>JAQJVK010000079.1:0-600000 GCA_035578135.1 Flexamia atlantica | reverse complement strand
CGTGGCCAAATCAAAATGTGCTTGCAGCCTTTTCTTGGCAGTATGTTGGTGGTAGGGGAGAGTGGGGCTAGTTGAGACAGTTTACAGATTTTATTTTTTAATGGAGCTATTGGTAGTACTAAATTATAGTGAATATGGAGGCACGGACCTTTGTCTACATGTATATTATTGTTATTTCAATAACAGTTCATTTTACAAATTTTTAGAATTTTTTTTGCTACGCAACTCAAAGTGTCTCAACTTACCCCACATCGGGGCAAGTTACCAAGAGGGGACAAGTTGATACTGTGGTAAAAGCGATTGATATTATTGAGGGTTGGAAAAAAACACTGAGCTAAATCAAGAAAAAAGACTTTAATTATAATTATAAACTAAAGAAACCGTGGTTTGTACCCTTGCAAAATTGCGAGAGTACATTTATACTATGTTTGAAACTCATTGTTGGTGGTAGTGAGTTTATGTTTTGGTTTTGATTTTTGCGGTCTTTGGCCATCACTCGTTTGTAAAAACACGTTTTACAACTGATCAGCTTTGTTTTTACTGATCAGTGATGGCAATCGTCCACAAAAATCAAATTTCGCATAAAAATAAGCTGTATCAACCTGCCCCCAAAGAAACATATCAACTTGCCCCCAGTGACCACGTGCATTAAAAACTAATATAACCTATTAAATATGTTACCTGAGTAATTGAAAACTATATTAATTTACTCATTAAAAACTGCTGGATACGATGAGCCCGCATTTCACTGTTCCCGACAAAGACTTAGCTCACTTATTTCCACTCAATCTTGACATGAAAAATTTACTATTTTGGCAAAAAAACACAAATATTTCGTCACTCGGTAACCAACGGTAGCTGGACCATGAAACTGCTTACATCACTGCGTCACTGTTCAGAAACATTATACCAATCACCCTCTTGAATGTACGCATGCGCGTTGAATTTTAATAATTTTTGTATCAACCCATCCATAGTGCCCCCGTATCAACTAGCCCCACTCTCCCCTACATATAAAATCTGTGCTCATCCAATGTTTTATTCGCTGAGTTACCATACAAAGCAATGATAAAAGTCTCGCCCGCTACTGCAATTTGCTCCTTGGTTGCATCTCTGTCATTAAAAACGCTCACTGTTTTTCTAGCCGCTCTTCTTTTTTCAATAAATTCAGAGACTTTACCTTCCCTTTTCTGAAAGGACTAGATGTGGTATCACATCCTGACACTGCATGACAAAATAGAAGGATATCTTTGCATTCCTCGAAGATCTCCCGTTTGTTTAGATATGTTGAACATACTCGCCCTCTTAGAACCAGATTGAGGCCTCAGTAACCACATGTTTTCAGTAGTGGATCTACATGTTAGTAAGACTAAAATGTCTGTGTCCTGAGCAACGACAACTACTTTCTCAGCATTTGTAGCACGTTCCAGGGCTACTGTAGTGATCAGTACGTCAGCATTATCTGTTGCTTGATGTATTTCAAATCCATTGGAAGCTAGGTGGCTAGAAAGCAAAGTGATGAAGGCCTTTTTATTTTTTGGATTAGATAGAAAATCAGACTGGCCATGAGTGACGTGAACATGTTCATTACATTGAACTTCTGGCACTTGTTTCCTGTAGCGGAGCATATGGGCTTGTCCTTTAGTTGTGGGGTAGTCTGGATAGCCATCAAATACTATAACAGTATTTTTTCCAAAGTGTGCATTCACAAATCTCTTGTAAGCGTCTACTACATCGCCATATGTAGAAGATTGAGGCCACACTACACAATGTAACAGGTATCCTCCATCGACGATAAAAATGCAATCTTGCTCGGGCATTATAGTTTGCTCCTCTTCCTTGAAAGCAGTAAGTTGAGAAGACTTTTTACCTTTTCTCATAGACGATTCGTTGAATAGCGCAGTGGGTTTTGGTGCCAATTCATATTTAAAACACTCTTTTAGTTCTTCTGGAGTGCTATGCAAGCAAATAATCCTATTAAACACTTGTTGTACATTGATAGGAACTATTTTTCCTCTTACGGTAACTGATGACGTCATAGATGCTAATGGTACTAGTCTTGCTTTTTGTGGAATAACAACTTCATGAAATGTTTTTCCCATTAATGTTGCCATGGAGTCTGTGCCTTTCTCAACAGCGAGATCACATGTCACAGTATTGTCTCCTACGACAACAGAGGAGATGCTGACTAGGTTACCTGATACTGTAAAAGGGTTGTGCTGTTTAATCCAATTCATGAATTTTTCTCTGTCATTTGTATCCCTCTTCATACTGCTATCTCTTAAGTCTTTATGTTGCTCTGACGTCCCAGAAGATATACCTGCAAAATCTTCAACTGCTGCGGCAATATCAGTTGAAACAGGAGCACACAGAATCCATCTCATGACAGTATCATCACTGAAGCCACGACCTCGGGTCAATCCTCCTTCCGTTTTCATCGATCTCATTAGGCTTTGCTCAATATTCATGTCGGTCCATGTACCTGACCATTCCTTACTTTGGCGTCTTATCGTGAAACAACCATCAGTAGTGAACTTTTCAAACTCATCTGCAGACATAACTGTTTTAAGATTATCCATTTGATGTAAATACAACTGAGCAGACTTTGCATAAAGTGTATGACCAGCAGAATGGAACATTGGCATCATCTTAGTAATTGTTGCAATGTGCAATGTCCAATTACCTGTTTTCTCAGCTCTGATAAAGTTCAACATCAGAAGAATTTGCTTAAGGTAAGTTACCCACAATTTAGCGGTTCGGCTCTCAGACTCTAGCTCATTGCACTTGTTTTGAAAGCTTGACATAAAGTCTTGCAACTCCTTGCTTTCTGCAGCTTCATTACAAGTCACTTCATGGGAGAGCACTTTCGAACGAAGCGTTTTAATTTCCTCACATACACCAGTATCATCAGGGTCAATAATGAGCTGAATTAAAACAACAGCTGTCAGAATATGTGCTCGCACAGCACGTGAAAAGGAGTGCCCTGTCATCATATGGGTAATTGAGTTTTTAGCATACACTGTCTCCCACAGTTCCTCAATTCCGCTCCCTTTCATGATATACCCAATGGACCCAAGGAATGAGAATAATAAATGGAATCCACCAAGCCTCACAATCACAGAGCTTAATATATCATTCTTATAGGCGGACAAAACTATTTCAGAGCACTTCATGTATAGTGGTTGATCAAGGGTTACTACACAAGATCGGCCTTGCTCTCTACTTTGCTCACCTGCAAAATTCAATGCTGAATATAAAGTTGATTTATCAGAGGGATTTTGGTTTATGAATGGAACCGGTATTGTCATTGTAATATCTTTACCAGATTGAGCCATTGCAGATTGCATGAATCCATTCCAGAACGCCTGTGGCGTTTCGTTATTGCCATAATTAGCAGCCCAAAGCAAATCGAGGCATGTACCTTATTAAGGTCAGTTGAAGCTTCTTCTGAAACAGTCACAGGTACCAAAGTTATACTTTTCATCCCGTTAACGAGTGGCTTGTAGCTTAGCAAAGGTATTTGATTTGCTTTACTGTCAATTTTAGTTGAAATATCACGAGGGAAGGTTGATCGCATGGTGACTGCATTTGAAGGGGAAACACACTTTATACCTCCCAGGGAATGAAATGTTCCAAGTCCAGTTAAAGTGCGAATATTAAAATCCGCATTGTCAAACACGTATTGAATAAATGCTGATTCGTCAATGACAGGAGCTGAATGTACGGTAGCACAATTTAGGTACGTTGTTGCCTCGGCGTATGAAGAACACACGCCAATCGAATGGAAAAAGTTGATTAAGTTCTTTGATCCATATTTCCTGTAATGATAAACTGATGTAACAACATGAATTGTGCAGTGAAATGAACGTGGCCTGCAAGTAGCAACGATCGCATGATTTATTGTCACTTGTTTCCTAAGTAGACTTTTAGGACACTTTGCACTTTTTAGCTTCGTTACGTTCTCGGTAAAACACTTTAGTGTCTCTGGGATTACACTCTGGCCATCTTCTTCCAAGTTTGTGAAGGAGGAATACTCATTTAGGTTATAGAACTTGCCACGTATGTCATCTCTGATTATGGTCGCAGCAGCTTTAACAATACGTAATTTCTCATCTTCTGGATCGGATTCTCTCTCTGAATGCCACTTGTCAATAAAATATTTGTCAGCAGTACTTCTAAAAGTAAAAATGCATGCCTTATTTGGCAAAGTTGTACACAATAAATTACTTCCATAACGTTCCCTCAGTAGGTCTTTTATGTGTTTATCTGAATACAAATGCTCCGTATTCTCAGCAATTTGTAACATAATATTTTTCAGTTCATCGAGCGTGTACTGACACTCATCATTTTCATCTAAAACAGAACAGAGCCTATCAAACACAGTAGCACAAGATTCAATCTTGGGTCGACCTCTTTCATTTGATTTAGTTATCGTCTTAAATGAAGTAAAGCAATCTGTATGATAGCTCGCTTGAGCAGCTATTAAATCGCTTAGTGTGCATATTCGTCGTTTTACTTCATTCCCCCATTCGTCTTGGCGCTCATCACAGTACCTCTTTATATTTTCACACATACCATAAGTTGTTACTTTACATACCACCCGTCGTCTATTCTTTGGTAGCTTGTTGTTAGGCTGATCAATCTCCTGCGCACAGAATATGCAATGCGATTTAAGACTGAACGGAGTGACATTACTTCGTAACGTAGCTGGACTAGAATCTCTCTCTGCAAGTTCCCTCTTCCGTGCCTTGATATTTTGCTTTGCCGTGTACTTCTTTCGGCAATTGACGTGGACTGTAATATGCGAACTTGATGACAACAGTTTATGAATTCCGTCATTTCTTTCCTTACTAGCTTCAATTAAAGAGCTCAGACCTCTTTTAACTTCGACTACTTCCCCTTCTTGCAAACTTGATTTGCATATAATACAGTTTTTGTCCTCCATAAAATGTTTATTTAATAACGAACATTATATATTTAGCTTTCACTTAAAATATGTTGTTGATGCAATGCAAAAACAACAGAACCTCAAAATATCAAACATTATTTGTATGACTGTTTACAGTCAATTTATTATAATCAGCTGAGTAACAACATTCACATGTGCAGTTAATACCTTATCTCTCTCCATAGAGTAGTATTATTTCCTGCTGTAAGAACTTTGTCACGCTACTTACCAAGCTTCTACCATACATATAGGCATAATAATCAGTGCATCTGATTTTACATATTCATCTTCTTCTTCTTAATTTATAAAACTCAATAACTTTAAAAAATGTCATACACTTTTAAATTTGATGTGTTTAATTGCCAAAAATACTATTTTTATTACATTATTATTGTTATTATTAAATCTTTCTCGGTAACCATTAGAGATACAGCAAAAGTGTAAATAGGAAGAAGATGTATTTTTTTATGCTCTTCAACTTTTGTATTTACAGTTTTTCTGTATTTCCAACGGTTAGTGAGATATGAGCAAAAAAATGAAAATTGGCCGCCATTTTCCAAGATGGCGGCCGCAGCACAGCATGCACGAATGTTGATTTTTGATATGTTGTTAATGGGTGTTAGTACTACACATATGCAAAGTTTCCCCTTTTAGGGAATTATTTCTAGGTAAAATCCTAATATGACTGGACTACTTAGCGTACTCTTGAAAATCTTTTTTTCAGTGTTTTTTTTTTTTAAGTGAAGTCCATTTCTTAAAATTTACGCCCCCCCTCCACTATAACCGTCTATCAATCCTACCTCACTCCACAACGATTTACCACAGAAGCAAATTCAAATTGTATATAGCTAGTGGCTTGAAGGGGCTGAAAGCCCCTAATAAGGGAAAATTCAAACAATCCTAATTTATTATAGTACAAAATACCATCATGACAAACTGGCTTAGATCTACCATATGTTAATATCTAGCACGTGGTTTTCAATAAAGTATCAGCATCACATTTTTTATGTAAACAAAGCAGACGTTTTTAAGATCCCAATGATTTTTACATGGCTGATACTTTATGTAATTTCTCACTTTCTGGTGAATCTCAAGCAATTTAAGTATTTTCCCCGCCATAACGGAATAGAGACCTTTTAATTTGAGCCCTCTCCCATCTTTCTGTATACGACTTGCCAGACGCCCACAATTTTGACGCAAAGAATTGTCTTACGTCATTAAATATATGATATGACCAAATGTTTTATAGCCAACTAAAGAAGAATCCAATTTTAATTGATTTAAAATTGTTTAGGAAAAAATAAACGATTTTTTAGCGTAGGGTAAGTGCTATGTTTTTAATTGAAAAGACAAATATTTAGTTAGTTATAGCGTTGATTTTTATTTTGTTGCTGATTTAAAATTATTTTGAAATTTATTATGCATTTTACTTATAGCAATAAATAATTTTTACCTGTCTTTGATCTCACAAAGAATCCGAATATCTCGTCAACTTCGACACGAGCCAAAAATACCAGTGGTAGTTACATGCGTAAGCAACGTTCCGATCCATCTGAGTGTCTAAAGCAGCTCGAGGAAACACTCAGTTGTAACTACCACTTCGCTGTACATCCGCTTGCAAAAGTAACGACCAGGAAACGAAAAGTTGCCAAGAATTTGTGACGGAAACAGATCTCTAAATAAACAGTATGATTTAAATTATCCAGTCTATAACTAAACATGCAAGGTCGTTTAGTTTAATGATCCCACTAAATATTTAATCATCTTTCAAACAAAAAACATATAAAGAGTATTTAGTTAGTTTTTGTACTGAGTGTACTTCTCGCTTTTGGAATTGAGGAAACTTTTCAGTGTACCACCTATCAATTAACCTAAAGCTACTAAAGTTTTAGAGAGAACTTTGAAACCATAAAATGATTACTTAGTTTTTATTGGAACAAAAAAATGAACATTTATACATACAGGTTTATAGTGGTGAAATATAAATATTAACAAGGTCAGATTTGTCTTTTAGCGGGTAATTTTTAAAATTTGCATATCAATTTTGAAAAATTCCATTAAAAACGTAAATTTTATTTCCCAAAATTGCTTCAAAAAAGTGAAAAATCATTGCCACATCTCCATCAAACATTGACGTCTCATCACTTGCATCAATTTAAAACGTTATCAAAAGTATCATAGCCTTTACAAATCCGCATGGGAAAAAACGTGACAAAACATGAGAGTGAGGAAGACTCATAGAGTATAAACTAGACCTTGAACAGAAGCGAGGCCATGGAGCATTACCCTGAAAAAAGTGGCGGGCGTAATCGATTATAGTGCATTCTGTCGTCCAGTTGACACTCGATATTTTTCGATATTATGCCTAAACAACTATCGATAGTAGTCTCGGTTGTTTTCGTCACTGTGTTTTTGTGCCAGTGGTTAAATAAGTTTCCGCTCTTAATGTTAAATGAGAAGTTTACATTGTAACGTAGTGTTACATAATTATCTGAATAGAAACTGTAAAGGAAAAAGTAGTCAGATATATAAGTATAAGGCCTACTGTTTAAAGTCTCAATATATAAAACCAAACCTTGTTAAGTTGGTAGACAATTTTTTCACAACTTCCTTCAACCATTAACATATCCTAATATCCCAATGTATGAAACCAAAACTCGTTATGCTGGTAGACCATTTTGTCACAACTTCCTTCAACCATTAAAGAAATAGTCTTAATAGCTTGAAGAATAAGTTAAAATGATATCTTATAGACAAATGCTACTATGATCTGCCACATCATCCATAAATCTTCCCTAATCTTACATCCATTCTCACTTCATCCTTCTTCAAATTTTTGTTTCAAATACCATCACCTTCCCTTTTACCATTTTACCTGATTGACAACGTCTTGAAGACTTATACAAGAAACATTATTGCAAGCATGATTATAGAATATTTGCTCCAGAGATATAAAACGACGACTATATATAAGATTATGGGTCTCATGCCATATCTTGGTCAACTAGGCGGACAAAGGAGGTAACAGGTATCCGCTTTAGGAAATATCGTACATCAAATTCAGTTGTTGTAGCCTATACTTAAATCAAAATTATCTAGTTAAAACTCCATACCTGTATAATCCATCTACCACGAAATTTTCAATCAAATCTTATATACATTTTAAACTTATAAAATAAACTTTAGATGTCAAAATAATTCTTAAAAAAATAATTTAAACTACTGTATATAGTTTAAATTATTGTTAATTAAACAATAACTAAACACAAAGATAATAACAAACAACTAAGATAATAAAGAAAAGTCAAAATAATTCTTAAATAACAATAATTATACTTCTGAATATATAGTTTAAATTATTGTTAACTAAACAACAATTAAACACAAAGATAATAACAACTAAGATAATAAAATATTTAGTAGGATCATTAAACTAAATGACCTTGCATAATTATATTCTGGATAATTTAAATCATACTGTTTAATTATTTTAATTTTTATTTTTAATATTGTTTGAATATTAAAACAATTATTATATTAACTATCTAGCATATTTCTGACAGCTGACCACCGTAATTTTATCGATAGTGGAAAACGAGCGAGCCTATCGATCGTAAAGTCGATTGTATTCGATTACTCGCTTCACAACAATGAGTACGACAGTCCAGTGGCCGTGGCAGTGGTCAGATGTGTCAGTGCAGTGAACAGAAGCAGCCGAATATTTCGGGGCGGAAATTTTCGAGGGGTTTAGTTTCTTCCGGGGCGTACTCACAGAATATTTATACTCACAATATTACTGTGGTCCAAGGTGGTGTTACTTTGTGCAATCTACACCGCCCAGTAATTGTAAACTTTTCGCCTGCTCTTCTTGCCAAATATAAAACGATGAAGGAACGCAAAGCAAATAGTTGGAAGTGTATGTATATTTCATATATTTTGGTTTGTTATTTTTATGAATGCTTTTCTTACAGTTTTTTTTCATAATAGGTAGGGTCTTGTGATTTATAAAAATGCATAACTAAACCTGATGCACATGTTTAAAGTGCTTGGCGTACTTTTAAACAATAATAAAACAAGTTTCATCGTTATATATATATATAAATTACTCTAAATGATATAAATTCTACATCCCAAAATAGTTTAAGAACGTGCAGAACTGAGAGAGTAAGTTATTTTATTTTATTTGATTATTTAAAATTACCATTTAAAGTATACTACGGGTATGTTTATTGTATCAAGTTAAACTCTTCATTAATGTTTATTTGGCACTCTTTCGTTGAGTTTTATTTAACATTTGGTGTTAAACTACTTAAAATATATGAGTTAATTATTGCCAAAATACATTTTAAAAGCAGTATTTTTGTCCCGTTTTCACCTTATTCAAATGCAAAATTAAACTTATTTAAACCCATCAAATCATGAAAAAAAAATCAAAAAAATCAAATCAAATCATCAAATCAAATCATCTAAAAATAAAAAAAATCAAAATCAAATCATTTAAAAATTCTAACGTATGATTTCTACCATTTCTAGGTTATATCAGTCAAACAAATTATATTCTCTAGTTTGAATCATCAGTTATATTCTCACGGAATAAAAAAAAATATTAAGGCCAAACTTTATTGAAAGAAAAACCTTGTGCGAGTTTTATTAAACTTTAATCAAATTAAATAAAATCACGTTTCTATTTAATTAAAGGCCGGTGAACTATAATGTTTGATTTTATCTCTGTTCTATAGCAGACCCTAATTTAAATAATTAAAAACATCCTCTTATAAATAAACATTAAAAAGTACAAGTGACTATTTTCAACATTCCTTAACAAGTTGCAATTTTGGTAATTAATGATTGTTTACATACAAATTAAACCAATAATAGATTTGATTGCCTAACCTTGATTATTTATCGGTACTACCAAATAAGACGTAAACGTTTTGTTTTGTGTACACTGCTTTGGACTCGGTTCAATACATCTCTGTAGGTTAAAAGCACAACTCTTTATTTAATTTACAGCTGTTCAAGAAGGTAATACAGTACACCTCGGATTATCCGGACCTCACATTATCCGGATTCCGGATTATCCGGACCGGTCTATCCGAGAAACTGAAAAATTAAAATCACGGCAAAATAATAATTTCAGCGAGTTTACCGGTGAAATGCGCCTTCTAAAAGTGAAATACAAATGTAATACATTAATGAATACGCATTTGGAATAACATTAATTGAGAAAATCAACAGTATATACATTACAGCATTTACGTGAATATAGGAATCAACAAAAGCGTAGCCTATGGCAATTTTGCGAGTTTGTTTCTTGCTGTTATTTGACGCGTTACGTTATTTCTTAAGGAAAGTTACTGTAATAAGTTTTGAGTTACATTAAGTTTCGTCATTGTTATTTCTAGCTTGAGTTATTTTTAGTTACAATTATGTAATCTTATTAAATTGAATATATTAATCTGGAGTTTTATTCCAAACCTAAACCGTAGGCACGGTAAATATATTCATATGATTATTAACGAAATTTAGTTCTTATATTTTTTTCAAAATTAAACCCTCTTAAAATTTGAAAGACTAACATTTTGTACAGTCCTGATACGACGTTTGCAGCATCAATTTAGCAGGGGCTAAGGTACGCGAACGCTATTTAGGCTGCATTCGGATTATCCGGAATTTTTGCTATCCGGATCGGTGTTCCGCCACATTAATCCGGATAATCCGAGGTGTACTGTATATAGTCTAAAAAAGCTCTATTACCCTCTTATATGCAATAGTCGCCCAGTTTTACAATCGCATCTGAACTTTTCTTTACAATTATTTTTTTATTATTCTATCAAGGGATTTCTCTTAACACAGAGGCATGCTCAAGGGATGGAGTCTACCTCCTCTTTTAATAATAGAACAAAATATTAAAGATATCCCATTAATATAAAGCCATATATAAATATCCCATTAATATAAAGGAAAAACCATTGACTTTAAGAAGAATCAAGAAGTTAATTGGCACTATATCACGATTGATATGATACAACGCACAATGACTTCTGACCCGTGCGACTGATAATTTCTAACTATATTAACTTCTTTGTTAAAAAAAACTACAGCCTTAATGAAGAACAATAATCGTGTTGCTTTGAACCGGCTTATCACGATGATAGTCTTATCAAAACTTCGAGCGGATTTCCCTCCTTTCTTTCCAGATGTCCCCTGGCCATTTCTTGATAGATATATAATCAAACTGCATTAATTAAAAATCAAAGAAGAACCTCACATCTTCTTCGTCTTTGTTAAGGCCAGCACGAAAACACAATAAAAAAACACTAACCACAAAAAATATTTATTTAGTATTTTCTATGATTGGTCTTTTTGTTGCGTATGGGTCACTGGTTTGGTGTTTTTTTATGGAATTATGTTCTTGCTTCTACCCAAGCAGGTTAGATACTCTCCTACTTGAGGTACAGTATTTACGCGGTCCTCTGATTTTGTCAGGTTGATAATATGAGGGGATTAATTTCGTTTCTTGTATTTGTATTACTAATTACTAACCCAAACCAAATTAACTCAGTAATGGGAGGCAAACCATTTGATTGATTGAACATAAAAATATATTTTCAAAAGTTCGAAGGTATTAATAGTATATTTCATTACAAGGACCTAAAGTGACGCTTTTCGTACAAGGTAAAGTTTTACAACCGAGGCTGTAAGCCGAGGTTGAAAAATGACCGAGTAACGAAAAACAGCTTTAGGTCCGTGTGATGAACTATATTTTTCGTTATATTGCTCAATACAATACGTAAACTACTTAAGAAAACCAAAATGTTACAGCTTGTTTACCTTTAAAGATGCTTTCACAAGATGCCACCGCCTTGTTCTTGCTACTTGAAGCAATCAGCTGATTGTCTGTTTCATTTGTGTTAGGGTAGACTGACAACAATGAACAACTATCGACGTATCGAACGCATGTAATAATCGATTGATGAAATGAGCGACTTTCACAAATTGATTAAACTGACAACAATGAATCGACGGTAATAACGATAAATGTTTCGATTATTTGTAATCGAATGAATATTGTTCGATTATTACGACGTACTCGGCACTTTTTGACTTTTGTAGTCCTAGGACTATAAAGAGTCAGCTGGTATCGAGTACATCAGCTTTTAATTCCTAGGAATAAAAAGAGTGTATTTAGGTCCGGGAAACATGCATTAAAACATCTGTTTTTGAAGCAGTATAACGAAAATTGGTTTAATTGTGCTCTCGTAATTTAATTTAAGCAACTAAAAAAACATCTGTCAGCATTTCTGGATTATTTATGATAGGAAGGTCTATATTTTTGAGAACTGATTAGAATCTCTGGTAGTTCTTAGATTCGAATCATTTTAAATTACCGTTCAAAGAACAGTAGCTTATTACAGCACTAAATTACTACATACATTACTTCCTCTCATATTACCAACCGGCAAAATAAAATAACCGCTTTTCACCAACTAAATCATTGTCGCGGTACCTCCAGTAAAGATTCTTAACTTCCTCGTTTCTACCTTTAATCTACACCGAGCAACAAAAAGAAATTTAGCGAGGGTTAAATATTTTTTTTGTGTATTTCAACGCTAGTGGTTTTTTAGAGTATGTTAATTATAATATAGAAACAAAAACTTATAAAATGAGCCGTTTCATGTAATAAAATTAAAATCGTCGTTTTTTCAGTTATTTTCTTTTTTTTATTCTGGTGTAGAAAAATTTTTCAACGACAATGTTTAAGTACAAAGTTTTGCAATTTTACAATAAAAATAATGTTTTTAAACTAGTTTTTTAAGGACCCACACTAGGACTGTAAGTTGGTTTTCCCTCTTTTAAATAACCAATTTTGCATCTCTTGCTGACTGACTGGGGTATCTGCTGTAGGCAGGCAGAGACATGCCTGACGGCGCAACAATATCGCTGACGCATATCCCATGATGCACTCTGCTGAGTGCCCATGTCCTTGACTGACGAACTTTAGAGAGTATTCATCTTCATCGAAAGTTTTTTATTGTTGATGATGTTTTGGAAACGTCAAATATTTTTAATCAGGTAACTGCGGAACATTTTGTTGACCAAATTGAACACGAGTTATTTTGGGAAGTGAACTTTAAAAAATTCTTTAAACCTTGTAAAAATAATTATTTTAAATCATCCTTTTCCGGGAATGTGAGAAGCCTCCTTGAAAATGATCGGTTGGCGGTGACTCATATGCAGCCCTCAACCTATTTGTAAAATTGTGCAGCTTAAAATATCGCAACTGGGCCTAGTATATAAATAAAATAATTATCTGTTTTCGTATAAAGTGAGCAAAAATTGACACTAAGACCCTTACAGTCCTAATCAAACTATTTGGTCCACGGCGTCGCGTTTTTTGAGCCCAATGATACAATTGACTTTTCCCCCCACCTGTTATGTTTAGACCCTTTACTCCTTGCAATGCGTGAGTAAAATAATAAATTGTCTCCAGGCGGGAGTAAAGTGATTACTTTGACTCCCGGCGGGAGACAAAGTAAACCCATAAAAATAACATTGAAATCAATAGTTCAAAAATTAGAGCGCCTTCAAATTTCCACGCACACATGCAAATATGTTGCAGTTCAATGCGTGCAGGCGCAAACAGCTGATATATAGTGGCAGGAATAATCAAATAAGAATAACACTTACGGCAATCAGCTGTGAAAACGACTAAAAAGCATGTAAGAACGTTGGAACAATCAGCTGATCGCTGATGCATGAGTGGTTGCAGCTGTCCAGATGCAGGCGCTAATAGCAGTACGAAACAAAATAGATATTTTTATTACTAAATAAGTCAGTAAAATTCATATTTATTGTCAGGAAATTTATTATTTCAGGTGGGGTAAAAGTGTTGAGTGTATTAAGCGAGGGCGACAATTTTCAATTTTCACGAGGGAGACAATGTTGTACTTTACTCACTCAACACACAAATTAACTATTTACTCCAACTTTTTCGTTGGACCCTACCCTTACAGATATCATGGTGTACTTTATATTTAAACGCGATACGAAATAGAGTGGCTTTTTACAAAATACAATGTGTATGTCATGTATTCTGTATAGCGTTCCTTGGAATCAGTAAATTTTTAGAGAGAAATGTTCAACTAAATTTTGTGGTTTATCAACAATTAAGAAATCTGGGAAAGATCCGCTTGTTTCGTGTTGTCTCCTTGGGAGCGGGAAACGGATAACAACAAGGAAAACTGTTAAACAAGCTCAATTATGTAGGATTTAAGCCAAGTGGCAACTCAGGTCTGCATTAAATTGAGGAAAATTCCGCGAACACTTGACCAACTGCAGGAAACATGTCTTTATTATTGGTTATGTTGTTATCTCGTTAGGTCTACCTCTATGGCGTTCACTGCTTAATATCAACAATTCACTGAAATTATTTTGTATAGGAGTGAGCGAGTATTTTTGAAGTTGAGTTTTGAAAAGTACCCGCGGTTTCGAGCTTTTTTCGAGTCGAGTTTTTTAAAGATTATAATGTAGGACCTACAGTAACAGTCATTATGTTTCTATACATAATCATCGTCAGATCTATAATTAATCAAATTAAAATTAAAATTTTAAGGTAATTATGTCTAAACTTAAAAGAGTTACTAAACTAAGAGCAGATTTACAAATAAAAAAACTACCAAAAAAGAAATCCTTTTACTTAAACTCACAATAATTCTTACAAGAAGATTCTTTGTAAGATTCTTTGCAACAATTATTACAAGAGTTCGGTTAGCCTAACTTGTCTTAAGGCTTACCTGGGTTTTGAAATGAAATGAAAACTCAGCCCTTCTACAAAGTGTTCAAAAAATGTGGGGCAATAATTTACCTAATGATTCCTTAGGTCCAAATAAGCAAAAAGGTTTATATAAACATGGGTCCTAAAGTGCTTCGTTTTCTGTCTGTGTGTCTGTTTATGATTTTTACATATTTAACATATCTCACGAACCACTTAACTAATAAACTTCAAACTTGGTATATAGATAACCACTATTAAGAACTATTTTCGTAAGAAGTATCAAATTTCTACTTTGTACCATTTCAAAACGGTGCTGTTTTTTTTTGTTTTCAAAGCTAAATATCTTAAAACCCGTAAATTTTAGAAAAAGTATACAGAAGACAAAAAATATACGATATTCAGTCTAATTAACGATTATATTAAGATTATAACAATCGGACAGCTAATAATGGAGAAATTTTAAATTTTCCAAATAAAAACACGCAATTTTCAGACAGAATGTTCTAAGGAACCATGTTTTTATGCAGAAAAGTTAAAATTTCTCCGTTACTTGTAGTCCGATTATCATAATATTAATATCAGCATTAATTGGATTAAATTTTGCAGCGTTTTTGTCTCTTGTATAATTTTTGTATAATTTTTCTAGAATTTACGGTTTTTAAGAAAACTATATATTGTGTACTAGGCTGGAAAGGCGGAAAATACTGTTGCTGGACGAGCATGATAGTTCCCGCGCGAGCGAAAGCGAGTCAGGATTTTTATGCGAATACGGTAAAACTAAAACATTTACTTCGATGGGTAAAACTTATCGGCCATGTAACGTACGACACTTTTCATCATACTACTCAGAAAAAAACATACTTTCAATCATAACATAGTCCTTGCATAATCCAATACGTTTCTCAATCCTTCAAACCTAACCTTTTAACACAGTCTACTCTCGCTAACTCGAAACTCCACAGGACTGCGATTTTTCTTCGTGTTACGTATAGTTCGTCGTAGGCATAGTTCGAGTTATAGAGGTAAACGAAATAAAAATTCATGATTCAGAGATAAAGAAAAATGTAATTTATTCCCTACATCTCCGACAAATCTGAGCTTTTAACTTATTTAAATATTATACCTGTAGGAAAGATAAATACGTATTTGTAATATAATAACCTGTAAAACACGAAAACGGATAATATCACATTAATTCTGATTAAAAAGCCCGTAATCTTCCTCAGCTTAAACATGTAAAAACAATTACAGTAATTACAGTATCGATCATAATTTTTATTAAAACAATTATTACCTTCACTTGCATGCTTTTCAATTTACACCTGGTTTTTATAATTGTTGATAGCTGGAATATTAAACCTGGCAGCGATGTCTTTCTTCTTTACCGCCCCGACGTTCACCAACTTTATTATTTCTAACTGTTCACCAACAGTCAGTGCTTTGGGTTGTCTTTTCGCACTCATTCTCAAATATTTCACGCACAAACAGTCGTCACACACTCAAAAAGTCCCGCACAAGGTAAACGTAGGTACTCCAGACTGCAGACAGTCTAAAGGCGCTTGACCCCAGATAAGATTCACCGACAGGTTGCATCCTGAACACCGGGATTTCATGTTGCAGAGATCCATTCTGAAAATTTTGTGGTATGGAGGTAAACTTCGAGTTATGGAGGTAAAGCGCGAATCGAATTCGTTTTATCTACTGAACTTCATGTTGTAGAGGTAATTTTTGAGTCCCTTCGAGTTATAGAGGTAAAATATAACCGGAAAATTAGTTCGTGTTATGTATAGTAATTTCTTCGTGTTACACAGGTTTTTGCAAGGGGATTCAAAATAATTCGTGATATCGAGGATTTTGTAATATCAAGGTTCGTGTTAGCGAGAGTCGACTGCAGTACAAGCATTTATTTGCTACTGCTGCCGGTGCTGCCACTGTTGCCACTACATTCCTCCAAAAAGTAACCAATAGCCTAAACAAGCATTAAATGTCGGTTTGCTGAAAATCAGCTGATTGTTTACTTCCGTTTCCTGTAATTACATTTCAGCAAAACTTTAGCAGTCTGGAAAAAGTTTTTTCATCATACTAACACAAAAACATCTGTTTTCAGTTACTTTTTGTTGGCTCGAAAGTTACCCATTGCCGGCTTAGGCCGGATAAACTTTTTCCGGTCTAGGCAGGATAAAACGGAAGTAAACAATCAGCTAATTTGCAGCAAACCGACATTTAATGCTTGTTTATTGGTTTCTTTTTAGAGGAATGTAGTGGCAGCACTGCATCCGTAGCAAATGTTTGCTCTGTTTGTTGTAGGTTAGGTTTGAAGGTTTGAGAAACGTATGTTTATTATGCAAAGACTACCTTATGATTGAAAATATGTTTTTTCTGCGTAGTATGATGAAAAATATCGTATGTTACACGGCCGGGAAGTTTTGCCGTACTCGCATGGAAATCCCGCGCTCGCTTTCGCTTGCGCGAGAACTATCATGCTCGTCCGGCAAAACACTACTTCCCGGCCTAGTAATTATTTAATTTAGTCCACTATTACCGGACCCGTACGGCAATGGGTAACTTTCAACCCAACAAAAAGGAACAGAAAACAGATGTTCTGAATCAGTATGATGAAAAATTAACTCTCCCGATCTGTTGGTCAGGTTGCGCATGCCTGCCCCAGCGCTACATCCTAGCCGTTTACATCGTGGTCGGCCTAGTCACCTGCTACCTGATGCGAGTCTCTGTCAACTTGGCACTCAACGAGATGGCGTTCAAACTGAACACGACGAAGGCGAACAGCTCAGAGAGCCTCACAGGAACCATCTGTCCGCATGAGAGCAGGGCCAACAGGACAACGGAAAAAGTGAGTGTTCTTTTACTGTGCTGTTTTTAGTTTGTTATGTTTTTGATGAATTTAGAGATAGGAATTGTATTTATGAAGTGTTAGTTAAACATCTGATAAAATAATTAAGGAAATTATAACATACGATCTTTTGTAAACTGGGAAATTTGAACCCGAAGCACATAAATACGAGTAGGCTAATGTTTGCATTTCTGTCAATTTGTGTTTATTTTTGTATTTAATGTTAAGTACATTTTTGGGCTCTTAAAAAGGGGGGGGGGGGTATTTTCTAACCATCCTATATATATCCTAGAATTCCGGCCAAATCATTTGGCGGGTGAGTGAGTGCGCTGCTGGCGTTCAAAATATGTTTTTGGCCAATCATTTACCCATCTGAAGTTATAGACAGTTATGCTCTTTGTTTATGTTCTCCAAATCATCTGATTAACTTCTCCAAACAAAGCCAAGTAAATGTGTTTCTATCTGTTGGAGATATGTTCAGCTACTTAACTGTGTAGAGGAGCGGAGGTGTCTTTAACATCAAGTCAGTTATACAGCTGAAGTTTCCATTTTTCATCACCCGCCTGATGATTTGGCTGGAACTTTAGATTGTTCGGTTGCAGCTTCGCTTGCAAACACTGCAATCTATGGTTTAGGTACCTTTACAGATATTTCAAAGCATGACCATATGTTCAGTTGTAAACAAAGTGAACTGAGATTGGTCAAATGTTGATGGATATGATGTTCGGATGGTATTCTGAGACGTATAGACAAATCTACCAGTGGCGACGCGTGACATTTTTGCGTGGTCATCGCTGATAGTGTAGAAGTACACGGGACTGCGCCGGCGCCGCGCGGCGGAACGGCTATATTGCTACATAGAACAGTCGCCACAGTCCTGCGCTTGACCGGCCCGGATATCTGTCCCTCAGCGTCATTCATAGACCCCACGACTCTACTGAAAAGGTGAATGGATTAATACTGATACTTAAAAGCTCTCGGATGAAAGTTTAACATTGAAAAATTCAGCTAGCTATTTTATTAAACAGTTTAGTTTTATAATTTCATTTTTATAATTTTTTAATCAGTTTAGTTTCATTTCTATAATTGTTTTAGTTGAACAATTTGATCACCTTCTTCTTCAGTCACTGTTGTGCTCATCGATTAATAATAAAACATGTTAAACATTTAATTATTAAACCACTGCAACTTCACTCATTGAAACTACACAAACACAAGCGGCGCGCGGCACGAGAATAAGCGAACAACGACAGTTAGCGACGATGAAGTCGAAAATCGCTCGCTACGTGGCGAAGGCTGCCGAGTACAGCCGAAGGGAGCCGGACGCCAACCGATTCTCCAGCGACAGAGATGACTTGGCCGCCTCTACACAACAGCGGTGTGAGTGGTGGGGATGGACGCGGGGAGGTGGGCGCTCCACTAGATTGGATTCTCCAAACTCGGCGAATCGGTTCTAGGGACGCAGCGCATCTGTCGCGCAAAACGAAACGCCGTGCATAAAAATAGCCTGATACTCCGAAAATTTATGATTTTCTTTTGAAAATAATATATATTTAGGCTTCTATCATTATGTTATTTGTAGTTTTATTTAAAGTATTAAATTTTAAAATTGAGTTAGTCATCGGCGAATCTGTAGATGACCGCACGCCTCGCCACTGAAATCTACATAAAAATCCCTTTAATTTGACACCTCAAATGTCAAAAATCCGTCCAGCCTTTATTGAGTTTTGACTGTGAAAAGGAAATCGTTTGCATAATAATATGTAGATTAATTATACATCCTACAGGCTCAGTGACGGGTCTCTATACATACTGTCCCAGGGCAAAATCGGCATTTGGCGCACCCCCTCCAAAGACACAAGAAATATATTTTTAATGGGTCTTCGACAAAGCCGTAGCCAGGAAATTTTTTTGGGGGTGGGTTTGGACAGGGCCGGCGGGTGGATTTCCTTTTTTTTACTCGCGTGTGTGCTTTTCGGCGCCTTTATCGGCATTTTAGGCCCTTTTCAACTGTTTTCGGGCCCCTCTATGATTGCTCGGGGGTTTTGGGGGGGGTTTCCGCACTATTTCGGGGGGGGGGTTCTGACCCCCTAACCCCCCCCCCCCCTATTGGCTACGGCCTTGGTCTTCGAAATGATGGCCAAGCAATTATTTTGTAATAATGATTTTATCTTATGGCCGCAACACAACCGATGTTCGAAGGCAGCCTATCCAAGAGCTGTTATTGTCATAGTATGACCGATAAATTAGCCAGCCGGTGTAAAACCAAACGAAGGGTCTACCACATTTCAGAAGTGAAACTTTTGTCTTTTTTCTGCCCCTTACCGACTATTTCAAAAAAGCCCGACCAGTAAAATCGGCCATGTTGCCTCCTATAAAATGAATAACTGACCCCAATTTATGTAAAGTAAAATACAATATTATATTTGGGCCACAATACGACCGAGAGATTTGCCGACCGAGGTATAAATGACCGCGATATGACAGCCGCGATGTGACCAAAAGGTATAACGGCCATGAAAAGGGCAAGCGGTTTTCCAGCTGCAAAGTGTCCGAAAGATTTGCCAGCCGCGGTCTAAACGACAGATTTTGTGGCCGCAACGTGGCCAGTAATATGATGATCTCAAAATTAGCAAGAGACTGGTCGGCAGTGAAATGACAAAGAAAAATACCTGCTTGTAACGACAGATCTGGCCAAGATGTTTATGGCCAATAGATGTGATGCCCGCGAAAATAGTGAACTACTTGTCGTCCACAATACGACCAAAGGATCTGCCGGCCGCAAAATGAACGAGCGATTATCCGGCCGCGAAATGAACGAGCGATTATCCGGCTGCAGGACGGGTGAGCAGTTCTCCATCCGGGAAACGGGCGAGCGATTTTCTGGCCACCAAACACCAAAAAATTTGACGGCTACAAAAAAGAGGCAGGCTTGATGGCCGCGATGCGACAGAGATTTTCCTACAGCGATGCTACTGAGAGATTTTCCGGCCGCGAAACAAAAACTATGACTTTTTTCATTTTCCTCTTAACCGGAGCCAGGCATTGTGGGGCGCTGCTGGCTCCCCTGCCACCGCTGCCCCCCCCCCCCCCCCCTAAGTCCGTCACTGTACAGGCAATTCGAAGAACTTCTTCATCAAGTTCATGCTTTTTCCACTAGAATTCATTATTGTATTTTTCAAATATTATGGGTGCCCCTGTTACCCTTAGGTGCCCATATTACCACCTTTGCCTCTAAGTGATCAGATAGCCTTAAAACACAGTTTTGGGTTTCACATTTTGCAAATTTTACCGGGGCTATATCCCGGACGGAAGTTTGTCACTCTTCTTTCCTGTCAGGGCCATTTTTTTCTCCCAGTCCGCCCCTGTTTGGACCTGTGATAAAAGTTCACATGTTCTATATGCATACATAAGTATATTATAACCCTGTATATGTTTCAATTAATTTTCTAAATGATTTTTTTGTTTCAAGGTTTCAATGGTAAATATCCAAGTCTTCTATGGTAAGCCAAGTCTGACTAAGCTCTTTTAACGCTTTACTCTTGCAATGCTTTGGGTAATGCATAGTTATTCCTAGAATATATAACGGAAATTTTTATTAAATTTTTGATTAAGCCATTGATTATTTCATCTTTTGCATGATCCATATTTAAAAAATTATAGGTATACTTAAAATTTTAGCTGTACAATATTGTTTTAAGGGATTTTTTGGACCTAGTTGCATGCAAAGATTTTAAATTACGATAACAGATTGCTAAATTGGTAAAAAGGTATAAGCTCAGTAAAAATGTAGTTTATGAAATTTCAGGTTGATTCATTAAATAGTGGAACTGTATAATATACAGATATATATGGATTAGGTACAGTTTGTGGATTTCATTTACTTGGCATTTTGTTATTTCATTTCCAAGGCACAACACATGAAATAAAAATATTAAGAATCATGTTTATTTGATCACACACAGGCAATATGTGGTTTAATAAAGTCAAAACATGTAAAATGTTGAAATGAATTTTTTAATCTTAAATTTATATTATTACATCTTTGTAATTTACTGTATATAGACCCAATAAAGAATCACAAATGAAGAGAATGAAGAGATTTAAATGATGATAAATGCTTTTGAGTTGATTTGCTTTGTGGAAATCTTAGACAAACTAGAAAAAAGGAATTCATTCGTGTGTGCTATGACGTTTGTGATATTATGTACCTTTGTTGCCTTTTTTACCACAATAAAGAGATCATTATTATTTTTTCATTTGTATTTTTAGCATTAGCATGGATGATTATGAAGGGGAAATTTCCTAATATGTACTTTTTTCTAGAATATGGTAACTATATCCAGGTGGTGGTAAGCATATTGCATGGTTATGGAGTTTTTATGGCTATCTTATGGCTTGTTTGTAAGTTTATTTTGTTTAGTATTTTAAATTTAGCCGTAAAGGTAACATGACTTTGTTCTTAATAATTTCATGGCTACTGTACTGAATGTGTCTGTTTACATTTCCCATTGTTAACGATGCATTTTAACACCTCTCATTTGCTTGAGTACCTAACTAACTTTATTTCAGATGTATTAACATTTTTCCCATATTACAACTGTGAATTTTTGTAATAATGATATTGCTCTATAAATTAATTTTTATTTTATTTAATAATTTTTTAACATCATATGTAGTTTTTCAATACAAAAATTATGTCTGTAGGCCTAGTTTTTTGTTTTATATTTCGTATCATCAGAATTTTGAATCCTATGCTTAAATATTCAAACTGTTAACTAATATATAAATGTTTTGTGTAACTTACTTAGATAATAATTCATAAATGACCATGAGTGTGTTGATTTTGAGTCAATGATTAACAGACATATTACTTTGGTATACAATATGTTGATCTAATGTACAATTTTTTTCTAGTTTCACACTTTAAAATTAATGATTGAATGTAGAGTAATTTTTTTTATCGAGTGTAACCTGTCTGTATTTTTATGTTACTAAATAATTTAACATGACTGTTAAAACTATTTCAAATACCGATTTCAATTTCGTCGTTTAATATACTGTATTGTATAGGACGTATTCTAGTAGTGGTAGTTAGTATAGTATCAAATTCTGTGTACAAATTTTTGTGCCGATTCAAAAACATTTTAGAATTGATGAGTTTTATCTGCAAAAATTAAATGTCTAACAAAATAATTTTAAATTGCAAAGAAAATAAAAATTTAATGTACTAAAATTAATTGACAACTTCGATTACAGACCTACTAACACACACAAATAGGGAATTATCTTTTAACTTCCTCAAATAATGCAAACATACTGAAATTGTTCATAATTATTCGTAACTTCAAAATGTTGAGTTTCCCCTCGAATAGGTTGGATTTGGACACCTTAAAACAAATTTAATCTAACCTCGACTTCTTTCACTTTTCAGGCCGAGTTTCACTGGGATCAGCACATGCAACATCACATCATCAAGTCTCTCTATGTCGGCTACATTGTTGCCCACCTCCCTGCAGGTAAAATATCCACACATCGAGTCTTCAATAAAATAAAAGAAGATTTGAATTAACATTTCAGGCCACAAAAAAGCAAATTACACCTATGTTAGGCTATATAAGAGCCTACTTCCAATGAGTGAGTTAAGACACTGATATTCACATCTTTACGCATAACTCCCTCAGTATCGGGTTTTCTAGTTTCAACTGTTTTGAGAATCACAGAGTTCACATTTTAAATTAATACCAACAATTAATCTCTGTTAACTCGGATAAATTTGTTTTCATACAAAATATTCGACAAAGATCAAATAACTTATATTTTGATCACCTGCTTAACAGTAAAAACAATTTTAACTGACAAATTTCAGATTTATTTATCTGCCTGTGTTAAGCGATAGAGCAGATCATTGACATTTCAACATGTCATTTATTATAATATCAACAAAATAATGTAAAAGAAATAATGTTAGGCCTATAAATTTCTTGTTTCAAGAATCAACATGTCAAGATTTCTGAATATATAATACTTGTTTCCCTTCAGGTATCCTGGCAGACAAGTTCGGCGGCAAGCATGTGTTCGGCGCAGGGATCCTGGTCTCGTCCTTCCTCTCTCTGACGTTCCCGACCCTCGCGAGGATCAGCCCGTGGGCCTTCATCGCTGGGAGAGTTGTTCAGGGATTCGGCCAGGTTAGACGGGAAAGATCAAGATCAAAATCAAAATCAAAATCTTAATTACCAAAAAAACTTGTACATTGCATAGCAGCGTCATGGTATTACTAATATGTTATGGTATTGCAATACTCAAGGAACAGCAGGGCAGGAGCGAACCCAGGATTTAATTTCTGGGGGATGTCCTATAAAAAGGAGGAAGCAGGCCCGGACTGGCCATAAGGGCATCCGGGCAAATGCCCGGCGGGCCGCCACCTCTAGGGGCCGCTTGGGCCGCCCGGGGGCCGGTCTCAGAGACAAAAAAAAGTCACCACTTTTGCCGAGCCGGAAATTCTTCCCGGATTTTTCCCGGGTATCAAAATAAAGTGGGCCGGCACCCCATATGAATGCCCGGGCCAAAATTTCTTCCCAGTCCGGCCCTGGGAGGAAGGGGGTATTTAGGTACTCACAAAAATCCATATTAATGTGACGGGAAACAAGTAAGGTCATTGTGGTAGGCAAGAATTGCGTGACAATAGACGAATGAGGATGTCACAGTAAGCGCATATAGTCGCTGCGGTAGACGAATATCATCGTTGTGGTAGACGCCACAGTAGACAAGTATCGCATCACGGCAGACAAATATGGACGTCGTGGTAGACAAATATCGTCGTCGCAGTAGATGAATATCATTGTCGCAGTAATCAAATATCGCTGTTATGACGCAGTTGACTGAAATCGTAGTCGTGTCGCTGTAGACGAAAATCATCTTCGCATCGTGATAGACAAAAATTGCGTCGCGGTAAATGAAAATCGTCTTTGCCCCACGGTAGACAAAAATCGTAGCCGTGTCGCGCTACCCGAAAGTGGTTGTCTTGTTGTCCAAAATATCTGTTCTCCAAAATTTTGGGGGGATATATCCCCTTTAACCCTCCCCTGAGTTCGCCCCCGCAGCAGGGAGAGTATGTGTACAGGTGGAGTTGAGTAACTTGGCCCAGATTGCCGCTGAGACTAAGTTAATTTTAGCTTTAGGCTTACAGACGGGCTGGGCCATGTCAATTGACTCTGACTTTAGTGCAATATTAGATGGTTTGTTTCTTGCATTTTTTGGGGTTGTGGCAGTTTTGTGGGAAGTTCTTATGCAGCTGGTATTTGTTCGAAGTAATAGTACAACAGACCATTTGAAGTGAACTAGTGCCCAAAACACCCAAACCCCATCATAAATTAATGTTTTATCATACAATATTAGAAGTCAAACATTTAAATGTACATTGACGATCCGCATATTGCAATACTAGCTCTACGCTCTGCTACCAAAACTTGATGATTAGACCATCAGAGCTATTTCAGTGATAGATTTTTCAACTGAATTTGAACTGAAAATTTTTAGTCCATTTTCTATGATTGATTTTTGTTTTGTTGTAGGGTGTGATGTTCCCCAGCATGAGTGCACTCGTAGCCAAATGGGCTCCTCCCAATGAACGAGCAACGATGACGGGCATTGTACAGTCAGGTTGGCAATTTACAGCTACATTTTAAGTTAAACTAACAAAAATAATGATTAGTAATTTCAACTTTGAAACTTATGTAGAGTGAAGAACTAATTTTATAAACAGGGCTCAGCATCTGCCCCCTTTCGCTTTCTCCCACCTGAATCCTCCCTTCCTTTAGGTTTAAAATAAGACTGACTATTGCTGCTTTACTTGCTGCAGCTTTTTTGCATTTCCACCAATACTAATTTAGTACAGTACTATTCACTGAATGAAAAAATATTTTTTCAATAATTTTATTCTGAATATGATGAACTTTTAATCAACTTAATTGTAGTAGTGAATTAAAGTTTGCAATGTTGCTCTAAAAGATTTATATTAACAATTATGTAAATAACTAAGCGGATTTAGATGAACTTTAAAATTATTTTATAAAATATCCATCAATAAGAGATTTATATTGGGAAATGAACATCTGACTAAGGATCCTTTACCATTTAATATCGGGGGATGTGCCAAACCTTTACCAGACTATGGTGTAAACCTGAATATAGTAATCCTGTTAGTAGTTATAATATGGATGTTCTAGCGCAGTACGTATGAGACGAATGAGACGAATGAGGCGTATGAAGCGTATGAGGCGCCACGAGCGCAAAGTCCAAGGCCATCGCTACGTCATTATTTCTCGCGCGCGCCACGAGCGCAAAGTCCAAGGCCATCGCTACGTCATTATTTCTCGCGCGCGCCACGCCGCGGCGATAGGTCTACCCACCGCAGCAGCGCCGTGTGGACCTCCCGGAAGGGCGCACGACCTCTTACCTGTACCTACCGGATGAACGAAGTGTACCTACTTCTGTGTATCATTTGTGTTTCCTACTCATATACGGGTGTGTTCGAGTTTTTCGATCGCAAAGACTCCCTACTGTGGAGCATTACCTCCGGCTATCGAAAAGTTCCTTCTGATCCCACCCGCCTCGCTCGCGGAACACCGGACTCAGTGTCCGACGAGCGCGGCACCTGATAAATGATTCCCCAGTTCTATCAACGCGTACGCGGGTCCTACGGAGATCCAACGCCTATCGATCAAGAGCGAGGAAGCCCGGTACGGACTCCTCTTTTTCCCTACTGGTCGGCCGTTTTCACCGGTGCGCGCTGGATCTCGGAAAGGACGCGCACCGGCTACTCTCAACGGCCATTGTCCCTACGCCTCTCCGCTTTCACAGGCTATCCGGCATACGCGGTCCGGATACCGCTACTCGTCGGCGGCGACCTGTCTAAAAATTAAACTATATATGTCACATATAATCAAATGTGTTTATTTTTTTATTACGTTCAGTTAAAAAAAAATATTATAACATTAAAAAAAATTGAATTGAATTTTTATAAAAAATTAAAGTTTTAACGGCATCGATATTTTTTAAACTTTTAATCATCTTTTGTTTTATTGATAAAAATATTCGCACCGGTATCGCTCAAACTCATTTGGTGCAGATTAAACTGTCTGTTATTGCCTGTGTGTTTGTCTTTGTCGAAATCGCCCGGTTTGCCGATATAAATAATATCTTTGTTTTTGAAACATCTTATAATGTTATTCTGTCTCTTATCGAACTTTTCATCGGTCATATCGTACGTTTTTGAAAACATACCGTTAAAAAATAAACAATAAAGTACGTTATTGGTATAGGACTGACCGTTTGGCTGTGAATAAGAATAACCTACGCGGTTAAACACGTTTTTAGATACGATCAATATGTCGGTATTGCCCAAACCGAAACCGGAATTGTTATAAGATATCCTATTTGTCATGTCGGTTATTACAAAATCGTTTTTACTGTCGTTGAAAACGCTTTTAAAAACGGACGCGGGATTATGACAGAGCGTGTTCCCCACTATTATCAACTTGCTGTTACCCCAAGTTCTCTGTATAAAATTAAACATATCCACGGTATCGTTATAACTGTCGTCAGACGTTATGCTTTTGCTAATACGAGATTCTACGAACACTATTTGTACGTCGTCGTTAATAATTCTCGTATAAATAGATATATCGCTTTCCTCACCGCTTATCTTGTACATAGAGAATTTATTTTCATCGTTTATCCGTATCGCTCCCATATCCATGCCTATATACGAACTTTTATGACGAAGTTCGTAGAATCCGCTTTTCATATGTTGTCTGTTGTTTTCCACATTAGAAGCGGTGTCTTCTTTGTACGGTAATTGCGTTTCGGTGTCAAACATGCTGGGATAAACGTCAAAAACGGATAATGAATTTATAAATATAATATTCGAATCCAGATATTCGATTTTTCTCAGCGACTCATTTAACGTAGACTGATAGTCCGCAAATAACGTTAATCGTAAATTTTTTCTCGCGAACATCAATTTGTTTATGTAAAACATTATTATTAAGAACCATAATATAAAAAAAAAACGTACAATGAACAACCGCAATAATCTATTTTCATCATCTTATAAATAAACATTTACGTGCGGGAAATTAAAAAAACTAAAAGATTTTAAAATATTCGTTTAAAAAATAATTTTCAATTGGAATTAGGTTTGTTATTTTAAATTCAACTAAAATCGAATTTCTGTAATCAACAAGTGGACGATGGCGACGTACACTTTTTACGACATGACCAATGCGCATTTATATGCGAATGAACGTTTGAAACTGTTAAAGCTGAACAAACTGTTTGAAAAGAGGAAGAATCTATCTTGTAAAATAAATACCAAGATAATTCAAGCGGACGAAACGGCGGATTATTATTACGATAAGAGCTTCAAAAACAGAGCCGTAAAAGTCATAAACACCATACCGGAAAACCTATGCAAAATTCTAAACTGTATGCCGTACAAACCGGACGGCGATAACTGTACACCGAACGATGTGGCCAGTTTTTATAGGCTCGGCGATACAGATCAATTTGACGTGTGTTGTCAACCTGCCTGTTTTAATATGAAAAACGTCGGTATTAGTTCGGAAACGAAACCTCTAGTACAGAGCATGCGCGTTAAATACGTGAACGGAAAGTGTAAATTTATGAACAGCATTCTTCTCAGGCATATGGAAATGCCGATTTACAGGTCCGATACGAGATACATTACTAATATAAATGACTTTCCTACGGGTTTCGATCGTTTAGAGACGAAAGAGGGAGATTACATTTATAGACTAAACAAACCGTATTGCGACGCTTTCGAAGACGAATACGACGACGTGAATAAGACGTGCAAAGAGACCGCATTTGAAAAATATTTTTTATATCCCGTGTTTGGAGATTCGATAATAAGGTATATAAAAAAGACCGGAGACAAAATAACCGATGCCGTAACGGATAGGAAAAAAAATACTTATCCCGAACCCCCGCCAATCACAGACGTGTATAAAACTGAAAATTGGCTTAACGATTTTGATAAAGACTATGTACCTCCGTCGCCGGACACCAATGTGCCCGCGTCCAGAGTTTTTCAACTGACGAACGAAGAAAACGATTGTCTGACCAAAGAACAGATCAGAAACGGTATAACGCTTTTGAACGCCAGAAGAAGAAGGACCGGACATAAAAGGATGAACGCGATTTCGGAAGACGACAGCGTGGATTTTTCTAAATTCATATTGGATCAGATAAAGAGTATTTTCGAAGGAGATAAAGAATTGGGACTTTTACCTCAGTTCGTAATACAAATGGGAACCGACCAGTTACTGAGCGAAATAAAAAAGATATTACAACGTACTATAGACGATTTCGTCAAGTCTCTTGTAGAGTCGACGATCGAGTATTCTGGAAAAAACGCGATTCTTTCTGAAACGTTAGTTTCTTCACTGGAAGTGGCGACTACACAGTTGGCCCTGGAAACGTTACCTTCAGAACTGTTGATCTCGGTCTCTAAAATAGCTTTAGAATTTCTATCGTTGATCACTACGGTAATCGTAGTTTTTCAAATCTTCAGCCTGATACTGACTTTTTGGGATTTCTGGAATTTCAAACAGAAATATTCTAACGAAGCCATGGATAAAATGATGATCGCAGGAGATAAAGCTTTGAAGGTTTTCATGAAAACCGAAGATCTGTCTGTGACGTTCGATTTTATATACCAACAGTGTACCGTCGAAAAGGACACTATAGGTCTGCTGGGAAAATATTTTATATACGTATACGAATATCTGGATTCTTTAACGATAAACAGTGAGGGTTCTGTCATCGACAAAGGCTACAGAATAGAAACCATATTAAAGCCCACTCAAGAAAATATGGATCTTTTAAACGCGCGTATAAATATATATACACCGCAGCAATTGTATAATTATGAGAATGAACATAAAAACAGATTGATCACTTTCGACATGACCAATAAATTCGTATACGTTTCTTTCACGTTAAGCGTCTTTTGTATTTTTATAAGAGCGTATCTTGTATCGTTTATCTTCATATTACTTGGAGTGTTTTCTGTTTATTTCAATATAATAAATATATACGATAACGTACACGATATATTGACTATAAATAATATCAGGATTTAATGATAAAAGGATGCGAAAAAAAACCATATAAATATAGCATATCCAAAAAATGTATAATTTTATAAATTTTTATTTACAATTATGCAGTATGACATTTATCACGTAATTATACTAGACAGCCAGGATGATATTTATCACATAATAATAATTAATTATACTAGACAACCAGGATGATATTTATCACATAATAAATTATACTAAAAAACCTTCTTCGTATTAATCAATTATACCAGACAACCTTCTTCGCATTCGTATTTTTTGACTACGATGTTTTTAAAATTCTTCATCGATTCTCTCTCTATATAGTCTATATATAAGAAATCGTTGGAGAAATAATTATTATTATCAAAAAAAACACAATTCTCCGCATTTGATTATGTTTACGCTTATTTTTTTCTCATTGTTATTCAAATAGTATATCTCTCTGTTGTCGTATCTCGTATAAGATATATCGTATAAAAGTTCATAAAAATGCATTATCATATTACATGTCGAACATATATTACAATTTCTTTTCGTGTCTGACATCAATTTATTAATGCAACAGTTTTTTACAGAGTCATCGCATGTGTTCTTCTTAAAAACTAGATATATTATCTTATAATTATTGACGCAGAAATATTTCCACCAAGGAAAATATGAACAGTTCAGATCATAATAGAATTTTTCAGAAACGAAAATATAATCTACGGCATTTGAGAAAAACTCGGATCACGTTTCCGTATGGTTTTATCATGTAGTTTATTTCTATCGTTATCTGAATAAAATCCTCTATTTTTAAAAACCCTCTGTTGTCTATAAAAAACTTAACAGCCGACATGCTGGTTACAGTTTTCGTGTTGTCCTCTTTATTTTTTATAAAAGAGAAATCAACGAACATGATGGTCTTCTTTTTAAACGACATCAGATCGTTACGCGAGTTCACTCTGAATTTTAAAAACTCTTTCTCGATCCATTTAATACGATCGCCGTTATCTACACTGGTATACCATTTGACCATATATATGGACAATATTGTGATGAAATTAAAAATAAATTTACCATCCTTTTTACTTTCCCTTTCTATTTTAAACTTAAAATTCTTCATATGTACAGGTATCGTTGGAAACGGAAGAGTCAGTTTGTTAAAACTATTAAAAGTCTGGTAGCCGAAATTCGTCATTATGACCGATACCGTAGTGTAACTGTTGAGTTTGATATTTTTACGAACAATGTCATAGATCGTTTTTAACATTTTTTCAGCCGATAATCTTTCCGGATAATATATGTTCTTTTCCGGTTTTAAATTAGACGATATATAAATGTATTTACATTTTTTCAAAAGCATCCGATTTGTTTTTTCATCTTTCTTATACTCGTTGACAGGAGCTAAATTATTATCTATCCTTACGATTACCGACTCCTCGTCATCGCTGTCGTCGTCTAAATCGTTATCGAAACATTCTTTTTCCTCAGTTAACATCTTCTGTAAGAGTCCTATCTCTTCTTCGCGACTCAATTCAACAGATTTTTCAACATTTTCAACATATGAAGTGGAATTTAAATATGTATCATCTGAAGTGGATGCGTTTTCAAGAGAACATAATTCGTTCCAACCACAGGTCCCCACTCTCTCTTTGGATATCGTTTTTTCAAGAGAACACAATTCGTTCCAATCACAGGACCCCACTCTCTCTCGGTTTTTGTCTGAAATTTCTCGTATTTCAAAGATTTCATCAACGTCCACGTCCATCGACTGATCTTCGTCATCTCTTACGGTTACCGCCATTATATCGTCATCGTTTATGTCGAGTTCAATAAAATCGTTTTCGTATTCCGCCATAATAACTGTAGCTAATAAATCACAGACCGTATATCAGTATGTATTTTCTTACATCTCATCATGTGGTATTATATATGGTAGGACGTTATAAAATATTATATAGTTAAATTTATAAATATTATAAAAAATATTAAAATATTATATAAAATATTATATATGTTATTTTTTAAAAAATTTAACTTTATCAAGTATTATGGATTTTGTCTTATGAACCGTCTGATGACGTCTGCTTTATAGATAAGAAACCGTCTTAGGATAAATCGTCTTCATTTTCAGTACGCAGTTCGGTTCTTCGCAACATGAGCACCGGACCTTGCTGCGGCGCAGTCGACAGTGGAAGAAATCGTTTGTATTTTTCAGTGAGCAATTCGGTTCTTCACAACATGAGCGCCGGACCTTGCTGCGGTGCAGTCGACAGTGGGAGATTCATGTATTTCAGCGAGAAAGAGAGACTTAAAAGTTTCAACGCGCACGTCAAGAAATGGCCCCATACGGAGATAGTGAATTTGTCACCTCAAAGAATGTCCGAATGCGGATTTTATTATTTACGTCGTGAGGATATAGTGAGGTGCGCTTATTGTGGAATCGAAATAGGCGTGTGGGAGCATAATGATGATCCGTTTTGTGAACATATATATCACTCGCCGAATTGTTCGTTTATACAAAACAAAATCCATTCAAAGACGACATTGGAGAACTTGGGAATTTCAATGCGTAAAAGGGCTATTGAGGAATATGAAAGGAGGAGTTCAACGAATATCAGAGCTGAATATTTAAATATTTTACTGAGGAACACAACTATTGTAGGAAAAGAGGAAGTCGAAGAAAAGAAACAGGAAGACGACAGGAAAGGAAATACAACGGAAGATGATAAAAAAAGGGGGGAGGAGGAAAATGATGAGCAGTTGTGTAAGATATGTTTTATAAAAAATGTCACGGTAATCTTCCTGCCGTGCAGACATCTCATCTCGTGTGTAGATTGTGCAGACGCCCTAAATAAATGTGCAATGTGCAGAGAAAATATTCTCGCCACCGTTAATGTTTTTAAATAGTTATGTGAACACATGTTAGTTTATAAGTTGTTATCTGATAATATAGATTATTCTCTCAAAATTCGTATTAATATTTTTTCTTTATTGATAACCTGTAATTTTTTAAATCCAAAATATCTACTGTTAAAATCAGAATCGACTATAATTGCAATTTTACGCAAACTGTTCGTTAGTGACGAGTAATTATTTAAAAAAAGATTCCTTTTTAAATTTCTCTTTTCTATATCATTTTCCAAAAGAATTTTAGCACATTGTGGTATCAATTTATCGTATAATCTAAATTTGCAATTAACCAATTTACCTCCTATGAAGATTTCATTTTTTTTCACCAATTCTTTAAATTTTAAAACATTAAATTTTTTTATAACGTCCATATGATAACATCCTGTGTATAAAATCAAATTTATAACGGATATTGTCTCTAAAAAAGAAGAGGGAGTCTTCCATAAATTTTCACGTTCATAATTTGAATTGTATCCTGAACAAAATTTTATGATCCTTATCAGTGTATTTAATAGGTCGTTTGAGACGTTTCTATAAGAACTTATCATACGAGGTCTTTCTTTTATATTTATCTTGAATTTCTGGTATATATCTTCCCTTTTGTTCGACTCTTTAATATTATTTAAAAACGTATTTAATACATTATGTGTATAATTTATACTCGCTTTATTTCCAGATAAGGTTTTTAGATGTAAAAATTTATACACAATTATATCTATGTTTTCGTTTTCGTTTATTTCATTCATTGTCAAACATTTTATATGACTTACATTCATCGTGCGGTACACACTACATGTATCTAAAAAATTATAAATATCTTATAATAAAATTGTGATACATCAATATATTTTTAGTTTAAAAATAAATAGATCACGATTTAGGTAGTCGACTGTAACAAGTCATTATACTTACCGGTAAATAAAATATATAACTATAAGGAGAAAATATAATAAAATAAACGAAGTTTATATGGATACAAAAATTATGCAATTTCTTCATGAATGCCCGCCCGCCTCTTCCGACATATTTTATCCGACCTTCAACTTGTACAAAACTATAAGTTACAATGACGAAAGAGACGAAGATGAATTCACTATTGAATTTGAATTATACCCTGATGCGATGAAAGAATTCGTATCACGCTCAGATATTATAGTGATTAGAAACATTTACAACGATGACAGTTGTAAATACAGGTTGGTCTTAAAAGACGACTGAATAACTAAAAAAGATGTCAAAGTTCCGCTTTTTAAAAAGTATATAAATTTTATAAAACCAGAATTAGAAAATGTAATATCGAGAACAATGTATTTTTCATCAGTTAAAAACGAAAACATAAAAATATGTTTTGAACTAGAACCTGAAAAGCATATACCGGGGGCTTTTAAAATTTTAAACGATAAAAAATCCGATTTAAGACAATCATATAAAATTTATTATTACATTAGAAAATTTGACTTCAATGGTCATATTTTCAGGGCATCTATTTATAAATATCATAAAAATTCTACAAAAGATGGTAAAAAACCTATTTCAAGAATGCATCTTTCAATAGAGATCGAAAATCTAAATTTGAAGAAAGAAGAATATATCGAAATTTTCTCCCATGCTATTTTAAATGTCGATAATGATATTAAAGACGTGTTAATTAATTGAGTTTTAAAAAATATTATTTATTAGAAAATCTATTAAAAATTAGATAAATATTAAAAAGAAATTTTATTTTTTAATTATATATTATTAGGTGAAAATTTTTTTTTAATAATTTCAAGTCGACAGGAAATCAGGTCAAATTAGGTTTAATATAGTTTGATATTTTTTAATCTACAAATTCTGTTAATGATCATTACAAGAAAAAACTGGCCTATATAGTTGAGCCCCAAATCGGGGCCCAACCAAATCTGAGCGATTTTGGTGGGACCAAACCTTAAAGCGCCCTATTTATTAAATTAAACAGCCCATAACTTTAAATAAAATTAAAACAAAATCATTTCTCAATTTTCAGACCTAACCTAAGGCGCCACCCTATTTAGCGCCATAACCCAACTTTGAGCGCCCTATTTAACCTCACATAGCGTCCTTTAGCGGGCATATTCAACCCAATTTCCCGTCATTTCTCGATTTTCAAACTTAAAAAACAAATACGATTAATTTGAACTTAAATAAAAAAATTAAAAGTGCTGAAATTGAAAAATTCAATATTGAAACTATTTGTTTTTTATTTATTAGATAATATGTTTTTTATTTATTAGATAATAACGATTAACCAGAAAATAACGTTTAACCAGAAAATAAAATCTAGTGTAAGGTAAAAAATTAAAACATCAAATTCTAAAATTAAAACACTTATTTATTAAATAATAATGATTAACCTAAAAATACAATCTAGTGTTTATTTATTAAATAATAATGATTAACCTGAAAATACAATCTAGTGTAAGGTAAAAAATTAAAATCTTATTGATCTCATTAAAGTTTTATATAGTAATTTGAAAAAGATTCTGAAATACATGAAGAAGAAGATAGAAGATCTTGAAAAATATATATTACAAAGAAATATCAAATTATAAAATTAAAAAATTTTAATTAAAAATTATATTACAAAGAAATATCAAATTCTAAAATTAAAAAATTTAAATTAAAAATTCAGATTCTTACTATCTCCTTCGCTATCCCAAGATTCTTCCCAATTCAGATTCTTACTATCTCCTTCGCTATCCCAAGATTCTTCCCAATTCAGATTCTTACTATCTCCTTCGCTATCCCAAGATTCTTCCGATAGTTTGCGATGTTCGACATTCCACTTTTGATCCACCTCTTCTTCGTAATTCCGATTCCGTTCTTCTTCTTCTTGATTCCGGCCACCGTCTTCATGATATTCTTCATCCTCTTCTTCAAGATTCTGGTCTTCATTATATTCGTCTTCTTCCTTTTTTACATTGAAAGTTATTAACTGTTCGTCATTAGGATCAACGATTCCGCACAAATAATAATCTTTTAATTTCCTAATTGCTGATCTTATTTCTTCGATACTGTTAATTTTATTTGGATTTGATACAGACGATTTCATTTTTAGATGTTTCCCAATTTGAAGTGATTTTCTTTAATTTTTCACATTGTACAAACATCGAAGATAGATTGTAATTGAAAAATTCGTAATCTTTTAAAATCTCTTTTGAACGTTCGTTTAGACTCCAATAGATCGAACAGAGAACATATTCGTGACCAATATCCGTTTTTACTCTACTATTTACCCTCTTCAATTCGCACCTTAAGATCAATTCCTTTAATTCCGAAAATTGTAAAGATTCATCATCAGCTCTATAAATATCACCTCCGATCTTGTGCTCCTTTCTCTGAAATACGATTCCTGGTATTTTTGCGGCCCCGTTGACTTCAATTTCTTTGTAATATACATACTCTTCAAGATCTTCAATCTTCTTCTTCATGGACTTCAGGATCTTTTTCAAATTACGATATAAAAACTTTGATGAGATCAATAAGATAATTAAAGATTTCAAAAACAATTTAGATGTCACAGACATGGTAAACAGAACAATATAGACACTGACACGAAGATGTGCGTATTCTGTACTGACAAGAAGATCGGCTCTCATTTTTGATATCGCGAATTATCTTATCGGTGCTCGAAAACAACTCTCATTTTTGACATCGCCAAGTGTCTTATCGGTACTCGATAACACTTGACCGCGATAACCTTCACTATTAAAAAACAACTCTCATTTTGACATCGCCAAGTGTCTTACAGGTACTCAAAAACACTTGACCGCGATAACCTTCATTTATGCTTTTATAGTCACTATTAAAAATTAATTTTACTTGAAAAGATTTTTTCATTTTAAAAATATATTATCTATATTAGATTTTTTCATTTTAAAAATATATTATCTATATTAAAACATTGCAAAACTATATGTAACATATTTTCACGGTCGTTTACATGACACTGCCTTTCTATAAGCGGTAATATGGAATTTAAATTATTAACTAAAATACCGTTTTCCATAGTCATTAAATCTAGTTTTTGAATTCCGAAAGACGTCGCTATCTTCTGAGTATTTTCTATACTGTGTACATTTATCGCCATCGGAGCGATGATATTTCCACTAGAGTTTATAGCCATATTTTTTGTCAACATCGCTTTTATTTGAGAAGCTACAGTCCTACCGATTATAGAAATAGGAGAGAATATCACCTGTGGATGTACCTTTTCACCGTTTACCGTATAATGGACATCCTCACTAAGATCCGCTACCGTGACAATACCTTTTTGCCCGTGTAAATTTGCAAATTTCACCCCTACTCCTAGTGATCTGACGAAAAAATATTTTATATTCAAAGTGCAACTGTTAAATTTATTATTATCGAAAGGGTGAATTATCATTTCGCTCTCGACTTTTTTTTCGTATTCTCCTATGTCTATCATATATATGATATAACTATAATAGTTTTCATTGTATTTTATTTCTAATTTTTTAACTTTTTTAGAACAATGCATTATCAGTTTGCTTTTCGATTCTATTTTTCCAAAAATTATATAACTTCCTACACACGTGTTGCATTTTTTATAAACGAGCTTCATAGAATCTTCCACGTACAATTCGTTGGAAAACTTCTCTCTCCATTTTCCTATTTTAATCGAAAACATGTTGTACATAATTTTCGACGGCCCGTCATCGCACAGAGACTTATCTATAACGATACCGTCTTCGTTGGTGGATCCCGCAAAATCTCCGAATCCGCACCAGAGTATCATTTGGTTATTGTATACCTTATCTATACCATCGTCGTACTCTTTGGGCGTCTTATTAAAATTTTTTACAAAAAGACTCTTTTGTTCGTTATTCTTGTTATTCTTATCGTTTACGTATTTGATTTTCTCTACAGTAAGAAAGCTATTTTCAGAATTCTTCACTTCGCCGATGTGTGAAATTTTCGCCTTTTCGCAGTCGTTTTCTTTACGAAGCGTAAACTTAATTTTTACAGGTAAAAATTTATGAAAAACAGAAATGAAATATTCTCTGACCCTATCATCGTATATCTCCCTCGAACTCCTACAAACGGATTCGTCTTTCAGAGAATCGAATGTTTTGAGTTTTTTAAAAAATTCCTTAATATTTTCTGGCACCTCATTATCGCATCCGTCATCTATTTTTGCGAGGTTCATATATTTTTTAGAATCCTCACAGTTCGTCATCAATAATTTTTCACAATCTCTAGTATCTATATCTTTGACACTTTTGAACACCAAAGCCGTGTTAAAACCCACACTGTATAAAAAACATTTTCTTATAAGCTCGTTCGTCTTTCCGAAAAAACACTCCCCCTTCATGTTGTTCAAAGCTACTACCAATTTCTGAGGTTGTGCGCTGTTTATTGTGGAATTAGTGGGGAGTCTCATTGAAATGTTGTTAAAGTTTTCAAACATATTATTTTCATCGAACGCGTCTTTAAATATCATCTGATACTCGTAAGACGAGAACAGAGTGTTGTATTTTTTCGAATATTTCATGGGTATCGATCCGTTACCGGAAATCAAAATTAAATCATCTTCCTCGTAAGTTTTGACAGATAAAAACGGACATTTTTCTTTTATCTTTAAAATAGCACCGTTCGAATGTTCGATATAAAAATGCGGTACGAAAAACGTTTCTACAAATACATGACTGAATACGCGGCCGCTTTTTTTACCGTAAACGTTCAGTTCGCCTATATAATTAAGTATGTCTTTGATCTCTACAGACGGTAAGACACACTGTGTAAACGATATTATCTCACCTGCCGATTTCATTTCTTTAGTGCTTAACGGACATATAAAGGGTATTCCGTTATCCGGAAAATAAAGAGCTTTTACATTTTGAGAATTTCCATTGGAAGAACGTTTTATATTTTGCATCATATACGACGAATTCATGATCTTATGTCCTTCTATGATGGTGTACATGCATCTGAATTCGGATTGTACCTTGTTTATCTTTTTATTGGAAACCGCAAAATATAAATTACCGTTTTTAAAAACGGTCTGTATCTTCTTATGTATAACTCTTATATCTGAATTTTTTAAAATAGCATCATTTTTATGATCGCTGTTATTATTTTTTAAAGGATTCGAACTATTTTTAACATTTTCATTTTTGATCCTTTTTTTTATAATGTTATCCCATTCGATTATCAAGTATTTTTTTATAGCCATATCGAAAAGATTCGCCGGCGTAATGACTACTTTGTTCGCAAGATTATCCATTGAAATTCCGTTTAGTATACTGATTCTAAAAAGATTTAAATACTCTTTTTTTATATCGTCATCTGAACACGCGATTTTAATGTTAAAATTGGACGACGCGTAATCGTTAATCGTTTTAATCCAATCCTCGTCTTTTTTAACACTCTTCACGCCAATCCAATTGTCTTTTGAAAATTTATTTATTTTCACATTCCATTTGGTATTAACGGGTCCGTCTTTTGGAGGTTCCGTTTTCTTCTTATTTTTACTAGACTGTCTTTTCCAAAAGTCGTCTTCTGTCGGTTCGTCGGAAGACATTAGAAAAGACAGCATGAAGAAGAAGTTTTCATTTTCATCTTTTAAATTTATCCTATACGATAGATGTCCATCGCAATCGTACAGATGTCCGTATCTGAGATTATTGGACATAAAGTTTGGAACGTAAACAAGACTCCCTTCTATAATAAAAGTTCCGTAAATTATTGAATCGTTATCCGTTTCAAACCAATCTTTCCTTATCGACTTGTCTATCAGAGATCCAATCATAACAGGAAGCGTATCGTGTAATACGATATGTCTCTTTTTAAAATATAATTGTATACAGCAACTATAACAGTTTCTCTCTTTGAATATGTAATCAAAAAAATTATTCTTACTCAATTTATTATAGCAATCACAGTTAAAAATAATTTTTTTTTGGAAGATCGAATCATATTCGGATATGATAAAATTAACAAAAACGTTAAACATTTTTCTAAACACACCGTATTCCAGCCGGAAAAGGCAAATGCGATACCAGAGACGAGGGTTTATAAATGAAATCAATACATTTTAATATAACATTTTTTATTTAATCAACTGTATATATACATATTAATAAAATAACATATTTTTTAATAAAATTATTTACAATAAATTTGTATACGGTAAAAAAATATAATTTTACAATATTAAAAAATCTTTATTTCATTTAAGACATTAACAGTTATTACATATTAAAGAAAGTCTAATGATTGAAGAAATAAACCTGTTTATAGCCCTCATAGTGTTGTCCGTATTAATTTATCTCTGTGTGCTGATCTATAAGGATTTAAAAAAGAGTAGCGACAAAGATTCTGGCTCACAAGTCAACACTATAAATGCGATGGATATACAATTGCAAAAAATATGTCTCGACAAAACACCGGCAAAATCCAAAATAAACTCGATGGAAGATCTTTTAAAGGTATATAAAAAAATATATAAAAATAAATTAGACGATAACTTTGACGAAACCAAGAAAACCGAAGAATATTTACCCGGTCTTTTTAAGGAAAATTACGAAGAGAGTGTATTACTGAAGATGTACAAAATAATTTATGAAGCAAACAATGATTATGGAAAATTCAAAGCCTCGCACGGTATGACCGAGCTGAATACCGATATAACAGATTTAAACAGTTATATAAATCGATTGGTAAATGTGTGCAGAATTCATATCGAATTATTCAGTTTTTTATTCTTCCGAAGTATCAGGGCGGCAGAATCTAGTAGGAACCGGCGCGCTCGAGCCGAGCGAACGGCGCAACGGTGGTGGCGCGCGCGTCAAATAATGACGTAGCGATGGCCTTGGACTTTGCGCTCGTGGCGCGCGCGAGAAATAATGACGTAGCGATGGCCTTGGACTTTGCGCTCGTGGCGTGCGCGAGAAATAATGACGTAGCGATGGCCTTGGACTTTGCGCTCGTGGCGCCTCATACGCTTCATACGCCTCATACGTCTCATTCGTCTCATTCGTCTCATGCGTACTGCGCTAGAACATCCATATTATAACTACTCCTGTTTTTTTTTTAATTGTTTAGATTTTGATTCATAGAGTAAAAGCTATGTATTTTAGGTTTGTTTAGGAGTGTTAAACCCAAAACAGAGCAACTTTGTTCCTACCATATTTACAGAACGTACAATATTGACTTCTTATTCTACAACACAGGTGTGATGATCGGGAACGCTGTTGGTTACATCGTCTCCGGTCTGATCCTGTCCTCCTTCAACGGTTGGGAGCCGGTGTTCTACTTCTGTGGTGTTCTCGGGCTCTTGTGGTGCGCTGGGTACGTAACGTTCCTGCTTAGCGTAATAATTGATATTGATTGCATAAGGAGATTCTGCAATGCCATTGTTAAAGTGTACCAGCTTTTGAGTCAGCCAGGATTTGAAAGAGCCTAAAGTTTCAGCACTCTCCGACAAATGATATAATGACAGCTAATAATTACATTTCATGAGATATTTAGATATTTTATTTTCTAGAATCAAACATAATATACTCCTGTTTTCTAGCATTTAGACACAATTTAATAGCCGAAATGAACAATTTGCAACAGCTCCATCTATTGGTGATTCATCAAACTATGCCTACTTCAAATCCTGGCTAACACAAAAGTAGGTACAGCTGGGCCGTCGCAATGTTCTGGCGTCATTGACCATTTGAAGTGAACTATTGAGGCCAAAATATGTAAAACCTATCACAAATGAGTGTTTTATCTCACAATATCAGAAGTCAACTTGTACTTGTATTTACAAACAAATAGTTCACGACTGCAAGCTAAACGCTCTGCTACCAAAAACTGTATGGTTTGAACAACGAACCTAAGGCAGTGTCAGATTGATGGTACTTAAATTGCTGGTCGCTTCCCTGAATAACGAGAGGTGTTTAAGTACCTTTTGTGTTGAAGCTTGCTATGATATAAAGCAAAGTGTAACAAATTTGATTTTTAAATATATTTATAGGGTGATTCAAAGACAAATGTAACCGACTAAACAAAAATTATTGAACAATTTAACCTTTCACGTTTGCTCTTAACATGTTCGCTGCTGCAGACGTTCCGGAACGTCACCGGGAACATGGCGCCAGGAGCTAGGAACGTTCCGGAACGGCACCGTTCATTGTTGTTTAACGTTGTCATGGATTAACCAGCTCCTCATGAGCGTTCTATATTTCCTTGCAGCTCTTGGGGACATACTTTTCCCACATTAAAATACAGTATTTCCAAAAATTACCACCAAGGTCATTTAGATAAAGGCTTGTCTCACCTCTTTCCCACTAAATAGCAACCAGGGCTTGTAACAGGTTATTTTTTTTATTTTTTGATATTTTTTCACTCTTGGTTATTTTTTGTTATTTTTTTTGAAATTTGGTTATTTTTGTTATTTTTTTTGGAATTTTGGTTTTTTTTTTTATTTTTTTCAACCTCAAGAACTGCTGCAAGCCCTGTTCACACTATTCGTCTGTCAGACGATCTCGTAGCACCATCGCGGCAGACGAATCTCGCCATCCTACATTGCGTGAAAACTAAGTCTTGTTGCGTGAAAACCAAGTTTCGCCGTCAAATCTAGGCTGATTTGTGATTAGTCTGTCGAGATTTTCTTTTTTAGCAGGGTTAAGAGTGTGTTATCCCCAATATAACGCCAGTTTTCTAATTTTTAGCAACATTTTTTGTTTACGAAAGGTTATTTTTTGGTTATTTTTTTTCTTATTTTGGTTTATTTTTTTTATTTTTTTCAACCTCAAGAACTGTTACAAGCCCTGTAGCAATACTACTTTACCGACTGCAACCTAGGTAATTCTGCTATCTATCAGAATCACCAAGTACTGTGTCCAAAACCGGTTTTTTTTTGGTGAACATTGCTACCCGACATAACTATCATTGTTTTCACCATAGTTCAGTGTAACAGAGGCAGTGTTATGTAGCGACACACACACTAGTTCAGCTCCTGGCGCAGCCGCCATCTAGCGGCCAGCAGCCAACGTGTTAATGCGATTTTCTGGACTGAGTAGGAAAAAACCTGAAGATTATATATAATTAATACCACTTATTACATTTTAATTACCGTATTTGAAAATACTCTATAGTTTCTTTAGTACTAGATATGTTAAACAAATTAATGCTTTGATATATAAAAGGACAATGACCATTGAAAATATTTGAAGGAGTCCCCAGTAAAACGTTCTAAGCGACAAAAACCTAGTTTCGAGTAATCAAGCGTTGAAAGTTGAATTCTAAAATTTACGGTTTTTCCAAGGTTAGAACTTAAAATCATGTAAAATTTGTTAATACCCTATTCATAACGTCATAATGTAGCCTTATATTCAATTTTTACTTGCCATTAATCATTTTAAAATATTTTACGAGGTTTTTTTGCGGTTATAACGTTCTAAACGACTGGCGCTTGAAACGTTCTCTGACGGACTTCTATTCTGCTTTGGAAGAAAACATCATGGGAGTGTAGGAATACCAACATAAACGAAAATAAAACTCAACATAAATCAATTTTATTGATATAAAAGTGTAAAAACGTAATTTGGTTACATAACGTGAGACGTCATTTTGCTAAAAATTATCAAAATGTGGTGCTTAAAACGTTATTCTACTCACTTCTATTGGGGGCAATTTTCCAGGCCTCCGGCTATTTAGTCTTTGAAATATGAGTAATCAAGCTTTTCTATACTCATTTCTGGTCTTATCCTTTCACTTTTCAATATTTAATTCACATCTTTCACTTTTATTTATTTGGTCGCTGGGTGACAACGCAACGACCGGCGGGTAGTTCATCTTTCGGCGAATAGAACGTTTTCCCCCAAAAAGTCCGTGCAGTCCCGCGAAGCACACAAACTTTGACAGATGAAATCAGGGCTACCAACTCAAATATATTCAAAACAAAATATACCACGGTGTAGCTCGTGTCCTAGAGAACCTTTTTCACTATATATCTCTGATTTTGAAATTTTGTCGCTTAGAATGTTTTACGGGGGACCCCTTCATTTATTGATCATAAATTAATTATGATTTATTAACGAGTGTAAACCGTTAAAGGTGGTACACACTCTGCTACAGTTCGCCAGCGGAACACCCCTTCATCACTGAGAAGGAGAAGAACATGATTGAGACGCAGATTGCGCTCACTGCTAAAGCGGTGAGTACAGCAGTTATATAGGTTAGGTTATGTTATGTTGGATTGAATGAATTAATAACTGTTAGGTTGAATAAGTAAATCTAGCTTTTAATGGTGAAAGCAGTAAGTTTCAGCAGTTGGCAATTAGGACAGGTGGGCCGTCTTTAAAATAAAACCCCCCCTTTACCTTTGGATTGGGGACACTTAACCCCCTCTCCCTTAACAATATGGCTATGCTATTACCCCTTCCCCATAAGAGAGACATTTTTAACATTTCCATATATTTGTTTTTTTGAAAACCAGAGGATGAGGAATGCTATTTACTGTGTTCCCCCTCCACGACAACTGGGAAAACATCCTCCTCCACCAGGAGCAATGCATTATTTAGGAATAGGCTTTTGGTATTTTTGATACTTCATTTGGCTAAAGCAAGAAGAAAGATAAAGTTTTACATGAATTTACGGCATCTTCTTCAAAATAAAAAAATTAAAATTTTCAATCTTGCTTAGGCTTTTATCTTCAAAAACATTTTTGTTTCAGCAACAATAAGTACAAAAATATTTTTTCAGCAACAATACGTACCGGAGATAGTCTTATTTCACAACCGGGTGTCAGAGGTTAAAATGCAGTAGAGTCCCGCTATTCTGAATCCCACTAATCCGAAAATCTGCCTATTATAAACACACTTTATCGTCAAAAACAATTTTGTCAGTGAAAATTGCAAAGCACAAATCCTGTGTAGTTTATAATCACACTGCGTAATTGCAGCCGTAAGTGACGATCGCAAAGCATATCGCGTGTATTTAGCAATCATACTGCCTAATCATGGCCATTAGTGGCAATCGTAAAGCATATAATATGTGATGCGGAAAGTGAAAAGGGACCTCAAGTCGCTGGAGTAAATTTTACAGTACGGGCATTTTAGTCGAATCGGGTCAAAAATATCGATTTTTAGGTTTCAAGTGGATACGATTCCTTAATCTTTCCTGTACATATTCATTCGGTTATTTTAGCGATTAGAATCCGATAAATATTAAAAAATAATCGATTTAGCAGCCTATGTCAAGCAAACGAAAAGGGACCTCAAGTCGCTTATATGGGAAATAACATGGCGGGCGACTTCAGGTCCCATTTCCCAAATGTGCAGACCCGTACTGACAGTGTCGTCAGGGGCTTTACAAAACTACTCTCTCCTGACATCTATCGGCAAATAAGTGAACTACTTCAAGTTTTTCGCTGTAGAAGAACATTGTCTGAGTCCAAAAATCACCGTCTTGACAGTGTATTTCTCTTTTATTCTTCAGTATTCTGCCCTCCGACTTGAGGTCCCTTTCTAAACTTCTAACTTTCTCATTTTTTAACAATGAAATTGTGAGTGTGTCACGTCTGTTTCAGTTTTGATTTAAAGATCTAGTTTTCAGCTTTATTTTGATACCAAATTCATTTCTTAAATATCAATAATAAGTTTTCTGTGAACGTTTGAAGTTTTGGGCCTTGATTTCCTACAATGCCCGTTTTGACTATTTAAAATTCAAACGCCAATAATTCATAGACAAAAAATCATAGCACTATATGTCAAATTGTTCGTAATTTAATGCAGAATTTCAGGATGTTAATAACTCAAAACCTGAAAATTCCGACTTGAGGTCCCTTTTCACTTTCCGCATCACATATAGGATGTAATGGGCAGTTATACTGCATAATCGCGGCTGTAAGTGACGATCGCCAAACACATTTGGTGTAATGATAATCAAACTGTATATTGCGGCCGCAGGATTGAGAATAGTTTTTTCTGTACTCTATCTCAGAAAAGACGACAACTATCGGCCGCGATCAACGAACGCCAACCTTTTTATCGGCTTTCCTTGACAATGCACTTCGATTGGTACTTCACTGGAAATTACGATTGCGATGTTCTAATTCCGTCGGAAACGGTGATTACTAAGCTAGATATCGGCCGGAAATTACAATCCCTATATTTATCTTGGCATTATATAAAAATCGTTCTACAGTATCCTAAATATCAATTGATTTTATTAATCAACCGCTTATTCCGAATTTGCCGCTAATCTGAAGCGGGGTCAGTCACAATTAGTTCCGAATAGCGGGACTCTACTGTAATAACAGAAGTGATATTCCACTGTCTAAAATCATCATACTGAAACTAATGTGGGACCCCATTTAATGCGTATACAAAATAAGTTACAGATTAGACCGGGAGCTGGGAGGTCAAAAATTACGTCATAAGGTGCACATGTAAAAGCTATCCCATTTTGAAGGGGCATCCTGGGGGGTGTCAAAAATCGGGTTTTGACCCCCTCAATCTGGGGGCTTTCTCCAAGGTGGACAAACTTGAAAATAACCCATAAAAATGGGTTTTTGGCAATTTTCATGTAGAACAATTTATATGATCAAATTTTAGTTCACACCATTGAATTCAGCTCAAAAAAACAAACAATTTGTTATGTTGAATCATTGCTCTATGTTCATTGGTTACCGAGATACTGAGGGTGATGAACTCAAAACATCGTCCTATGTTAACCTTATGGGAAATAAATAAAATCGTATAACTCGCTTATGTCTCAACATATCTTAATGAAACTTGATATGTGGCTTCATTTATTAAGAACTATTGTATATCAGCCTGAAATCCCCCATTTTTCATTTCCGTGGCAGTAAACTTGCACACATTTTTCCCATGTTATTCTTATGGGGAGAAAATAAAAGTCTATATCATCCTTATTTTTTAACATATAATGATAAAACTTGGCATAAGGCTTCTTCTAGTCCAGGTTTATTGAATATTGATTTAAAACCACCCAATTTGTACATACCTGTTGCAACAAACCTGAAAACTTCATCCCCATGTTATTCTTATGGAGAATACAAAAAAGTCACATTCAAGTTTGTCCACCTTGGAGACAGCCCCCAGATTGAGGTCTCACAAACCCATTTTTGAAACCCCCCAGGATGCCCCTTCAAAATGGCACAGCTTTTACATGTGCACCTTATGACGTAATTTTTGACCCCCCAGCTCCCGGACTAGATTAACAAATGTTGGAAACATACAAAAAACGACCCTGAAATATTGTAATTGACCGTTTGTCTCCAGAAACCGAAGCACATCCCGTGGTCCAGGATCCTGACGTCTCCTCCGTTCCTGTCGGCCATAATGGTCAACTTCGCGCACGCGTGGGCACTGTTCACCATGATCAATGAGATGCCTGCCTACATGGGGAAGGTGCTTCACTTCGATGTCAAAAATGTGAGTAGTAATAAGTAGGCTTCATCTGTTCTATATTATGTTAAGGGGACCCCGTAAAATGTTTTAAGCGATAAAAACCTAATTTCGAGTAACCAAGCGTTAAAAGTTGAATTCTATAATTTAGGGTTTTTTAAGGTTAGAACTGAGAATCATGTGGAATTTTTCGTACCCTATTTATAACAATTAGATAACACGTAGCTCGAAATCGAGCAAAAATCATATAGTAAAATAATGAAGAATAATCAGTCTACTTATATACTTTTAAAGTTTTTATTAATAAAATTATAGCTTAACTACTGAAACTTTCAAAGTCAATTTTATCTACCGCAGGAGTTTCCGGTATAAACGTTAACGATTGGGAACACCTTCATTTCCCCAAGTCCTCTTTTTTCTGAAATGTATATTTCAACATCGGCAAGATTGAACTCTGTTTACAGCAACATGTAGCTGACTGAGAAGAAACACTGGCACGTAATGACTTCTTTTGTTTAGTGATTGCCGCTGCACCTTATTGATAATTATCGCCAAAACAGGGATTGCAGGGAACGGCTGTCATTATATGCATAACCTTGTAAATAACGCACTATCTCTACCGGTCTTTCCATTCTTCAAATGCAACCCACCGCAATGAAAACATTTCAGTTCATTGGTCTGAGGTTGTTTAATATTTAAAAGTAAAAACTATTTTAACCCTAGAACGGCCAAACGACTTTTTTAGTCGTTAGGTTACGGTAAGATGGTGACCAAACAACTTTTATAGTCGTTTGCTACAGACTTTTGTTCTAACCAATATTTCGTACTGTTAAATTGCAGTAATCACAAAGACAATTAAACCATTGGAAAGATAATGAAATTAGCTTCAATTTACATATATAATATACTCATTTATGTTTACTATAACCGCAGAATAATTAGATAAATATATTGAAATTTTGACCCTCCCGTTCCGCGGCACTGCCGAGCGAGCAGTGGAGGCAAAATGGGCCATTTTGTAAAATTCGTGGAAGCTTTATTTTTCGTCGTAGAAGCTAGAGGGTGGTATCACTCAATTCATTCTTTCTTTCTGTACAATTCGTCTGTTGAAAGATTTAGTCTAGCGTCATTAGTTTACCAGCTGTGATTTTTTTATAAAGACACGGTAAACTAAGTCGGTAAGAGTTTTCTGTAGGGCCAAACAACTTTTTTAGTCGTTTGGATAAGTATTTATTATTCTGCTTGTAGATGGAATTGAAAACAAAGAAAAATACAGAAATGAAGAGGAAGAAATCCTCTACCGATCTAAGTATGATTGTAAGTTTCCTGGAGTGATATTTTGGTTTTTGCAGTTGGTCAAAGTTATGGTATGTCGCAATTCGTCAGAGCACCTGTTGTGTTGTAGGCCTATCGCGTTGCAGCCAGATGATTCGTTGTTGTGGTGAACAGCTGTCGGTTATAAGTTTGTTTTTGTTAGTTATGACTGCTTTAGTGAATAAATATTGTTATTATAGTGATATTAGAAGGTATTTATGTGTAAATCAGTGATGAATAATGGAAGAAAACTTGGACTCCAGGTTTTTTTGTGAGTTGTGAGGAAGATAGGCAAAATAAAATTGTTTATAAACATATATTGACGTTAGTTGACGTTAGTAGTAGGTTTACCTGCTAAAAAATATTATTTTCTACATTTTCTCATTGACTCATTTGGTATGATAAAAGGCTAATTCCATAAAATCAAGAAAGTGAGAGTGTTTTGAAGAAAATCTTGCTCTGATATCAGAGCATAACAGAGCGGTAAATAAAAAAATGTTCTCTTTTTTATATTTTACCACTTAGAACCCTTATAAGTTGTTTTATTTCAAATAAACTATATATTTTCTGATTCGGAACAAACTTTCACACATGTTGTATATCTTGGAATTTTTATACACCCAATAATTATTTTTTACGTGTGTTAGAAGTTGTTAGTTTTTTGTGTAATATCCCGTAAGTAAAAACAAAACTTATTTTCAAACTGAAATACTATATTAACGGAAAGAGTGTAAATACGGATATACATTTTTTCTTATTCTATGTTTACTGCTCTATCAGAATATATGTGTTTTTATTATGTTTTAGGTCTTTTACTATGTGTAGGCCTAAAAAGTATATAAGCATGCAAAATTCAAACAAAATGTAGAGTTTCACATTTCACGCTGTAACTCAAAATCGTTTATAGTTGTTTCAAATATTCTTGTGTTTTTGTGTAAGGAAATAAATTTCAAACAACTTGTATATCTTGGATTTTCGTAAAAAAAGTTTTTCTATTTTTTGGATAGCCTTACTTTTGAAACTTAGTTTTTAGCAAATGTTTGTTTTTTGGTTTTTGGCATGTACCATTTTTGTTGGAACAAAGGTTCAGGGTTTGTTAGTATATTTAGATTCTATAGAATGTCCCAAATCCAATGGTATATAATATTATATGTTTTGGTAAAAAATAGGTATTTTATAACAGTTAACATAAAATGCTGCACGGAAGGCAAAAACTGCCTGGCCCCACAGAATCTCACCATTTGGCCTTTCTAGGGTTAACATTATGAAAACTTATTTATTCAGAAATTGAACATAACCCAAAACAACATAGGTCAGCTGATTGTAACAAATTTAAATTAATGCAATATAAACATAACAACTCTTCCCCCATAAAATAAAGAACAAAGATTGAACCCAAAAATACCAGCGAAGATAACTTCATAGTTTTCTCAACTGATTCACGTGGCGTCTCCACAGCATGTGTTCAACTTTAACGCTATACATAACTTTCCCAATACGTTTTATAATTTCTCCCCTTGTCCAAACTTTCTTTCCATTTTTTTGGAATTGTGATACTAACACTTTATCTCCCTCCTTAAATTCTCTCAACAATGTTCCTTTGTTTGTGGACTTAGGACTTGCTGTTGGATCTAAAATATCTCTTGCTCGGGTTTTATCCGGTATCATTAAATCCAGTGATGTTCTTATACATCGCCCCAACATTAGCTCTGCTGGGCTCTTTCCAGTGGAAGTTGAAGGGGTCCGACGATGTACCATCAAAAATCGGGTTAATTTTTCCTTGATAGTACCAATCTCATTTATCACCTTTCTAAGGTTTCTTTTTATTTCTTGAACGTATCGTTCCGCCTGACCGTTACTTTGTGGATTGTATGGTGCAACTGTCTTATGGGAGATTCCATTTCTCTCTAAGTAACTCTTGAACTCTTCTGATGTGAAAACAGAAGCATTATCACTTATGATAATCTTAGGAAACCCAAATCTTGCGAATATATCATCTAAGAAATCGATGGTTTTCTTTGACGACGTTTGTGTCATAGGGATAACCTCCAACCACTTTGAGAAAGCGTCCACAGCCAAGAATACATACTGATTTGAGATTGGTCCCAAAAAATCGACATGTAGTCTACTCCACGGAGTATCCTCTGGTTCCCAAGAGTGGTAAACTTTTGCAGGGTTCTTTTGGTTTATTTGACAAGAAAAACAACTCTTCACATGTTGTTCAATGTCCAAATCCATTCCAGGCCACCACACATAACGCCTGGCGAGAGATTTCATTCGAACTATTCCAATGTGGGATGAATGAAGATCCTGTAAAACTTTCTCCTTCAGTGATTGCGGGATAACAACTCGTGTACCTCGTAGTATGCATCCATCCACTAAACTTAATTCATCATTGTGTTTTTTATACTCACAATTCATCAAAGGTTTTCCTTTCATTAAGCAGTCGTATACTTCTTTTAAAACCGCATCCTTTGCAGTTTCTCTTTTAATCTCTTCTATTTTCACTGGTAATACTTCATTCATCTGACGGACTTGGTGTAGACATGCTTTATGTATGTCATCCATGAAGTTTTCCCCCTTTTTTGCCAAAATTGGTGTTCGTGAGAGGGCATCTGCTGTAGCATTATCCTTAGAAGAAACATGTTGGACTTCATAATCAAATCCCTGCAGAAATATCGCATATCTCAACAGTCTCTGGGTGGTCATTTGTGGTAATTCCTTTAAGGGTTGAATATTGATGATAATGGTTTATTGTCCGTTCTCAAAATGAACTTTTTTGAATAAATGTACTGGAAAAATTTATTTACTCCCCAGAATATAGCGGTTGCTTCTTTATCAATTTGAGAGCACAATTGCTCAGCAGCCGAAAGAGTCCGAGAAGCGAAACATATAGGTCTCTCTGATCTATCCGAAAGTACATGAGATAGAGTAGCTCCGATACCTGTCGGGCTCGCATCGACCGCTAAAACAAGTGGCAAGTCAGGATCATATGGAATCAACACCTTATCTGACGAAATTTCCATCTTCGTCTTCAACCAAGATGTCTCACACTCTGTTGACCAAATAAATTTTTTTTCCATTTTTTAATAGTTCATACAATGGATTTAATAAGCTTGAAAGTTGATTAACAAACCTGCCATAGTAGTTTACTTAACCTAGCCAACTCCTTAGTTCATCTTTGTTTTTCGGCCTCGGAGCATTTACTACTGCCTCTACTTTATCCTTGGATTTATGAACTCCTTTCTCCTAAATTTCATGTCCTAGATAAGCTACCTTAGCCTTAAAAAAATTACATTTGTTACAGTTTACTCTCAGGTTATTAATAGACAATCTTTTAAAAACTTCTTTCAGTCGTGTTTTGTGTTCATCCAAAGTTCTACTCACCACTCTAATATCGTCATAAAAAACTGTGACCCCCGAAATACCCTCAAGAGCTTGGGAGATAAATCTCTGCCATTCAGCTGGAGCATTTTTTTGTACCAAACATTATTCTATTAACAGCATACACTCCCTTTTGGGTACTAATTGCTTATACCTTAGCACTTTCACTATCCATTACAATATTCAAATATGCTTGAGAAATGTCAATGGTAGAGAAAAACTTACAGCCACTCATGCTGGAGAAAATTTCATCCAGGGTCGGTATCGGATAGTGATCTGGTTGTAGGACCTTATTCACGGATACTTTATAGTCAGCACACAGTCTAATATCTCCGTTCGGTTTAACTATCGGAACAATAGGAGTGCCCCATTGACTGTAGGTTAACTTTGAAATAATCCCTTCTTTTTCCAATCGATCTATTTCCTTGTTTACTTTATCTTTGATTGCAAAAGGTACAGGGCGAGGTGGTAGATATACAGGTTTAGAATTTGGTTTCAAGTGTAAATGAGCCTCATAGTTAGGAACTTTCCCTACTCCCGGTAAGAAAACGTTAGGAAACTCTTTCTTGAGTTCATCAACAAAGTCATCACTTTCCCCCTGGGAAGAATCCTTGACTTGATTGAAGGTCGGAAAACATACATTGAACAGCTTTAACCATTCTCCAAAGATACTGTCTACATTTCCCCTTATTACATACAAATTACCGACAGAAATTTTGTCCTTGTAACATATTTCAATCGTGGCAAATCCAACTGGTCGAATTATTTCACCCGTGTATGTTCTTAAAGGCAGTTTAGTTTTATTCAGAACCTTTTTTGGAAATAACTTTCTAAATACGTGTAAAGACATCGTACTTACAGCAGCTCCTGTATTAAGCTCGAAAGAAGTTTGCTTGTCATCGATAGTACAGTCTAGCATTATCTTACCAGGTCTGTCGACCATCTCTGGTTTAAAAGCATTATCTGAAAGTTTAGATAAGGAATGTGTGAGTTTACCTGATACAGAGATCATATTTGTATAAGAGACATTTTGACCTTCATCGACTCCTTCCTCATCTGACTCACATGACACTTGAGCCGTTTGTCGCATGTTTGGTTTTCTCCCTTTACATACCCTGCTGCAGTGACCCTTTTTATGGCAGTTCCAGCATGTTACTCCTGGTGACATCACATAATTATTAATATGATGGTTTGCTCCGCACCTGAAACAGATTAATCTAGATTTCTGTCCATTGGAAAAGGCGAAATTCTTCTTCCTAATTTGAAAATGCTCTTCACTTGTCGAGGACACGTTTGATCTATGGATTTGTTCTGTTTCAGATTTGGCTTGTTCATAGCTACAGGCTATGTCCAAACACTGCTTGAAAGTTTTATTTTCATGACATTCGATCAATTTAGATAATAACCTTTCATCAGAAAGACCTGATATGAACTGTTGTCTCAAGTGTTCATCGGCCGTGGAGGCCTTACATTTGGAACATTTAAATTCACATCTGCTTGATAGTGTTCTTAAATCATTTGTAAAACTAAGTATTGACTCACCCGCCTTTTGAACTCGTTTAGAAAACTTATGCTGTTGTGCTATATTACTACCCCTAGGTTCAAGAATGGTTACGAGCGTTTCACACAGTTCCTCATATGTTTTATCTAATGGATTAGCTCGACTTAAGTTAATTCTAAGATCATGGAAGGTTTTTGGAGCTAGTAAATTCAATAAAAATTGTTTCTTCTTGATCTCACTGTTTATTCCATTTAGGTCAAAAAAATTGTTCAGCCTTACCAGGTAACTGCTCCAACTTTCATGTTCAGCATCAAACTTATCAAATTGAGAATATAAAACAGGTCGAATAGGTTGTATGGGTTCCTCCACATCTTCTTGATGCATCCTTCGATTTCCATTTCTCCTTTTCGTCGCCATTTTAATATTTAAAAGTAAAAACTATTTTAACATTATGAAAACATATTTATTCAGAAATTGAACATAACCCAAAACAACATAGGTCAGCTGATTGTAACAAATTTAAATTAATGCAATATAAACATAACAGGTTGGAACATAACAGGTTTGATGCCTATAAACATAACAGGCATCAAATGGTACATCGGGAGGGTGATGCCAGCGGTTGCGATCGTGTTCGTTCCGACTCCTCCGACCGGTCTATGTTCGTCTTCTTCTTATCGGTGGCATTATAAATGCAACAAATCCAAAAATAGATTTGCTCTGATTAATGTAACTTCAAAAGACACTATGAGATATCGTAAACTACATTGTAAAACTGACAACTGCAAAGTTTAAGAGCTTTAAAAACTTCATAACATAACCTAAATTACATAATAAATCTTTAAAAAAAGGAAAACTGTTGAAAACAAAGCCAAACCAGCTGTAAAAATAAGTTTACCTGTATAAATATTTCAGAGCTTGGCTATATGTTCAGTTTGTAAACAAAACTCAGCTTGCTCAATTGTCGATGAATAGCGCTACTGTTCCGAAACTTCAGCCTTTTGCTGTACTTTAGTGACGCCCTTTTTTTAAAATTCTGAGACTTGTTGACAAATCTACTAAAATTCTCTTTAATTTGACACCTCAAACGTTAAAATCTGCCCTGCCGATATTACAGTTGGACTGTGAAAAGAAAACCGTTTGCGTATTAATATATAGATAATGTAACCTTACATAGAATTTTCAATTGCCATTAAGAATTTCAAAACGTTTTACGTGGGTTTTTTGGGGCTATAATGTTCTAAACAACTGGCGTTTGAAAGGTTCTCCGACGGACTGCTATTCTGATTTGGATGAAAGCATCAGGTAATGTAAGAATGCCAACATAAATACAGTAAATGGAAACAATGCCAGTCCAGTTTTAGCAGGCTTCCCAATGACTTCAAAAATTAGGCCTAATAAAGAATTAAAACAATTCAACACTATTACAGAAGAAAATCTTTTAGAAGTGTTTTCAAAATTGGAATCAAAACACTCTTGTGGCATTGATGGAATTAGTATGCACTCGCTCAAACACTGTAAGGAGGAGGTGATAAAACCTCTCACCCACATAATAAATAGTTCCTTGTGTTCTTGAATCTTTCCTCAGAAATGCAAAATTTCCAAATTGAAACCACTTCACAAAAAATCAGATAAAACCGATCCTGGTAACTATCCTCCAATCTCCCTTCTTCCCGTAGTTTCAAAATTGATAGAAAAAGTTGTTTCGGAGCAACTAACCAATTTTTTGGAAAACAATAATATTTTATGTAATAGTCAGTATGGGTTTAGAAAAAATAAATCAACAAAACTAGCACTCATTGATTTCATTAATAGCAGTATAGATGCAATTGAGGCTGGAGAAACTGTTGTCGGATGTTTCCCTGACTTGTCAAAAGCTTTTGATTGTGTCGAACCTGCTATTCTCATTGAAAAATTAGCTTCAGTTGGAATTATTGAAACTGCTTTGAAATGGATCACGTCATATTTGACGGATCGACAACAAATTACTGAAATCACTCAAAATTCAAAAACAAAAATCAACAAAATTCTTTCCTCTCCACAATTGATAAGCAGCGGAGTTCCGCAAGGATCTGTCCTAGGACCTCTCCTATTTTTGGTTTATATCAATGACATTACAGACTCTATTCCAGAGAGAAGTCTGTATCTCTTTGCGGATGACACCACGTTATTCACAAGGGGATCTGACTGTACAGAGCTGGAAATAGAGTCAAATGAAAAAGCAAATGAGCTGTCTCTCTTTTTTTCATCAAACAAATTGAAACTAAACCCACAAAAAACTAAATTTCTTTGCATTCAAACAGGACAAAAACAAAATTCAAAAACAAATAGGACTCCGAACCTATTTATAGGAGAGAACAAAATTGAAAAATCAAAAACAGCTGATTTCTTGGGGGTTAGATTGGATGATAGGCTAGGATGGGATGATCAAATTCAAAAATTAGAGGGATCACTGGCTAAAGGGCTCTATATCCTACGTAGGATAAGAACCTATGCCAGTCTTCCTCTATCAAAATTAGTTTATTTTGGCCTTTTTGAACAACATATTTCCTTTTCAATCATTCTCTGGGGTGCTGTTAAAGGGAATCTTGAAAAAATTTTCAAAATTCAAAAAAGGGCTGTTAGGACAATGTTAGGCATGCAACCTCGATCTAGCTGCAGAGAATCATTCAAACAGCTTGGCCTTTTGACAGTTCCTTCACTCTTTGTTTTTGAATCCGTCTACTACATTAAGCGACAGAAAATAAAACCAGTTTTTTCAGATCACAATTACAACACAAGGAACAAGGGTACACACGCTGAACAACACAGGCTAACTTTGTTTGAACAAAAACCATCTTACAGTGGAATGAAATTGTTTCAAGCATTGCCAAAGAAATTCCAATTAATCCAACAATTTTCAAAATTTAAAAGAGATGTCAAATTATATCTGGTGGAGTTAGGCTTATACAATATAGAGGGCTATCTGTCCAAAAGGTAACATTATTCGTTGCTGATAGCCTAACCCCAAACTACCTTGCTTTCCTTGAGAAACAAGTTGACCTGTCCAATTCCTTTGCCTCAAAGGACACGGACGGAATAGACAAGTAACAAGTAACAAGTAATGAAAATAAAACCAAATATTAACCAATGTTACATAACGTGAAACTTCACTTTGTTCAAAGTTACCATCCAAAAGTGACACTTAAAACGTTATCCTATTCACCTCATTTAGGAACAATTTTCCAACCCTTGGTTTCTTAGTTTTTGAAATATAGGGTAATCCCGCATTTCTATATTCCTTCCTGGTCTTATTCTTCCACTTTCCAATAATTACTTTTTGTATTTTATTTTTATTTACGTGACTTTAGTCGCTGGGAAGCAACGCAACGACCAGCGGGGAGTCCATCTTTCAAATAGAACGTTATTCCCAAAAAAGTTATAGTCCCTCAAACTGGGCCAACTTTGACATACGAAATCAGGGCTGCCAACTCAAATACCCTCAAAACAAAATATGCCACAGTGTAGCTCGTGTCCTGTACAACTTTTTTTCAATAAATATCTCAGATTTTGAAATTTTGTAGCTTAGAATGTTTTATGAGGGACCCCTTCATTTACATTTTTGGATAGTTGAGAAATCGATGAATCTTTAATAATTATTAGTGATTACGGTACTCTCGGATAGTCATTAAAGCTGTGGTTTGCATGATCACATGTTTGGTGCTGTAAACAGTCCAGAAATTAAGGTTAGTAGTTCTTTCATTGTTAATTTTTAATTTCGCCATAAATTGGCTTGCTAGTCAAGAGCTTTCTCAATTTTTTCTCACTTATAGACCATAAACAATAGACAAACACCTTATTTTCCAAATATAAAAGTATGAACGTACTTCTTCCACCATTTTTTAAATTTTAGTTTAGCCAAATCACCACCAGGTTCGTTAAGAATTTTGAGTTGTTTCGCCCCTTTTCCACTATCGACAATACCTTTACAAACTGCTGCCTGGGTGTGCTAATTCAGTACTAGATCAAAAACTGTTTTGTTTTGGAATGCTATAAAAGCAGGTAAAATTAGGTACCGAAATTGTTACCATGATTCAGTGTAACAGTGTTGATATTTTGTAATTCCGCTTCTAACACTGTTTTGCTATTTAGCAGCCAGCAGCTAAATAGCAAAACAACTTAATCACAGTAAGAAAGTTAAATGTAATTTACATACTCAAATGTAAGCCGTCTCAGTAATAATAGTACTGTTTTTTTCTTCTTCATGACTTTTTACCTTGGCAGAGCTTGTTACCGACCGATCTGGAGTCTGGACTGGGAAATTCTGTGGTGAGGAAGAAAAAAGAATAACGAATAAACTGGAGTTTTTTTTATCACCTTACTAATTTTGCCAGCGTTAGATATGAATTTTGGGATAATTAGCAGTTTAAAGGGATTTTTGTTGAATTTGGCTATTGGATGGGGAAACCTTGGGGATTTTATCTTGTTTTCTATGGCTTGGCGGATTTTTGCTTTGGCTGTGGATAAAATGGGGATAAGTTGGGGAAATTTCCTGGGTCAGGGATGGCAACACTGGTCCAGAGATGATTCAAACATAAACATAGACAGTCACAAAACAAGACGAACATAAAACTCAATTAAAAATACTTTTTGTAACTTGTGCTGCCGATATAATTTTATCTTTCAATAAACATTTCCCGTTCTCTGTTACAGAGTGGATTCTTCTCGGCGACGCCGCACATCGCCATGATTCCGACCTCCATCATCTCCGGCTATCTGGCCGACTGGCTCATCACCAGGAAGTACATGGCTGTCACGACCAACAGGAAGGTCTTCTCATTCCTGGGTGAGTCGGTGGATAGTTCAACAAGTCTTTTACCCATGTAGCACTGACCGCTGGGCCAACGTTGGGAAACAGTCAGACGGTTGGGAATTGGTTGGTGGCTTTTGCCGATGATCTGCCAATGTAGGCCCGACATATTGAGTGGTTAGTCGGCCCAACCGATTATAAGTCTGTCGGCCCAACATTGGGAAATGGTGGGTTTTCTAACAACGAGCCAACAGACTCAAATCTCGTTAAAAATTCAAACAAACCGTTTTGATGCAATTTTTTTGTATTGATATCCTCTATACAAGAATTTTAAATTTACCTATTAAACAATAAACATTGAAACTCCAAGAACATGAGGAAAATGCTCTCCCGATCACTTTTTAAACCTAAGGTGATACCACTTCATACATGGGTCAAATTAGCCGAGTGGGTTAAGCCGTGAGTGTGGTAAGGTGAAGGTACTGGGTTCAAATGATCTCGGTGGGAGCATTATCTTTTTTTTCATGAAAACCTAATGTAAAGCCAATATTATTTGTTTATGTATTGGTTTATTCAACAAATTTTAGTATTATGATGGTTAAATAAAACAGATTTGGTTGGCAAATGGTTGGTGAATTGTGGGTTGGGCCAACGAAGGGAAGGTGACATCCCAATCGTGGACCCACCGTCGGCGACCGACATTGGGCCAACGATGGCCCATCCGATCTGTGCTACATATGGGATACACTTTGCATTGGTCAAGTAAAGTTGGACTCTGTAAGGGATGCGAAGGAGTGTCTAAATGGTCAGTGGCGTGCCCAGGGTTTTGCCCTGGGGGGGGGGGTCACACCAAAAGCCTAGGTTATTTTTGGGACAGCTGCAATTTCCAGCCATGCGGAAGGGCTGGAGGTCCTCCCCCCAAAAACTGAGGAAAATAACCTTACACACCGGTGTCGCTGACATTTTTCTTGTCCGTGCATGCCACTCGAAAACCAGCCAATGATATCAAATGAAGCTTTACACATCAGTTTCGTGGACACGATGTCACGGCCAAGATTTGCCGTTACAGAAATAACACGACATTTCTTGCCGTAAAGTCAAAGAACCCCTTTAGACTGCAGTCCGCAGATACGACGGACACCATAATCATACCATAATTTTTGTTTCGTAAGACAACAGCCGGTTGTCTGAATAGAGTAAAAGTCAGCGACATCATGTCCGCGAGATTGGGGGGGGGGGGGGAGGGGAGGCCATACAACCCAAGCTGGAAAGTTCAGATGAGTCCATTTCTGAGCTTGGGGTAGTAAACTAATTCCTGGTTGAATTAGGAAGGAGTAACGCAGGCATTGAGCAGAAATGCTATAAAATATCTATAAATGAGACATAGACATAGACATAGACATTCTTTATTCTGAATAAAATACATAAAACATGTACATCTCAGTCGTCAACATAATATATGAAATTTGTACTATAAGTAAAACGAACATTTCTATAATACAAAGAAATATATCGAGCATTCAGGCAGACAGGAATTCGTCAATACTATAAAATTCTCTGTCGATTAAAAAACTCTTCAACGCCTTTTTGAATTGAAAGCCCCTCAGACTCCTGAGTTCAGCAGGAATTTTGTTAAAAAATATAGGTCCAGTGTACACCATTCCTCTCTCAGAAAGGGTAAAGGCGATGTCTAGGTGTGCGGAGATTTTCGCCATGCCTAGTTGGATACCTATGATTTGCGCCCACAACAGATAATTATCAGTGGTATTCAACGTAGACAAGATCACTTTAAAAATGTACAAAGATGGAAATGTAAGAATATTTAGTGAGCGAAATGTCTCTTTACAAGTGTGCAATGGGGGTAGCCCTTTGATGATACGGACAGCCCGCTTTTGAACCAGGAAAACCTTTTGAGCATGAGGTGACGCTCCCCATACTTCAAATAACAAATATTGTGACATTAATAGCAAATATTGTGCAAAATATTTATAGATTTTTATTTTTAAATAAAAAAATTAGCTTATCGCTATTACAATGTGACGGATATTTCCTGGTGAGAGAAAAGACGATCGGTTACACTGGTACACCGAACCGCAGGAAATCACGTCACAGGTTGTCAGATGCCTTGGAATCGCTCAGCTCGGTCGCTGGGATAATTCCAGGGGTCGAGGATCGAAATCACAGTAGTGGTGTAGTAGATATTCAGATATGAGAGCTCAATTATATTCAACCTAGATGACATTCAACTTAGGACAGACTAAATCTGGAAACACCTTCTAAGTAAAATGCCCTCTGCTGTTTTCCCTAGCTCTGTGAGATGTTCAGAGTTAACACTAGTTACCCATAGTTAATGTTTACCCTAATCAAGAAACAACATTAAACTATTTCACTAATGACCAGTAATTACAGGAGTAGGACAGACCTTACACTCCTGTAGACAGCAGGTTTGGACAAGCCTAAGCCTGTTACAACAGCAGGAAAACTAGCAAGTAAGACTGAACCAACTCAGCAAAATCACTAATCACTGCAACTTTAAATTGGTTAAATTGAATTTAGAAAAATAGTCTTGCTTTAAAAAACAATACACGTCGGCACCGAGACAATTAAACTAATTAGTCTCGGTTACAGCCGTAGTGTGAGGAGAATAGGGCTCGACCCTATCTGGGACGAATTCAACACTAAGTCCGAAAACTAGCGTTTAAACTAAATAGAACGTAATAAGAAAGACGTTGTCGTACCTTTAACACCTAATAGGTATTGGAAGACGACTGGTTCGCTGCTTTCCACACTACGAAATTGCACAAAGAAGGGAAGAACTTCGTACGAGAAAACCGACAGCACCGGACACTTTGACAGAACACCGACAAGTGAAGTTTCTTATCAAGACCACGTTGAGTTCACTTTCCGCTGGGAAAACCCACCAGCTGTCGACCTGAAGCTGGTTACAGGATTGAAAAAAGCTCTTCCGGGTTGCCCTTTTTTCCCGAGTGTCCGCTAGAAAACAGTTTGGCGCGCTCGGCGAGCAGAAGAAGAAACAGCGCAGGCTCTGTCGTCGTCTGCAGAACGCAGTCGTGACGATCCGCGTTCAGGTTATGTTCGTTGTTTATCAACACCGTGTTTCACAATATCAGGCGATCAACACAGGCGATACACTAAGTACGTAGGCAGCGATGTGAAGTTGAGTTTAATTAAGTGTTTATTCGGAGTTATTCCCACATATCACGTCCGAGGCCAACACTTATCACCCAAACGACGCTACCCAGATAGCGGCAGACTAGGGCCTAGGATCACCCAACGACAACAAAGGTTTACTCTTGCCACCCTTCAAGATGTGTCGTTTTATCAATCCTACCAGCTTTCCTAAGTGTTCTCGTGGTGTTTATAGATAGTGACAACACCAATTATGGCCTGACAGGTTAAGCCTAAGCCTAGGCCTAGAAGCTCGCAGTGCCCTATAGGTTTACGACGTGCACCAGGTAACCTTAGCCTAGTTACTCGTATGGGTCATACCAATGAGCTGAATATTACCCCCCTACAAATTAGGCTCATTACAACAATGATTTTTCCATTTCCAGCCAACACGCTGCCGATCCCGTTCATGCTGCTGGCTTCTTACTCCGCCTGTGATCGGACAGCCGTCATCCTGTTCTTCATGTGCATGATGTTCTTCAAAGGCCTCTCGTACTCAAGTTCCCGCGCCAACCCGGTCGATCTCAGCCCCAACTACGCCGGCGTGCTCATGGGCATCATGAACGGCTCGGGAGCTCTAGCCGGACTGTTGTCTCCGATCTTTGTGCCGATGCTTATTACCGGGGTGAGTGTCGGATGAAGGGTCTGAAATTGTTATTTTTATTGTAAAGTGAATTAAAATCCATATTTGTAGCCCTGAGCTGTGTTATGACCAAATTAACTTATGAACTTTACCGTCATCATACAGCTATGTCATCAAACGTTACGGCCATTTCGACATCTTTAGACGGTGATTTTCAGCCTTAAGGCGTCGTTAAAATATTAAAAAGATATTACACAAAACACATACTTTACATTCACAGAAACAGGCCTGCTTCCCCTTAGCGCACATCACCGAACACAGTCATCTGCGATATGCACTACTGGGAAACAGGCCTGTTCTTGTAAAAATTATAAAGTATGTGTTATGTGTATGATGTACAGTAACTTTTTTAATTTTAACAACACCTTACAACTGAAAGTCACCATCTATACTAATGCCAAAACGGCCGTAACGTTTGCTACAAAACCAGGAGCTGTATAACAAAGGTAAAGATCATAAGATAATTTAGTAAAGTGTATGTATTTAATTTGTACTGTTTTGTAAAGTGTCCAGGAATTTTAATTTGATTTCCATTGTCAATGAAAGATGGAAAAGAAAGAACCTATACTTTTTTTCATGTAGGCCAAAAGAAACTATGAACTAGCTAGAAATTGCAGACTGAGATGTTAGGGAAGAAAATTGACCTTAACGTAATATTTTCTTATAAATAATGTCTTTTCGTATGTTTGAATGCAAAATAGTGTCAAAAAGCTTCATAGGATGCTTGAAATAACTTCATAAAAATATACTCTGTAAAGGTAACATTAATTTTTTAATACAATACAACCTCATTTAATAGAAAAATTACTTAAGTTTACATTGGAATAAAAAAATTGGATTTTTGGGTCGTCAGTGTCATGCTGGTAATGAAATATAGTAGAATCTTATAAACTTGAGTCAAGGTAACTCGGCTCTCTGAATAATTCGACATCTTCGTCTTTACTATAAGCGTGTGATTAGTATTAACCCTTTGCGATCATAAGTCCAGCAAGAGTGGCCACAACGCAGTCAGTAGCCATTCGGAATCAATTTCCTGCGGTCAAACGGCCAGCTCTACTGGCCAAGCCCCAATCTGCGTCAGCTCGGCATTCATCATGGCGGCTCACTCCCGTGTGATCTGAATTGTTTCCTCTCCCGGCAGCTCGGAATAGTTTTTATTGAACACCTAAAATGTTAACATGGGTATTTTTACGATTCAATGTTGCAAGCCTGCTGATCATTTAGTGAAATAACTCCTCACTACGTTGCATCACTCTACAGGCATCATGCAAAATTTAGAAAAACAAACAAAAACATATGTTATTAGAACTTATCACCAAGGCCTGCTGGACACCTGAGCATTTGTTGGTTCGATCACAGATGTCATATACGACATTTGGTCCGATCGTATATGACAACTGCTGTGGAAAAAAATCCGACTTTTGCGCGCTAATGGTGGTGGCCAGTAGAGCTGGCTACAGAATAGCGGCAAATATCCAGTCCTATCGCAAAGGGTTAAAGGCAATATAGTTCGACATCAATTTCCATTTTCAAGTCATAAATAATGTTTTGTAGTTATTTAATGTTTTAGTTACCTTTATTCTGGCCTTTAATGAGTATAAGCCAGTAAGTATACAATTTAAAGCTATTTCTTGGATTTTCTTCATCCTCCACAATTTAAAGTAGAATAGGCCTACTTGACATTCCCCAAATCCAACTGAGTAAAAGGCCACATTGTGTCTAGCGTGTGTCATTCTACGTTACAGGGATGTAATGATAAGTTTGAGGGACCCTGGGCATACATACATTAGATACAAAAGTTGAAATGGCGACCTATCCAGATAGGTAATTTAAGCCAAGTATGATTGACAGATGAGTGAAGGATGATTGTGGCGTGATCTTGTAATCTTGTTACTGACTAAGGCCGACATATTCCTTAGACAGGACTGTTAATTAATAGCCCAACAGCCAATGGCAACTAAGGGACCTACATTTTAACGTGGGATCCGAACCACGATTTCGCCTCGGTTAACAATTTACGAACTGGTCTAGTTATGAGGATGGTCCCATGAACGAGTCCTCAATAGTGCGGACGTTAGCACCCACTAAGGAACACCGCGTCCACAAGCCATCCTGTGGGCCCCTCTAAATTTAAATACGATATAGTCGGTAATGAATTTCATCAGGTCTAATTAAATACAATATATGGCATCAGGATTCTGAGGAATCATTAAATTAATTGTTCATATTTTCAACAAATCAAAACATCAGAGTTTGTGATTTACAAATTTATCTCAGTTAAAATATGATTAATTAGAAGGCACAGTAATAAAAATACTTAAGAAATATTAAATTATTACTTTATAAACACATTAATATTAAAAACCCATGTTATTGCCAATTTTTTGAAGTGTTCATCACGTATGTTTACACCTGGATTGGGCCACAGGGCATTGTCCCGTTTGAACGGTTCTGACCAATTTAACAGCAAAATGATAACTTAGGCGATATTAAATTTTAAATATCATTAACATATAACATTAACGTTACAAGAGCTGTTTTTAGCAGACGCTTATACCCTAACGAGTCGTGATGACAAATGTCCTTAACAACGACTTCTTCCGCAGGACGGAAGCATAGAGGAATGGCGGAACGTGTTCTACATGTCTGCAATCGTCATGGTGCTGTTCTCTGTACCCTTCTTATTCTTCGGCTCGGGAGAAGTCCAACCATGGAACAACGCGGAAACGACGGACAAAGTCGAAGCTGCTCCTAAACAACCTGAAGCCGAAGAAACTAAAACATGACTTAATAACTGAAATGGTAGTTCTTGATTGTTAGCTCTGTTTGGTATAGTTTCCTAGCCTTTAGACCTGAAAAAGTTTGTAAATCTCAAGAGTCTTTAGAGTGTCTTGATCACGATTTTGTCTTCATGTAAAGATATATACTGTCCATTAACATTGTAAAGTGTGCTGACCTATAATAATTGTTGAGATTGGAAGAGGCATGGTTACGTTAAGTCGCTAAAATTTCTTGTCAACTGTTAGTTGCACTTTCAGAAGGGGAACAAATTTACAATTCGATGTGACAGGGAGCAAAATTAAAATAAATCAAACTTCTGGGTTTTACCCTTTCCGAAGGGAATGATTTAACTATTAGTTGTGACAGGGAGCAAAAATAAGATACCAGAATCAAACTTTTCTGGGGTATAGTGTAAACATAAATAGCTAAAAAAAAGTAGTTCGTAGCTGCACTATCTGTTGGCAACAGTCAAATTATGTCCACTTAAAATTATTAATACAAGAAAGGGAACGGGTGGGCCATATAGCCCCCCCCCCCCACCATAAGATCGATAAGATCATAATCGATCGGGCTTAATCAAGATCTTAGGATCTCGATGGTCGGATGGTTTGTATTAGCAAATAGGTAGAGCAGTGGTAACATGGGAGGCTGCAGAACCATGTTAGCAATTTTGTGGGTTTGAATCTCCATGTCTTTCCATATTTTTAATTCTTCAGTTCACCCATCACTCCTCGTTTTGCCTCATAACTTCCAAACTCAGGCCTCAGGCAAAAGCTGTGGCAACATTCAAAGGTTAAGGATAAGGTAAGGGTTAGCGGTAAAGGTATGGGATGGTTTTAAATGCATGATAAAATGAGGCTGCTAACTTGTTGTCAATAATTACAGTTGAAAGATTCATGGATTCATGGAATTTAAAGATGTCCAAAGATATTTTTGTATCTGGGCTCATTGTTCTTAAAAAGCATTTGAAATTCAGTGAAGTCTAAATTTTTGGTCTATTTGTTTCCATACAACACAAAAAAGGCTAGGCTCAAGATTATACTAAACAGAGGTATTTTGTCAAGAAGTAATATTACTTCTTGTTGTAAAAAGTTCCTTAACATTTTGTAAATTCACCCCAAAGTCAATCGTTGAGTATTATGTTTAGTTGTAGTTAGAATTGTGAAGTCATTATCTAGTTATGCTTTTGTATATTGTTTACTATTGAAAATAAATTTTTTCAAAGTATTTGGATGTATTTTGTACCAAAGTTTTCCTTTATTTTAATGGTGTTGGTAAAGTTACTGTTTCCTATGTAAAACTTCTTTCACATGATGCGATCTGATGCGACAAGGAGTTGTGTTTAAGTTTAGCAAGTGGATCATTCGAAATTACTGTGCGACTCACTACCGTATAGTGTAAGTTTACATACAACTACAAATCGCATGGCTCATTGTTGCACGGCAGCTGTCACACGCGAAAGTCGCATCATGTGAAAAGGGCCTAAAGAAGACATGTTTAAAAATTAAAATTTTAAGTAGAGTAAGAATTATTAGAGAAAGCATTGAGCTCCGCACTGATCACATAAGCTACTTGGATAAAAAATTGAAAAATTTACAAATAAAATTACAAATAAATATAGAAACTTACAAATAAATTAGTTTTAGCTTATCCCCTATGTAACATATGACAAATTAAATTAACACTATACTACAACAGTTGAATGCCTGAGACACCAAATGAACACGAAGCTGCAAATCTCACAAAGGGTAACAGTTAACAATGTGCTACACCCAGCGAGCACAGAATAATAATAGAGGGATAATAGAGGGATCATCTGATTGTTAGTGTTGAAACTGGTTCGCAGCCCGAGTGAGGGCAACAGCCACGGATCGTCGCTCAAAATACTACAACATTTCAATGCACGCTTTTCAAATAAATTGCGGTTAGAGGCACTTATAATCAACTAAAAATGACCAAATTCGGCAGTGAGTATGTCTATTAGTGCTGCTCCTAACAGTTTGATTTTTAAGTCAACAGAAATTACACTGTAATTACAATGATAAATTTTATCTTTGAAAATTAATGAAATTTATATCAATGACATGAAAACGTTAAGTAAAAGAGAATATTTTTCACTTTTTGGTCAGAAAATTGTTGATTGTTACCATGTTTTAGAAAATAGTTGAAACATAACATTTATTTTTTTGAAAACGCTACGACCAGTCGTCAATGAGGAAATCCAGGTTGAAGATGATAAAAAGTTGGCGTGGCGCTCAGAATATTATCTTATACCTATCCCAAGCGCCACCCGCGGCAAATTTTTTATCTTCAACCTGGATTTTCTCCTTGACGACTGGTCATAGTTTTCAAAAAAACATATGTTACGCTTCAACTATTTTTCTGAAACGTAACAATCAAAACTTTCTGACCAAAAGATAAAAAATGTCCTTGCTCACTAACTTTTTGACGTCATAAATATAAATTTAATTTAATAAGGGACTCACCAACTTTACAGACGCTCATTCATACAACACTAGGAACAAAATTAACTACAGACTTCCTACACATCACCTAACTGCCTACGAAAAAAAACCTACCTACATTGGAGCTAAACTTTTCAACACCCTTCCACCTGAACTGAAACAACAGATAGACAACAGGACCTTCAAAAAATCTCTACTTGACTGGCTGCTGCAGAGGGAGTTCTACTCTATTGAAGAATACCTGGAGCAAAGAAGTCAACCTCACTAATGAAACTCAAATGACGCCATTACTGTACTCTATGTATATGTAAATCAAGGCCACACTACACTACAGGCCAGAGTCCTTTTTTGGTGACGTCACATTATCAGACGGAATCGCAGACGCTTTTATAATGTACTCTTATGGCGATTCACTGTCGCACTCTTAAAACTATCGTGCCCTAAGTAATTCGTTTCATTTTTCGTTGAGAAACCATTATTTTTTCGAATCTGCATTAATTAATGAATAACCAAATACGGTCTAAAACATTTTTAAAGAAAACATTACTTTATTTCATAATCTTAAAAACCGGTAAACATTACACGCAAGTAATTTGTTTACTTTTCATCAGATGATTTATTGGAAATTTGACAGTTTTGTTTCTTGTTGTTTACATTTCAAAGTTCTAATGTCATAATTTTTTGGTAAATGTTTACGTTTTTCGTATGATTTTAGTTGTTATTTCCAACACAGCGCTAGTAGTTCGGCCGGTGTAGTGACGTGGCATCAGGGAGGAGGGGGGGAGACTCCGGCCTGTAGTGTAGTGTGGCCTTGTGTAAATAAAGAGAATTTTGTCTTTGTCTTTGTCTAATTCATTTTCAATAAATTAATTATTGTACTTTCAGTATAATTTTTGTCAACTTAAAAATCATACCGTTAGTGAGCAGCACTAATAGACATGCTCTCTTTCAAATTAGGAAATTTTTAGTTGATTTTTAGTAGTGGTTAGTGTCTCTAACCACAGTTTATTTGAAAAGCGTACATTCAAATTTTGTATCGTTTTGAGCGACGATCCGTGGCTATTGCTCACACTGTGGCCGTAAACTGGCTTCAAAACAAACAATGCTACGGAGAGACAGATTTCCCCTCTATTATTATTCTGTGCTCGCAGGCTACACCATCAAAATTCTGGTGTTAAAAATAAACTTAACTAGCTGATCAACTGGACTTCAACTGGTTTTTTGGGGAAAGTTCTCAGACTTTATTTAGTTGATTCTATTAAAGTTAACATGAAAAACTCAATAAGCTTCCTCAGTGCTTGATTTGTAAAAATTGAGGTACCGGAACTGTAATTAGCCAATTTGTACATAAACCCCCCTTCATCTTTCTTCCCCTCAAAAAAGTATTATTTGTCTACGTGAATAATTAGGTCGATTTAAAAAGTCACATTTTATCCAACTTAAATCTTTTAAACAAGTAAATTAAAAACCAGCAAAGCATTATTTTCATAAAAATAAATTTACTAAAGAAATCCTAGATTTTTTATGACACCTTGTGCGAGTATTCAGGTCTTTTTAGCGTTTTAAACATTTGGCTTAGCTCAAGATGAGATAAAAGAGCTCTATATTGGCCGAAACTCCGCGCGTAATTTCCGTACATTTTAAACGATCGTTATTTTCGGTAAGATTAATCCGGTCGAGTTCACACGATCGTCTCTTCTGACAAATACTCCGGCCGGTTACACATGATTCTTTCTAATAGCGAATTCTTCGGCCGAACATACGCGATCGTCTTTAGTGGCAAATTCTGCGGCCGATTGCACGCGATTGTCTTGTGCGGGAAATTCTCCGAGCGATTACAAGCGATTGTCTTGTGCGGCAAAGTGTCCGGCCGATTACACTCGATTCTCTGACGTGGAAAATTCTCCGGCGGATTGTACGCGATTGTATTTTGCGGCAAATTATCCGTCCGTTTACACGCTGTCGTATTTTGCAAAACATATTCCGGTCGATTACACACGATCGACTCTTGCGGCAGAAAGAGGTCCCAGAACGCCGTTCCGCCGCAAATCAAGCACTGAGCTTCCTTATTGTAACATGGAAACTTTGGAGCGCCGTAGGACCTAACACTATGGGTATTTTGTCAAACTTTCTTAGTGTGCATCTAGAGCCCTAAAGGAGTATAAATACCAAATTTCAGCTCTGTAGGCCTTATAGCTTTTGAGATTTGCTGTCCATTAGACTAGATTAATAAACAGCATTATATTCAATACATCAATTACATTTGATTGGTTTGGTAGCAAATTAGACATCACTCACATTTATTTGATTGTTTTGGTGGTAAAATAGAAGGGTAAACGTTATACCACAATCAGCAATCTCAGTTTCAATTGATAAATGGTTTATAGAATAGAAATAATGGTAAAATTGTCAACCAAGATTGGTAATGAATTAAAGAAATACTTCAGAAAAAAGGCTTTAAAGGAGCTTTATATTTTTTTCTCCTCAAAAATAGATTTAGGACAAAAGAAGAAAACAATTAAATTGATAGTAAAACTTTTAAAAATTTATTGAATGGTCCAATTCATGACTATACAACTAGTGACGAGTTTTCATGGTATGAAAAAACAGCAATTCCAAAAATCACAGTAAACAGTAATTAGTAATTACCAATTACAGTAGTTATTAATTCAATCTTTGGTCTGACTATAAAAAAGTGCACTTATAGTGAAAAGTTTCAACAAATACTGATAACAATGAATATAATATATTAATAACAACAGAATATAAATAGAAACAAAATACCTTGCATAATGGTGATAAAACTCTCAACAATAGGTACAATCAAACAGATATATAGAATATTAAAGAGATATAAAATGTTATGACTAATAAAGCTAAAAACTTGAGAGATTCCTAGTGATTAAAACGAGCGATGTGCCTTTTAAGGTGGCCGACCTGTTTAAAACTGAAGTCGCATCGGTCGCACTTGTACTTTCTATTACCTTCATGTGAAATTACGTGCATTTTCAATGTTACTTTCTTCCCACACGTGAAATCGCACAAAGAACACTTTAACGAGTCGCGGGAGTGAATCTTTGTGTGTTTCACGAGCGATTCCTTCTTCATGAACTGTTTCTCACACACGGTACACTTGAAGATTTCCCCCTCTTTCGCTCTTTCTCTCTCCGGCTCCTTTTTCTTCTCGTGTCGTTCCAGGTGCCTCACGAAGTACCGCCGGATCGGAAACACCTTCTCACAGATCGTACACTGGTAACCTTTCGAACGACTGTGAACCGACATATGCGTCAAGAGTTCGCTTTGCGTTTTAAAACTATAAAAGCATTTTGAACAGTAAAAAACATGTTCTCGAACTTTGTGAAGTTTAAAGATGGCTTCATTCTCAAAATCCACCTGACATTCGATGCACCAATATCTCGTTCTACTGCAATCTTTGTGTTGCTCATAGTGTGCCCTCAACTCCACGATCGTCCCTTTATAAACACAATGCACACAATTGTATAGATCCTGTTCTTCAGATGCCAAATTCACCCTGTCTTCGCTGGACTCCGATTTCGTGGATCCTGTGGTTTGATCCTCGTTTGCAGTACTCTCTTCATCCTCATCGATCAAACTCTCGCAAAACTCTATCGGCAGATGTTCTTCAAACTCTTCGTCACTTTGTCGAATTTCGTCCTTTGAAAACTTCAAATGTTCCTCCACTCTGATGTCCAAATCCACAGGGACGTTATACGCCCGTTTAAGCTCAAACAGATCGACATCCAGCACGGTGTTTTTTGGTTTAGGTTCATTCCTTAAAGGAAAATAAAACTGTAAAGCTGACGCGAGCAAGGTTTCGTTGAGCCTGTTGAAAGTGTTGTTGTGGTCCATTTTAAATCTTCATTCAGGAGAACCCCTGGTCTCCAGCCATTCGGAGCACCTGCAACAAAATGCTTTCCATTAGAAATCAAGATGGGAAACTTAGTAACTTTTGAGTGAGGGGGTCTAGGGTGTTGGGTTGGGTGGAGTCTCATCTCAGCAATAGAAGGCAACAAACAACAATTAACTTCACTTCTCAATCTGGAAACAAAGAACGTCACTTTTCTGAAATAGCACAAAGCATACTAGGTGTTCCGCAAGGGTTGATTTTAGGCATGATTTTATTTTTAGTATACATCAACGACATTCCAACAGTAATATCAACACCAGAAAGATCCTTGACAATTTTTGCGGACGACACTTCTCTTTTCACTCAAAATTCCAGCATCCCAGAACTTGAAAGAAGAGACATTTGGCAGACTAAACGCTGTTTCCCAATATTTCTCAGACATCAATCTAAACATAAATTCCAAGAAAACTAATTGGGTGTTCATTTCTATGTATCAGAAGAAAATATTTCTAGAGCGAGCTGGCTTATCTCCACCTTCTGTAATTTCAAACAATGAGATTTTGGAAGAGTCTCATTGTGTTGATTATTTTGGAGTGAGGCTGGACGATGGTCTGGGGTGGTCACAGCATATTGACAAACTCGCAGCAATATTAAATTCAAATATTTTTGTTCTCAGAAATCTGGTAGCTCTTAATAACTTAGCCCTTTGTAAATTAGTTCATTTTAGTTTAACTGAAAGCTATTTACGATATTCAGTAATGCTTTGAGATCTTTCCAGTAAAAAGAATTTGAATAGAATTTTTTTCATCTAAAAAAAGGCCATCAGATGCATCTCTAGATCCAAGGGATAAATAAAAAAAATGTTGACAGTTCTGTCCCTTTTTGTATATGAAGTAGTTATTTATATAAAGGAAAATAATCTAATACAGGATCATTAGCATCCATTTCTCACAAGAAATAGAAAATAACTTAAAACCCATCAATTCAACACAGTCTACACTATTTGAAACTAAACCCAGTTAGCCTACATAGGCACTAAATATTTTTCATTATTACCTTTGGAGATAAGACAAGTAGAAACCATCAATAAATCTAAGAAGGCCCTAATGTTACATTTAATTAATTGATCAGTGTTACTATGACCTGCCTAAATTTTCCTAATATCTAATCAATCCCACTACACTGCCATTTTCCAACCTAAACCCGCTCCCTTTCTGTTACCCGTACTTCACTGTTTATTAACTTCCATACGTTTTTTTTATGTTGATGGGTTTATTAATTTTGTTTTGAAAATAGTTTGACTTGGCTTGATTCAACCGTACCTCTTTTGTTATTTAGTTTTACTTTTAACTGTTTATTTTTTCTTTCACAGAGTCTCTTTGTTAGTTTGATTATATTTACTAACTCAGTTTTTAAATCATTTGTCACCCAATTTTTTCCAGCTTTTCTTTGTAACCCTGGTTCAAGGCCGCCCATGAGGGGAATTGATGGTGCCAGTTGCGCCACTGACAAAGATTTTGGGAGGAATTATATTTTTTTTTGTTGGGGGGGGGGGAGTAAAATTGTGAAGAAGCAAAAGAAAATAATAACATGATTGGTCATAAAATATTTGGGGAAAATTAGTAGTCTGGTTCTATTTTATTCTCTGAAACCATGAGTATGCTCTTGAATTACTCATACCCATTGAGAGAACCATAACTAGGGTTACCAGATAATTTTCAGGCCAACCCAGGACAGTTTGAAGTGTGGTGAACAAACACATCCCCTGTCCCTCAATAACACAGCCGAAGATAGTATTATGAAGATTTTTTTACTCATTGTCTATCTTAAATTTGTACGAGATAAGCCAATTCCAAACTAAATCACAAAACTATTCTCAGAACTCTTCTAGACAGATGACAGAGGTCAGTATAGGAGAAGTTAAGTAGGTTCGCTGTTGTCACACTCCCGCAGGGTGGCCTTCTTTAAATGTTATGCTAGATTTGCCTCGTCAATCTCCTGATAACTCTAAAACCTGTAAATTTGTCATGACTCCCATTGAAATGTTGCATGATTTCACTTATATCCTTGAAAAAAAGTTTATTTTTTGCAAAAAATTTTAAAACCCCGGAAAAATTTCAACTCTGGACTGGACACCGGACAAAGCCCTCAAAAACCCGGAGTGTCCGAGGAAAACCAGGACGTCTGGTAACCCTAACCATGACTCGCGACACCCATCAATCCTATACTTGAATTACTTGAATGAAAGGTATCAGTGAGAAAATATGAGGGAAATAGTTAGTTTCTTGATACAATTTTCTCTAAGGGTACAAATGTAAAGAAAAGGGCTGAACAGCTGTTGAATTTGTTTTTACTTCATTATTTTGTCCAACCTTTTCCAGCGAAGCGGGACACCATCAGCTGGTAGAAATAAAGGCAAACATTGACAATTGATTGTTCCCCAACTGACAACCCCTGTTTTCACCATGTCCCTAAGTTAGTGTAAATATAACCCTTCTGCGGAAGTAATCCCCCGATATGTAACAATAACTACTGATTCGATAGTTGTATCAGTATTTTTGATTTGGGGCAAAACTTTGATATCCGACTCCATGGTATCTATCGATGTTTACAATAGATTTGTCGATATTATGATGATTCTACAAGTACCGTAATCATATAAATTATTCGTTTGCATCAAAAATCAAACAAAAAAACATTTGCATCATGTGAACAAACAATAAAACATATCCACATCTAACCTTAATATGATGAAACCTACACTAGCAAAACAATATGAATAAAATTGATTATATAGGCTACTTATTAACACTATCGACATATCAACCTGTCATAGCTCAACTTCCTTTTACTAACGTGACATGCTTGGAACTTATTATTCCATGATGCCTTCCGGAATTGTTTGGCAATTATAAACAGGTTAAGATACCTTGTGACGTCAGCAATTCCAATAGTACAACATTTGTTGACTAGTTTTGGCTAACACGTAGCCATTATCAAAACTGAAGAACGTTATTTCATACAACGAATTTCATCAAGTAGTCTAAAAATTCACAAACGACACAATACAACATAAAATTACAACACACATTTAAATTTAAATGTGTGCTGTAATTTTATGTTGTATTATGTCATTTGTGAATTTTTAGACTACTTGACAAAATTCGTTGTATGAAATAACGTTCTTCAGTTTTGATAATGGCTACGTGTTAGCCAAAACTAGTCAACAAATGTTGTACTATTGGAATTGCTGACATCACAAGGTATATTAACCTGTTTATAATTGGAACATTATTCCACATCGTTCGCCATCTTGCACTTGATTCTTTGTCAGTCGTCGTCAGTATCGTCATGTGTTTTGTCATTTGCCCGGTGAACTGTGGATTGTAATTTTGTAACTGGTTTGGGTTAGGTTTTGTTTTACAGTAAACTCTAGTTTGTTTGAGTTACATTTCTGATGAGAAACACATTTTAATGTACTGTAACTTACATTGATGATCAAGAAATAATGTTACCTACTAAAATAACATGTGAGATTGTTTCAATTAATTAGTTGTTCCGATGGTTACAATGGATTTTCACTGTTTTTATTCGATGGTGAAGAATGATTATAAACATCGATCAGTACGATGTCAAAGTTTTAGTTTTGCTTAGATTAGGTTTTCAAAATTGGCATAGTGTAAAATTCTACCCCCAAATCTATAATTATTAATAATCCTGTTGCAAGAATTACTGCGGAACAGTGCCAATCAATTTTGACCAGAGCGAGTTTAAGTTCCTACGCTTAAACAGGGCCGTTTTTAGGACCCTAGGCAGAATTATAAATGAGGCCCACTACACCCTTAGCTAGGGAGATCAGATTGTTTCCAAATAAAAACGGGATACTTAAATCCCCAATACTTTACACACCACACACCAAGTTGTTTAATTAAACGGGGGTTTCTTAATTTACAAATTTTGTAATGGAAGAAATTAAGTATCAAAATGTTTTTAAAGCTTTTAGACCATGAATTTTTTTCCATTTATTGAACTTATTACAGCGCACGACTAATATAGTTTTTCTTTAAGAATACAATAAATGGCATGCAGCCATGAAAGATAATTTTTTGTGTCGCCACATACTGAAGATTTAATAAAGTAATCAAGTCACATTTTTAAGTTCTGAATATTTTATGGTAAAAAAAGATTTTCTAACAATAAATTATGTAGGTGATAATACATATAAAATAGAAGGATCAAAAAAGTATCATGATTATCTTATACTTTGAGTTCTTATCGTTAATTGTTATGCTAGAAAACAGCTGCTATACAAAAATTAAACAATAAGTTCATTAAACATTTCAAGTTATTTTGTACTTGTCACTTGCTCCAGCTAACTTAAGAATGTAATTTTTCTCTATTTATATAAGTTGTGGAACTGGCAACAATCCATTTTGAAGTTATATGATACTTGAAGAAGAGCTTCAATTGTCTCTACTTAAACCCAATAGGCCTAAACTCAACCGGAACTTCGCCAAAGATACCCCCCTTTATCTCCCTATATTGTGTCCCTTCTGGACCAAAGAAGACGGATCCAACGCCGCCCTGCGGCCAATTTGGATAACTAAACAAGTACCAAGTAAATAAGTAAGTAACTAAGTACCAAGTAGGCTACTTCCATTCAGTTTCTTTCTTCAGTCCACTGAATGTTCATAGGTCTAAGTGAAAATATTATTCTTTCTGTATTTGCTGAATTAGAAGCAATGCAGCCACCTGATTACAGTAAAGCAACGGCACAGCATTGCAGTCAACCAATTACTTTAAGGCAGCGCATCCATACAGCCAACCAATTATAGCAGGTGGTGTAAAACTAAAATCTTCTTTAGCATTTGGTAAAAGTGTATTCTTTTATAACCGTAAGTAATGTCATATGACTCTAAGTTTTAAGATGACGTTAGGTACTTTTTTTATAGGCCTATATAGCCTACTTTAAAAAAAAACGGGATATTTTGACGTCCCGACAAAGTTTTTCGGGACAACGAAACGCAACTTGATAAAACCGTACTTTTCAGTTTTTATGGGACGTCTGGTCGCCCTACCCTCAGCAGAAATGGTGACTTTTTTTAGATAATTAACTCCAATCCCTTATTTACACAGTACTGCGTGGTTTGGGACTCCTTTCTCACCCCCAGACATTTATTTGCCCACGGTTTTTGCCCTGGGGCGGCCCCCTTTTACGTCCAAGGCCCTGAACGATCGCTCCATGCGCCCTTAGGTGAATACAGCCCTAAGCTTAAGCCTAATGGGACTTTAAAAAAATTCCGATGGAAATTGTGAAGGCTAATGAGTCTTGCATCTCAGTGGAATATTGATTCAGAAAGTGCTCCAACATATATACAGACCTGTCAACCTGGAGGGAATTTCAGGAGGAAGCCCACACGGGGGGTCTGGGGGGGTTAGACCACTCAGTAGAAAAATTTTGAAAATTCAAGCCTCAAAAATGAGTTTTTAAACATTTATACCCACATAAAAGGGTTTTGAAAATTACTTTTTTCCATTTCATATCATCCAAAACCTACAAAAACTATTGAAAATTGTAAATTTGTAAGCATATCAGGAAATTGACAATAAACTACATTTGCTTTCATGTAGCTGCAGACTCCCAGTCAGCACAGCTATTCTAACATGACCTTAACACGATAAAAAATTCCCGATTTCTAATAAATTCCCTAATATGTTCTAAAAAAATTCCCTAATAAATAGTATGATACTAGATATGCGGGAGTTTTCTACTGAAAACGGGAGAGCGGGCGTGGACGTCAGATTGCAGGAAACGGTAGGCTTATGTCTCTTGGGAGTGGGAAATTTTCGGAGGGAAATTTCCCCTCCCGGAGGGATTTTATCCCTCCCTGAGGGAATTTTTCCCTGTTTTCAATATTCCCTATTTTTGGGGCGAGAAATTCAATGGAACCATCGCCGTCCCCCTACGACCCCCCCTTTTTTACCTAAAGGGGGGGTTTTGGCCCCTCTAATTTTAGAAAAATATTTTTTACCTTAGATCGATTCTTTGTATCGCCCTGAACACAAAAATATCGGGTTTGTAACATCTATCAGCTCCCCTTATCGAACTAGGGGGCAAAAACCCCCTTGGACCCCCAGTATAGGGGTCTTGGGAGTCAGTATGTTCCAGTAGAGCTGTGAGGCTGAAACTCAGAATGTACCCTATTTTCGGGGCGAGAAATTCAATGGAAGCATCCCCGTCCCCCTACGACCCCCCCTTTTTTACCTATAGGGGGGGTTGTGGCCCCCCTAATTTTAGAAAAATATTTTTTACCTTGGATCGATTCCTTGTATCGCCCTGAACACAAAAATATCGGGTTTGTACCATCTACCTGCCCCTGTTATCGAACTAGGGGGCAAAAACCCCCTTGGACCCCCCGTATAGGGGTCTTGGGAGTCAGTATGTTCCAGTAGAGCTGTGAGGCTGAAACTCAGTATGTACCCTATTTTCGGGACGAGAAATTCAATGGAACCATCGCCGTCCCCCTACGACCCCCCCTTTTTTACCTAAAGGGGGGGTTTTGGCCCCTCTAATTTTAGAAAAATATTTTTTACCTTAGATCGATTCCTTGTATCGCCCTGAACACAAAAATATCGGGTTTGTAACATCTATCAGCTCCCCTTATCGAACTAGGGGGCAAAAACCCCCTTGGACCCCCAGTATAGGGGTCTTGGGAGTCAGTATGTTCCAGTAGAGCTGTGAGGCTGAAACTCAGAATGTACCCTATTTTCGGGGCGAGAAATTCAATGGAACCTACGCCGTCCCCCTACGACCCCCCCTTTTTTACCTAAAGGGGGGGGGGTTTGGCCCCCCTTATTTTAGAAAAATATTTTTTACCTTAGATCGATTCCTTGTATCGCCCTGAACACTAAAATATCGGGTTTGTATCATCTACCTGCCCCTGTTATCGAACTAGAGGGCAAAAAAACCCTTGGACCCCCCGTATAGGGGTCTTGGGAGTCAGTATGTTCCAGTAGAGCTGTGAGGCTGAAACTCAGTATGTACCCTATTTTCGGGGCGAGAAATTCAATGGAACCTACGCCGTCCCCCTACGACCCCCCCTTTTTTACCTAAAGGGGGGGTTTTGGCCCCCCTTATTTTAGAAAAATATTTTTTACCTTAAATCGATTCCTTGTATCGCCCTAAACACAAAAATATCAGGTTTGTATCATCTACCTGCCCCTGTTATCGAACTAGGGGGCAAAAAAACCCTTGGACCCCCCGTATAGGGGTCTTGGGAGTCAGTATGTTCCAGTAGAGCTGTGAGGCTGAAACTCAGAATGTACCCTATTTTCGGGGCGAGAAATTCAATGGAACCATCGCCGTCCCCCTACGACCCCCCCTTTTTTACCTAAAGGGGGGGGGTTTTGGCCCCCCTTATTTTAGAAAAATATTTTTTACCTTAGATCGATTCCCTGTATCGCCCTGAACACAAAAATATCGGGTTTGTACCATCTATCAGCTCCCCTTATCGAACTAGGGGACAAAAAACCCCTTGGACCCTCCGTATAGGTCATGTATAAATTCCCGATGTATAAATTCATCGGTGGTTATATGTTTAAGACCCATGTTTAAAGAATAAATATGGGTTTGTTTTATGATGTTACAAAACCCAAGATAAACCAAAAAAAGCCCGTTAACCTCTCAAGTAAACGGACACGAACAAACTGCAGACTGAGTGGTAATGTTCAGTTTGAATACAACTAAGGAATGTATGATTGTCACCAGGGTTCTAGAAAGCAATGTGAACACCGGATTAAATCTGGAATCGGGCGAAGAAAGTGGCGAGGGAATGCAAGATGAGGCAAGAAACTGAAGCTAACACCAACAGGAGGTTAAAAGTAAAGGTTAACATAATTAGGACAGTAGATTTCACCAACGATAAAATGGTGATGGTGATTTCCTGGGTAGCAAGGAATCACTTAGCTATCACTCAAAACTCATTCGTGTTGTTCGTTGTGATCGTATAAAACCGCTGTGAAAAACTATCAAACTGGGAGCCTAATCCGAAATTTAGGATTTCACTGATTATTTCTCAAAAGGAGGAACAGATGTTCATAAATTTTATTCACTCGTCGAACTACACCGACACCGAGTTTTAAACTTTTCACAGAAGCTATAAATACAACATGAAATGTTCGTGCATATTTGATGACATTTTCCTGAAGAGCATGGAACTATTTAAGAAGTTTCCTTCATTGATGCATAAATAAATTCATCGGTGGTTTTCATTGCGTGAATGGCCAGAAAAGATTTTACCGAAGCTAATTAAATTTCATCTCTAAAAAGCGAGAAGGAGACTTTCTTCAGGAAAACCATTGCCTTATATTATTTACGGTCGTTATTAAATAAAACGTTTTGACGCCCAAAACTTAAACAGCTGGTTTAAAAAACACCGGGTATTTGCATTTAACCCGGCAGAAATCGAGGTTGGTCTCGGGTGATACTGAAACACGGAGTAACCTCACATATAATATGTTACGACGATAATAAATGACAAATAATGTTATAATGTATATAAGATTTGCCGTAATAAGACATTTTAAGATATTTTAATGAATTTTTAAAAGGCGAAGACACGAATTGAAAATTTTGCAGGAGTAGTATTACAATATCATTAGACTATATAATCATTTTGACACAAGTGCGTTAACCTAACAAAATTATATATATATTGCTTTGGGAGAAAGTTCACTTATTTACAACACTGTCCTAAATTAATGGTATATATATATATATATATATATATATTTTTTACCCACTAAAACCCCCTACGATCTCCCGTAATCCCAGACGGAACTGCTTATAAAAGCATTACTTCGCCTGGGCGGGCTGGCTGGTCACATCACGTGATCAAGGGTCGAGACAACCCTCTCTGTTCTTGACGCGTAGCAGCCTCGCAGCGTAAGCCGAGACTGCTCGCCATTTTTCATTAGACTCCAGCATGACATCCACAATAGTTTCCGGGCTCACATACCCGATCGCGGTTGCCAGCGTCAGCCTTTCAGCCTCGAACCGAGTGCACCTGAAGAACGTGTGACAGACGTCATCACACTCTTCTGGGCAGTACCGACAGGTTGGCGTCTCGACCTTTTTCATCCGGTGTAAGTAGCTCCGAAAATACCCGTGGCCCGTTAGGAGCTGACACAGGAAGAACGAAACTTCTCCATGCTTTCGCTGGACCCATGGCTCGAGGTTTGCAATGAGCCTGAAGGTCCAGCGACCGACGTTTGACTCGGTCCAACGCTGCTGCCACGCCCGCATGGTGTTGTCACGGGCTCGTGACGCAGCCTCCTTTCAGCCTAGTTCTGCGCTGAGGACGAAGATCTCTCTACGTTCCTGAGCTAACAGGTCTATAGGTATCACCCCGGCCACAGCCAGAACCGCAGATTCAGAGACGGTCCTGTAGCTTCGGGCTATTCGGAGCGCACCCTGGCGCTGGACAGACTGGAGTCGGTGTCTGTACCTCTTTATCCGAATGGCACCAGCCCAGATTTCAGCTCCGTAGAGCAGGATAGAATGAGCTGACACCATCAGAAGCCGCCTTTTCCAGGTCGATGGACCCCCGAGATTTGCCATGAGTCTTCCTAATTGTGACACCAGAACTGAAGCTTTGTCAAATGCCGCGCTGATGTGCTCCCAGTAGGAAAGCCGGCTGTCAAGCGTAACCCCCAGGTACTTCGCCGCTCGCTTCGTCTGGACCACCTCGGAACCCACCATCATCGGGACAGTGGTAGGTATTCTCCGTCTGGTGAGCATGACAATCTCCGTTTTGGAGAGAGCCAGCTGGAGGCCATGATCCTCCATCCAGACACTGACGCGGTTCATTACAATACCCAGTTTGATTTGAGCAAGCTCAGCATTCCGAGCGGTTATGACTGCTGCGACGTCGTCAGCGTATCCCACCAGAAACACATCATGCGGCATGTCCAGTCATATGGCGGAGAAGGCCGTCATTTGAGACGTTCCACAGGTCAGGGCCGAGAACTGAGCCCTGAGCAGCCCCTGCGGTTACCTCCCTAACAACAAGTCCGGAAGAAGTCTCATACTGCAGCCACCTATCCCTCAAATACGCCCTCACCATGACAAGCAGGTATTCGGGCACACTGAAGGTCCGCTGCAACGCGTCAATCATATTGGCCCAGCTAGCCGAGTTAAAAGCATTTTTGACGTCCAGTGTCACAAGAAGGACGATATCACGGGCTTGATGGCAGGCAATCTCAGCCCGCTGAACGGCGCCAACCACCTCAGAGATGGCCAAGACAGTTGAATGGCCCTTCCAAAATCCATGCTGGTTAGTGGAAAGATCACCAGCATCCCGAATGGCTTCGTGTAACCTGGGTTGAAGGAGCTTCTCCAAAAGTTTCCCCGCCGTGTCCAACATGCAAAGAGAGTCTGGGGCTCCCCCCTTGCCTTTGTTTATCAAAACGAGTCTGGCGATCTTCCAGCGAGTCGGAAAGATCCCAGCCGCTAGGCAGGCGTTAAACATGCGCAGTAAGAGCTGGGGGTGACTGCTAGCCACGACTCGGAGAGCCTCAGCTGGAATGCCGTCGGGCCCGGGTGCCTTCTGGTTCTTCAGGGAAGACGCCGCTGTGACGAGCTCCTCCTCACAAAACAACGGAACTCCCACTCGCTGCACCGGGTCACTACTTAAATCCCGCACAGGATGTGAAGGGAAAAGAGATCGCTTGAAATGTACGGAAATTACGCGCGGAATTTCAGCCTGAAATTAGCGCTCTCTCTCTCTGGAATTAACGCTTTTCTTGAGTTAAGCCGAATCTTGCAAACGCTAAAAAGATCTGAATACTCTCACAAGGCGTCATAAAAAATCCACAATATTTTAGACAATTTATTTTATAGTAAAATAATGCCTTGTTAGTTTTTAATTTACTTATAAAAAACTTGAGTTGGATAAAATGTGACTATTTAAATCGACCTAATTAATCACATAGCCAAACGATACTTTATTAAGGGAAAAAATGATAAAGGGGGGGAGTTACGTACAAATTGACAAATTACAGTTACGGTACCTCGATTTTTACAAATCAAGCACTGTATATATATATATATATATATATATATTATATGCATAATGATATATATATATATATATACATATCATTAAATATATATATTTTTTTTACTTTCAATTTTTTGTTATGTTTTCGCATTACACATTTGCTAATAACTTTAACTTCCCCCAAAGCAATATATCTATATAATTAATACGCCAACACGAAATTTGTCTTATGAACTCCTCCGTCATTTCTTTACCGATTTTGATCATTGACGGCTCATTGGAAAGAGCGTGTCGCGTAGGTTTGCAAACTGGCCTTACATTTTTGAAAAAGTCCCTTGGGCTCTGCCCCATTGGCTTTTAAAGTTCCCATGTTATCCTTATGAAGAACATAATTGTTTACATTTTGATCAGCTGGATAATTTAATTGCTGTTATTTTTTAATTTGTGTAAACATAACCCTCAAGACGGATCGTGTTAGCATGATTGTGTTTTAAATTTGTCGCCATTTGAATTATCGCTCTGCTAGAGTAGCGCACGATTCCGTGCGCTCGGATCCACTAGTATACCATTAATTTAGGACAGTGTTGTAAATTAGTTAACTTTCTCCCAAAGCAATATATATATAATTATGTTAGGTTAGGAAATTGTTATTGTTTATTACTTTGCCTTTCAGCGTCACTTCTTTAATTTGACACTTAAATCATGAAGTTGTGTGATGGAAATAAGCTATGCCCCCATAGCAATTGTGTCGAAATGTATGTTTTCGCACTTTTCCAGTCGAATGGGCTCATTTTTAGACTTAAAATATGTTTAGTTTAGCCCCTATGCACAAAAAGTCGGGAAAACTAACCATATTCTAACTCTTACTTAATTTTAATGCTAGATAAAATATTACCGTCTCAAAAAATATAAAAAATGCGGGGAGTAATTTTGGTCCAGAGACATTTCACCGTAATTTTCACCCTTGTGCACTTTTCATGCACTTAAGTGCCTAAGACCGTCGTGGGTTGAAAATGAGGAACGCCCCATAGCAATTAATTAATTTATACGTCAATAACAACAATTTGTTTGAAATGACTTATTAACTTATATCTAAATACCTTACGTTTATATTGTCTTATTACGACCATTTGCGCGATGCAAATGATCCTATTTCCTCGTCAAATTTTAATTAAAGCATATTTAGCTTTTTTTAACGAACTTGTGTCAAAATGATTATAGTCTAATGATATTGTAATACTACTCCTGCAAAATTTTCAATTCGTGTCTTCGCCTTTTAAAAATTCATTAAAATATCTTAAAATGTCTTATTACGGCAAATCTTATATACATTATAACATTATTTGTCATTTATTATCGTCGTAACATATTATATGTGAGGTTACTCCGTGTTTCAGTATCACCCGAGACCAACCTCGAGTTCTGCCGGGTTAAATGCAAATACCCGGTGTTTTTTAAACCAGCTGTTTAAGTTTTGGGCGTCAAAACGTTTTATTTAATAACGACCGTAAATAATATAAGGCAATGGTTTTCCTGAAGAAAGTCTCCTTCTCGCTTTTTAGAGATGAAATTTAATTAGCTTCGGTAAAATCTTTTCTGGCCATTCACGCAATGAAAACCACCGATGAATTTATTTATGCATCAATGAAGGAAACTTCTTAAATAGTTCCATGCTCTTCAGGAAAATGTCATCAAATATGCACGAACATTTCATGTTGTATTTATAGCTTCTGTGAAAAGTTTAAAACTCGGTGTCGGTGTAGTTCGACGAGTGAATAAAATTTATGAACATCTGTTCCTCCTTTTGAGAAATAATCAGTGAAATCCTAAATTTCGGATTAGGCTCCCAGTTTGATAGTTTTTCACAGCGGTTTTATACGATCACAACGAACAACACGAATGAGTTTTGAGTGATAGCTAAGTGATTCCTTGCTACCCAGGAAATCACCATCACCATTTTATCGTTGGTGAAATCTACTGTCCTAATTATGTTAACCTTTACTTTTAACCTCCTGTTGGTGTTAGCTTCAGTTTCTTGCCTCATCTTGCATTCCCTCGCCACTTTCTTCGCCCGATTCCAGATTTAATCCGGTGTTCACATTGCTTTCTAGAACCCTGGTGACAATCATACATTCCTTAGTTGTATTCAAACTGAACATTACCACTCAGTCTGCAGTTTGTTCGTGTCCGTTTACTTGAGAGGTTAACGGGCTTTTTTTGGTTTATCTTGGGTTTTGTAACATCATAAAACAAACCCATATTTATTCTTTAAACATGGGTCTTAAACATATAACCACCGATGAATTTATACATCGGGAATTTATACATGACCTATACGGAGGGTCCAAGGGGTTTTTTGTCCCCTAGTTCGATAAGGGGAGCTGATAGATGGTACAAACCCGATATTTTTGTGTTCAGGGCGATACAGGGAATCGATCTAAGGTAAAAAATATTTTTCTAAAATAAGGGGGGCCAAAACCCCCCCCTTTAGGTAAAAAAGGGGGGGTCGTAGGGGGACGGCGATGGTTCCATTGAATTTCTCGCCCCGAAAATAGGGTACATTCTGAGTTTCAGCCTCACAGCTCTACTGGAACATACTGACTCCCAAGACCCCTATACGGGGGGTCCAAGGGTTTTTTTGCCCCCTAGTTCGATAACAGGGGCAGGTAGATGATACAAACCTGATATTTTTGTGTTCAGGGCGATACAAGGAATCGATTTAAGGTAAAAAATATTTTTCTAAAATAAGGGGGGCCAAAACCCCCCCTTTAGGTAAAAAAGGGGGGGTCGTAGGGGGACGGCGTAGGTTCCATTGAATTTCTCGCCCCGAAAATAGGGTACATACTGAGTTTCAGCCTCACAGCTCTACTGGAACATACTGACTCCCAAGACCCCTATACGGGGGGTCCAAGGGTTTTTTTGCCCTCTAGTTCGATAACAGGGGCAGGTAGATGATACAAACCCGATATTTTTGTGTTCAGGGCGATACAAGGAATCGATCTAAGGTAAAAAATATTTTTCTAAAATAAGGGGGGCCAAAACCCCCCCTTTAGGTAAAAAAGGGGGGGTCGTAGAGGGACGGCGTAGGTTCCATTGAATTTCTCGCCCTAAAAATAGGGTACATACTGAGTTTCAGCCTCACAGCTCTACTGGAACATACTGACTCCCAAGACCCCTATACGGGGGGTCCAAGGGGGTTTTTGCCCCCTAGTTCGATAACAGGGGCAGGTAGATGGTACAAACCCGATATTTTTGTGTTCAGGGCGATACAAGGAATCGATCTAAGGTAAAAAATATTTTTCTAAAATAAGGGGGGCCAAAACCCCCCCTTTAGGTAAAAAAGGGGGGGTCGTAGAGGGACGGCGTAAGTTCCATTGAATTTCTCGCCCCGAAAATAGGGTACATACTGAGTTTCAGCCTCACAGCTCTACTGGAACATACTGACTCCCAAGACCCCTATACGGGGGGTCCAAGGGGGTTTTTGCCCCCTAGTTCGATAACAGGGGCAGGTAGATGGTACAAACCCGATATTTTTGTGTTCAGGGCGATACAGGGAATCGATTTAAGGCAAAAAATTTTTTTCTAAAATAAGGGGGGCCAAACCCCCCCCCTTTAGGTAAAAAAGGGGGGGTCGTAGGGGGACGGCGTAGGTTCCATTGAATTTCTCGCCCTAAAAATAGGGTACATACTGAGTTTCAGCCTCACAGCTCTACTGGAACATACTGACTCCCAAGACCCCTATACGGGGGGTCCAAGGGGGTTTTTGCCCCCTAGTTCGATAAGGGGAGCTGATGGATGGTACAAACCCGATATTTTTGTGTTCAGGGCGATACAAGGAATCGATCCAAGGTAAAAAATATTTTTCTAAAATTAGGGGGGCCAAAACCCCCCCTTTAGGTAAAAAAGGGGGGGTCGTAGGGGAACGGGGATGGTTCCATTGAATTTCTCGCCCCGAAAATAGGGAATATTGAAAACAGGGAAAAATTCCCTCAGGGAGGGATAAAATCCCTCCGGGAGGGGAAATTTCCCTCCGAAAATTTCCCACTCCCAAGAGACATAAGCCTACCCAGGAAACTCCCACATAATGCAGGAGAGTTAAGGTCTGATATATATCGCTCCACTTTAATTTAAAGTGTCAAGCCTTAGGTCCTGGGGTTTGGCTTGGGTTATTGTCAAGGCCGCTAAACTTGGCATGTGATACTGTAAATGCAAACTCTTTCTGTTTATATAAATTATATCCTTTCATGTTGTAAGAGACTGATAAATTGCTATTAAGAAGCAGTCTTTTACACAAATACAGTATAACTAACCATGCTAACCTTGTAAATATGTATAATTAAATTACTATTTTCATCATACTAGAGGGACATACGTTTTTAGCTAGGTTTTAGGGAATGAAATAACCTAATAAATATACTGAGAGCTTAAACTTATATCATAATAGGTATAATGGGGTTTAAAACTTCAATGTTAAATTAAATAAATTATTTTAACTAACCTTAACTTGTTGACGTCTGTAAGAAGAGTTAAGGAATAAAAATCAGCTGCAATTTACACCTAATAGGTTGATTAAAGGAAAACTATGGGAGAAAAAGAGAAACCAAATGAACTACAAAGAGGAACAAGCAAAAGATAAAGTCAATTTACAAACATAAATCTAACCCGTCACCGGTCTGACACTTAAAAGATGCCAAGTGGTAAGCTTATTGGAGCGGGTTAGTTCAAAGCACTTTAGTTAGATGTCGTTGCAAAAACATGGTTTTCTTATTCTTCACTGAATCAGCCAATCAAAACCACGATAACGATCTGCTAACTTCCTATTCCGTTTCCCCTATTCCCCTGATTTTCTGTCACGACGTGTACACAATCAAAACGAGTTGGAGGGAAAATACCTAAAGAACGTTTGCAGAAAGTTGTTCTAGTGTAAGTTGTTTCGCGAAATACTGTACTGCGTGATTCATATTGTGCTTAAAGCTCAGTGGCGGCTGGTGGGTTAAATGAACAGGAGGACTCACTTAGTAATAACTACTAAAAGAGTATATTTATTAAGGATTTTATGTATTAGGTACACCTAGGCCTACCTTCGATTGCTATTCACATTTATGTTCTGTAATATTACCAATATCCGCTGAATTCGCTATTAAAATCACAACAATCACTTATCACCATTACTAATTACCAACTCATTGGAGTAAAATAGATACTTGAAACACAGCATGTAAACAAATAACCTCAATTTAGCTCCCATACCTCAACGTTTAGGTTAAGTCTTGGAGGTTACAGAGATTGGCGGGTTGCTATGGTTACTAAAACGAATAAACAACAGGCTCGCCAACATGAATCGTGCAATCATAACGGCAGCAAAGGTTCAGTTTCTTATTGCCCTAAAGGGATTGTGGTGGCTGCACTGATTACTGATGTGCGCGCGCATCTTCGGACGCTGCCCGAGATTCCCTATTCACAACATGGCAGTGACGTCAGAGCACCCTACCGACTGTATGCAGGATTTTCCATAAGATACTATGCGTTGGGATTGGGACGCTCCGGCCAGAGTCCGCTGATATACGCGCAATAGCAGTTGACGCCTAAATACTTTCGCAACATATTTTGATGCATACAGTTGAAATTAATTTATCATCAATGGTCAGTATAATGAAAATTAGTAATTTTTTACACGTTTATCGGATACATTTGTAAACCAATTTTAATTCAGTATGTTTGAAAATCTTCTGGGGGGGCGGCGTCCGAGAGTCCTTATGGACCGGCCGCCACTGTTAAAGCTATTGTTAGAAAATAAATACTTAGATGTTTATACAAAAGCACTTAGGAAAAAATTAACTAAATTAATTTTTATTAAGTGCTTTTATGTAAACATCTAAGTATTTACTTTCTATCAACCGCTTTAAGCACAACATGAATCACTCAGTACAGTATTTCGTGAAACAACTTGCACTAGCGGCAAACGTACTCAATCAATTTAATCTAAGCAAATCGGTTAAGTCATTAAAATTGAAAGTCTAGCAAACAACCCAAGAAAACGAAAATATGAACAAAGCATACGACGATAATCGAATATCGCATCGACAAAGATCGATATATCGCATCGATCGTTTAGTTCGTAGCACTTTAATCAGACAGCGCTACTGATCCCTTACCACCGAGTTAACATGGAAGTGCCAACTCTTTACAAAGTTCATTATTACTCTATGAACCCGTCGCCATGCCATTATTATTACTCTATGGCCATACATGGCCGTGCCCGTCGTATCCACTGAGCTTGAGTTATACTCTAGCTCAGTGGTCGCATCATACCATAGATGTATAGACCTTTACATCCCTTTATTTATGATCATACCTACTTGCATAGGCAGCGAAATTAAAAAGCTCTAATAAATACAATGGTAATTTTGTCATCAAAAACAACCCCCCTGATCGAGTACGTTTCAAAACGACCACAAGCCACAATCCACGTTCATTTTTATTATTAAGAAACAGCTATTTCGCTATTTCTAAACGGTTACCAGGTTTTATAGTAATTTCCAGATTGTTTAATTATTAATATTACCTGCTTCAAAACGTGCAGGCATAAGAACATCCGGGTTAAAATTCATTAAATGCTACCGCAGAATATCCAGGTTTCATATCTTCCTGGTCGGGTTCAAAACGTCCAGGTTATAATTCAATAAATAAATACTAATATTGTATCTATTTATTAGAACAAAAACAACATTTTGTCCAAAAAACAATTTGGACTTGTGAAGAACAAGTCGACTTCAGATGCAATAAATCATCTTGCATCAAGCGTTGTCAGGGCGTTAGACGGAGGGGTGAAAGAATTAGGTTTCATTTTCGACCTAAGCAAAGCTTTCGACTCCGTTAACCATGCAATACTCTTGGAAAAGATTCATTCTGTTGGGATTAGAGGGCTGAGGGTTGACACTACATTGGCTTTCTTTTTTTTACTACATCAGCCGTAATTCTTTGGTTAGAAGCGAGCTTAAAGGCAAAGCTCAAGTCACAATTTTGGGTTAGCTGGGGGACCAAAATTTGAACTTCCATCCACAAATTAGTGCTGTCTGCAGGAAAGTCAATTCAGATATATTTCTCTTGCGTCAACGATATTTCTTTTGGGAGGTTCGAACATTCCAACCTCCTTTTCACTATGCTCCTCTTTACAATTCAAATTAATTAATATTTAGCGACTCAAATATATTTTGGTTAGAGGGGCCATTATTAGACTAACTAATCAAATTTATCAAATTCTGACCTTCCCCCTGCCAAATAAAAAATACTCGAGGACTATGACTTTGCTCGAGGACTATGACTTTACAAACACCTAATAACGTCAAAATTTGACATGGGATCGTTCAGAAATGCAACGGAAGTGAACTTTGCGCCCAACCCATTAAAAACAGATTGGCCAAACAGATTTCTTCCAACATTTTTGTTTTAAAAATTATTTCATCCTTAAATAACCTTTCATTATCTACATGTTCGAAGTTATTTCCTATGTTAAAGATCAACAACTTGTAAAGTTCACCAGCATACCCATAACACAAGAAACCAAAATTTTAATCCCTCTCACAGTCATACAACTTAAAATTATTTGAATGTAAACCTGAATACATTGGCCTTAAGCTCCTCTCTCAGCTCCCACTCCAATTAATACAAATAGATGACCCAAAGAAATTTAAAGTAGAGCTCAAGAAACATCTTTTAAACCAGTGCCTATACCAGCTACCCTATTAGAGTAGGATTCACCTAAGTTGGCCAAAGCATGTACTAATCATCTCATCAAAAACTTTTATACAAGTCACATTGAAAACATTGTTGGTTCCACATGGTATTTGTTTACATTTTCTCCGAACTGTCAAATCACCACGTTGCGTTTGTTTACAATATTGTTTTGTTGTCATTCGTGGCAATCTTATAGGTTATTGAATGTTTAAAATATTGCCTATTTTTAGAATTTTCTATTTTAATTGAATTTTTTTACATAGCGGTAAAGTTCAATTTGATTCTATTTCTTGACTGACATTTAATTTAGTTTGTTTAGCTGCTTGTTTATTTTTTACTGGACCAATTTAGATAACTTTTGAACAAAATATGTGACAGGTCAGATGCTGACTTGCAGCAAGTTGTAAGGGCTAATCATAAACAAACATATTTTTCTTTGTACAGATTATTTGATAGTAAAATCTAAGACTAGTCATCATGCCGCAACCATATGACACAACCTCCCCGTGTTGATATATATTTAATTTCAAAAAGCCCATGAGTAATATTTTAGGTTGCGCATGAGAACTTCCACGTGCAATATTGCATCAGAACTTTCGCTTTACTGCAAGTTTTATGCTAAAACAGATGTTTGTTAGCAATGTTTTTAGCACAGCTGGATTTTATGCTTAAGTTCGTAAGAAGATAATAGTTTGTTTACTTTCGTTTTGGCCAACTTACGTGGATCCTACTCTACTTGACTTAGCCTAACCTAGCCCTAACGTGACCCTTACTCGAGTGTGTGACAACCTTCAAGAAGAAGAAGTGCTGCCTAGTTTTTTAAGTGGTCGTGACAGGTCTCACGTCAGAAGAATGGTCAATCGAGACGACGTGGGATGTATGTATGTATGTAAACAACCACATAAAAAGTAGTACTGTCCGTAACTAATAGGGAGAAATAACATATAACAATCAAACCAACATTTATTTACAAAAATCTATGTATTGTCACATATTTTATGTAAAAATAGCTTTATTGCAATTTGCATCCAAATCACAGAAAACATACATTTGCATTGCATTGTCGTAAATAAATTAAAATACGACAATTTCCATCGGCTAGTGCCTGATGAATTGTCCACACTGACAGAACGGAAACGGAACCGCAAAGCGCAAGTCTGCAAGCAAGGACAAGAGTCAAGAGGCAACGGGTGTCGAAGTGATCACATTATAGTGAACGTGATATTTAATTTTTATTAAGGCTAATCAATATAAACCTAAAGACGAAGACCGAAATGCGCAAGGTAAGAGAAGAGCACGAATTTTCAATCATTTTTTCTTTTATGTATAATTACATTGAGTAATCTGTGAATGGTTTTTATTTGGTTACTTTAGGCCTATTCATATGAAGGGAAAAGTTAGGAGGCCCGGCCTGGAGGCCTTTTGTTGTTTTATTTTCTTATGCGTGATGGAAGAATAGTAATAAATTTTGTTTAGGTAACTTATTGATCATAATATAGACCTCAACTTGTAGGTTAACCATTGATCATAATATAGACCTCAACTTGTAGGTTAACCATAGTGAGAAGTATGACTCCTCTGCGGAATTATGCCTACAGCTGAAATTTGCAACTAGGGAGCTTAGGAGGTTGAAGGTCTGCTTCCTCTAGTAATACTTTTGAGGTGCCTCTTACCAAATGTTCCTTAGATATGGGCACAACCCCCTTACCTGGCTTAGGAGTTAAGGGATTAGAAGAATCCCTTGTTACTCCAACCACCTACTTAAGCTTGTGGGGTAAATAAGCTATGCATTTTTCAGTAGGCTACTGTTCTCGACAAAAAATTTTAATGTAGGAAATTTTACGCTGATTTTGGAAATGATAGTTTTTCCGTCGGACACGGCCGGATAATCGGAAAAACCGGGATTTGTTTTTTCAAAATTGGTCATGTGGGCACTCAAATCAAACGGGAGAGCGAGCAGAATAAGAATATAAATGAATTTTTAAGATCCGATAGATACTAAGTTAATGGAGTCACTGCCGGAAAAGCGTCGGAAAGCTGTCAGAAAAGTAAAAAAAACTTTGCCCAAAATATATCATGTGGATACTCAAATTAAGAGGAATTACAAGCTGAATTAGAATATTTAAGGATTCTTAGGATCTAACATACAGTAACGGAGACAAAGCATAGGACAATCTATATTACTAATTCTGTAAGTGATTTTTTAAAATCAAAATTGTGGGAGTTTGACAGCTCGCAGGATGATGGGAGATGGCTCAAATGAAAGGTCTCGGCTCCAGGGGGTTGGGTAAAATAGCAGATTATGTCCAAATATACCAGAAAATGAGAAATAACAAAAAATATCTTCCATTTAACTCTTTCCTGCACGGATAAAACGGGGTATGCTGACCCCTACCTGCACGGAATTTTTTTAGTTTATTTTTTGTAAATACTTGTTAATTAGTGCATAGGGGCCTAAAAGGAATACGAAAATTATTTTTTATATTTGTTGTTGTTATCAATTACTGATAAGAGGGAGTTACACATATGTAACACCGTGTAGCTTGTGGTCAGAGGGAGTTAAACATATGTAACACTGTGCAGCAAGTGAGACATTTTTATTGAAGCTCCAAAATATTAAAATTACTGTTGTAGGGTTTTTTTTGCTGAGGATATTTTTTTCAAAAGCTGAACAAACATGAGGGCCGGATATAATATCATTTATGATCAATATCGTCAATATTGTAGTCTCACTCAGTATGCTGTGATGCAGCGGCCAGAATCATGGAATATGGACTTTAAAATAAATTTTCCGGAATTCATATGATGTTGCCTATTCCTTTCATTTATTTTCTGAAAGTATTAAATTTTATATTGAAAACCGCAATAAAAAAATAAAGCGGGTTTCAAGATAAAAATGTTCTAATATCCCAAAATTGTACGATACATGTGTGAAGTAACAGGGAAAATAATTTATGCTGCGCTTAAATTGGGTAAAACCTATTTATGATATCATGAAAATTAATATTAAACATGAAATTTCCCAAAAACATGCTTTTCTGCACAAAATATAAGTTTAAATGTAATGCAGATATGAATTATTTGTAACGTCGTGCTGCACAGTGTTACATATGAGTAACACACTTTTAGGCTCTAATAAACCCAAATTAACTGGTTTCCTGCCTCTAAACTGTCATATATTACTCTATATGTACTCTAGATTATAAATCAGTAAAGGAATATAATAATCAGGCTCAACATAGAACTTATCAGTAAAAGTTTCATCGGAAATGGTGGAGGACGTGGTCTATTAGGACTCAATACACTCTGGTGGTTGTTTGTTCAAACATTAGCAAATAGAGCACAGTGACACCTAGCGGAGATGTTAGGAACCAAGTTCCAAAGTTTCCAGCAGCATAGCGCTAGTTGTTTGATTAAAAATAAATAAAATGTCTGCCGTTACAAATATGTAACACTGTGCATCAAAGAAATCAAAAGTTTGTTACCTATGTGTAACACCGTGCATGAAAGAGTTAAAATGCATTGGGATTGAAAAACGTCTGCTTTGTTTATAATATTAAACGTGTGTTGCTAATGCTTGATTCAAAGCCATGTGGTAGATGTTGGCATGTGGGATTTTTTTCAAAATGCGGCTAACTATGCACGTTCAAGATGTAGGCTACTAAGTTTACAACAAAAAATATTTTAAATTGAAGATTTTCTGATTTTATAATAGCCTACCTAATTAAGTGTTTGAGTATATGCCTGTTGTAAAACATAAAGCTTTGCAATTTGTAATTAACTGTTTAAATAACTGATTTTTCTTTGCATGTCTTGCCTTTTTTGGCTTTTTTTAGTATTGTGCTTGCCAACAATTTTGCATGTGATAAATATAATGCATGAATATGCATGTATTTTTAAGTAAAAAATATTGTCTGTTGTAGTATTTATATTTGTTATATTTGATATCTAATGAATGTGACTGAAGACTGCATGGCTGTCATAGGCCTAAGCTTATAAATATGTATTTAAAAAAATGTATACTTTTTTTGTCCCGCGCGTGCCCTTTGAGGCACATGGGACTTTTGTAATATACAGGATATTCAATGAATAAAAGCTTTTTGAATTGAATTGAATTGAATTGAAAGTATTTTTCATAGCCTAATTTAAAATTATAAAAAGTTAGTACGTTTGTTTAGTTTATGTTATAACGATGCAGATTTAAATACCAAATTATATATATATAAAATTACGTAAGGGAAATTTTTGTGCCGAAATTGTGGGCGTTTGGAAGGACGCAGGATGATGGGAGGGGGCTGAAATTGAAGGTCTCCATCGCAGGGACTTGGGGAAAATACCGAAATTGCTTTAAGCTTACTATAAAATGAGAAATAACTTAAAATAGCTCTCATTTAAAAACCATTGGGATGTAAAAAGGTCTGTTTTGTTTACTTAAAACCAAATGCTAGATGTAATCATAATTTTGTGGATCCAAAAGCCTATTTTTTAAGAAGGTATTTTGCACTATAGTAAAGAAGGATTATGCTTGTTAGGGGCTATTAGCCCCTTCAAGCCTCTAGTTATAAAACTACTTATGGTTTGACTAGTTTGGGTTAGATTTATATAGATTTCATTGTAATAGCTTGGATGAAGAATTGTTAGTTGAAGTTGATAAGGTAAGTTTTGGTTAAGTTAGGTTAGATTAGGTTATGGTATGTTACGTTACAGGATTGTAGCCATTGATTTAACTAAGGATAAAGTTCTTGGGATTGTAACATGACTATCAGAACACAACCTAACATTACCAAAGTAGAATCAAATTAATATTCCTATACTTAACCTAAAATATCCTTAACCTAACCTATGAAAACTTTACCTTATCCATTACTTATCAACCCAACATGTTCTCTAAACATAAACTCTAGGCCTAAACTATCTCAGCTACCTTACACCCAAAATCTGACCCAAAATACCAAACCTAATCCTAAATAGGCCATTGAAGACGATATTTATTGATTTCCGGCACTTTTATGGCCATAACGCTGTTAATATTCATCGGACCCTGACAATTCTTGCATATTCTTATTCAGCTTGCTCTCCCAGTTAATTTGAGTAACCTGCATGACCATCTTTCAAGACTAAAATCTTTTTTGGGTTTTTATGACTATCCGGGGTTTTTCGGCCGTGAATGTCGTAAAAAACTATCATTTCTGGAATCAGCATCAAATTTCCTACATTTTGAAATAAAAATTTGTTTTCTAGAGTAGTACTGGAAAATACATATTTACCTTACAGTAGATGCCCTATAGTTCGGCTTCGGTTGGATTGGCCGCCGGATGGTCCGGCCGGTCCTAGGAGGGTAACTCATATCCGTCATACCGCCATGCGGGAATGACCTTCGACAGGATTTTTATCCTAAATGTTTAGTTTCCGGCCGTAGAAGTAAACTATTTATGTCAGTTTATTTTTTATTTTACGGGCAAGCTTGTAATTGATATAGACACATTTGATGTCAACTAACAAACTATGTTGTTATACTTTAAATCAAAGGACTCTACAGTAAGATTTGATCTGGAATTTCGTGTGAGCGTTTTTTGCTGTTTAGTATAAGGACTGTTTTCAGGAGTGAACGTTGGAAGTGATTGTAAGCTATATAGGCCAATGTGTACAAATTTACTTTGAGAAAAATGTTTTAACATGGTTGAAAAACGTAAACACAAGTTTGTGACAGTGAACTTAGCAAAACAAATTTTCCTCCAGTATGTAATGTGTTTCTCTGTTCACTTTGAGTACTTATATCCTCAGTACAGTATCGGCAAATACATACCTAACTACGAGTAACGCAATATGACAGTTTGTCGCAACATAGAGCCGTTAAAATATTTTCTTTGGCAATTAAACACTGTGAACATGTTTAAATAATGTGTTTTGTTAATTTTTAAGTATAGGTAATGAATTTAATAGTATTATTTTGCATTTTCATAGTACATCCGGATAGTCCGGCCATTTTGTAGTCCAGCTGGTGGTCCGGTCCCGAGGTGGCCGAACTAAAGGGCGTCTATTGTATCTTCATACTACTAAATGAAAAGAACTTGACGTCCGTCAGGCATGGCATAGTAGGTAGTCCCAAAGAATTGTTTTGGGGGAAGGGGACAGGAGACTTCATACTTACAGACTAGGAAAATAGCTTAAATAAATGGAATGGGCCCTTACTTTTCTTTTCTCATAACAATATAAATGTAGCTCTCTAGACTAGCCCTCTGTATGTGTCGTGCGTGATGTTTTAATTAAAAGTCAATGTTTGTTTGTTATGTGCGTCTATCCGTTTGTGTTTGTGGTAATGATGGTTTTTAATGATTCCTGACGACTTCCATGGGAATGAATATTTGATGTCCATAGCCAGAGGAAGATCTCACTAAGATCAAAACTGCAGTAGCCTGTAAGACTACAAAGGATCACTTTGACAGTACAAGGTATTTACACCATTATTAGATATAAATGAAGATTCTAAAGTGGATTTTAACCCTCTTAAATAGCCTCTCAATTTAGTGCTTATTTGAAATAAACGTACATGTGGTCGAGCATTCAATTTTGGCTGTGCTTGGGGTAAATGTAGGCTGAGCGCTGTAGGCCTACTTTCAATTTAATTACCATTCAAACATGCATACCTAAAAGTAACAGTCAAAATTAATTTCATAAGTTAAACTAAGCTTAATAGATTCGCCTACTTAGCTAAAGCCGGAACGGAAATACACCTCAAACTTTTAAAGGTAGCATATTGGCCTTATGTTCTGAGAGTGAAATCTTTAATCAAGTTTTATAGTTAGGTTCCTTGTCTAAGAGTTTTTCTGGTGGCAAAGGCGTGTCTAACCTAATCTTGATCTCAACAGTTTCGATCGACATAAAGATATTTTTGGTAAATTAGGCGTTTTTATTTCAACAGGATGGAGACGCTACCTTCAGAGATGGTGTGGGAGATAGCCCAACACCTGTCAGTGCGGGATCTGGCCTCTTGTATCGCAGTCTCGCGGTGGTGGCGGGAAGTGTTCGGCTCCGATGAGGTTAGTAGCCTTAGGCTACATATTTTGCGTGATTCCTACAAATTTAAGTTAAATTGCTTCATTTTCGGAATGGTGCCTGACGGTCTGTAAGCAAGTGGGTGTAGACGTATGTATGTAAATGAAGCTTGAGATGACACCAGTGATCTGATTTTCATGAAATGTGGCATGTAGGTATCAAACTGGGATATCTCCAGGCATTTTTTCATTTTTTAGAATTTTTTATTTTTAAGGGTATTCCTCCATAAAAACCCACAAAAATGTAAATTTCTCAAAAAAGGCCCTAATGAATTTGATAACAATTTTATGGCTTTTAGTGCTCAAGAGTGACATACAAAATGATACCATCCGCAATTCAGGCTCAGAAATTATAGTTATTTAAATGTTAAAAAAATTAACATTTTTTGATCTACTCGAAATAATAATAATAAAATTATAATAATTCAGCAACATATACATACAATTATTATATTCAGCTTGAAAAAATAAATAATCTAGTATTTTCAATCGTAAGTTTAAAACATCAACTGGTTGCGGAGATAATTGATATTTTCATTTGGCGATAAATGCAGTACGGTGTCTAATATGTTATTCTTTTGGCAAATATTTAAAAACCGTTATCTTCGTTAGTTTTCAACCAATTTTTATTATATTTGGTACTATGTATTTATGAGATAATTGTAAATTACTGGTCGAGTTATAGCCTTTCTCCTCGTCTTCCGACTCAACCAATGTTACCAGCCTTAAGCAGAGCCCAGTGTGAGCTACATAAATAACACTTTATGTGATAATGATACTTTTTGTCTCAAATACAATACAACTTAATTTTTCTTAATTGTATGTAGATAAACCAACAGAATAGAAAACAAATATCACTTGTTATTATATCAATAAACCTCAGTGAATTAGCTGGTAATCATTTGAATGCACTCTTACAACAATTGGCACCATCTGTTCCATGCATAACTTGTTCTTATTAAATGATTTTCTAAACACAACCAAAAAATCCAGATTTCTTATAAAACATATAGAACTGGCACTTTTTACAGGTTTGGAGGTCCAGATGTGATAAAGATTCCGAAGAACACTTGAGGACAACTCCTTGTCGAGTTGAGCCTAAATTCAACACTCCTCAGTCTGATGATTCTACGCTGAGCCCCATTGGAAGATGGAGGACAGCGTACTTACGCGAGCAACATCTATGGAAGAACTGGGCACAAGGAAACTTTGTCGAGGAAAGATTGGACAACTGTTCCCAAGTAGTTTTCCTCAATAACAACTTTATAATAACTGTCAATGATGACGGTATCGTCAGGTTGATAAATACAATTGAAAATCCTTCAGTTTGTGTTGCGACATTTCTTTCTTATGCCAGTGGCTGCAAAGTTTCCGTTATCCGAAATGATATGTTTATAATTTGGGACAGTGAGTGTGATACGTTGATTAATGAAATTCAAGTCATGCAAGTTAACTGGGAGGTTTTCGAATTGACGGTTAAACATTCTTTGAGTTTGTGTGTAGAAGAAACTGATCTTTGTTTTAGCTATTATGATAATGTAAACAATGTGTTAGTGGTGTTTGATGACTACTCTAGGCTCTATTTTTGGGATTTGGACGAAGGGACCAAGCTGAAGTCTGAGTCCATTATGGATGATATTGACGGAATAGCACTCTTCAATCAACCACTCCATGATGAAAAGTGTGAAAATTTAGGTGTTGTTGGCTGGTATTTTGATATGAATTTTCCGTGTACACACTATTCCTTCTTTATATATAGTGTGAACAATTTAAAATTTTGGCCATTCACAAAAAAGTATCGAGGAAATATATGGAATTTTGCGATTTTGGAACAGTTTGTATTTCTTGGTTATAGAAACTGTGTTGAGCTGCACAACTATCAGACATCTCAGTGTCTTCAAACTTTTAACTCATTTGTTAATTTGAATTGGAAAGGACTTTGCTCTCTGGGAAACAGAATTATATTAGTTGATTCTGGGATTAATATTGACCAGCTCTCTCGATCTAATGGAGTTTTCAAACGTTCACACATCAAAAGAGTATATCCAGATGCCACACCTGTAATCAGTTACGTCAATAAGAAACTGAGTGCCATAAACATTGGAGAATTTACTGTGCTTATCACACATTCATCAGTTCTTCTGATCAAGTTAAATGAGTTCTTCTACTGGGATAGAACCTTGGTAAACCTGGCGTGTTCGAGAGTAGGCCTGTTTAGTGGATCAAGTGTCGCTCGATTTCGCTTTTACTGGTAGCTTTGGAGAGAAAGCTGTATAATATTGTGGTGTGATATAGTGCCACCTAAATTATGAGCTTGCTTTAGTCTAAGAAGCTACAAAATAGTAGTAATCAATAGAATAATATTATTGTTTGTTGTGTTGGTAGGGTAGACCGGGAAATATTGACACCTCGGGCAATTCCGATACCCTAATTTGCGGTCGTAATTTGAGAGTAAAACGCTATTGGATGGTGCTGCTACCTTGCGGGAGACACCAGAACTAATAGTCAAAAGAGTTTTGTCAGCAGGCGAAGTGGTTAATTTGTGACGATTTTAAAAGTAGTTTTTCACCCTTTAATCTAAAATCGGACTCCTCAACTAACTAATATATCTTCTATATTATTAAACCTAAGGAAAAAAGAAGACTTAGCTACAAAGTGTATCTCAAAGCAAACATTTTGGTACTGTTGTTTTTTAGGATTGATAGTGATAAGACGACCAAGGGTTATAAAACTGCCATATTGTCTCTGTGGGGTATTGTTGACTCACCAAAAGGGGCAAAACCGACAGATGTCTACATTGCATATTCGATCAAAATAATATCGCTATGGGGTTTGTAGAGTCTAAACATTTATTTTTATCATCTTCTTGATGTGAGATCTAAATGGGCAATAGACAGGGGTTAAAGGGATGAAGAACTCTTTAAACGGGCAATTTTGGGTTGATCCATAACAAAGATTGGTGAACATTGTTGCAGCTGAAGCAGGAATGTGTGGAATTACTCTTTATGATCTCCTTACATTAGTAATGGAAGGTAAATTTTTCTAATACAAACAGTATACTTTTTATGCGTAATATAACTTAACTTTACTTAATGTAACAATATAGGTTTCTGAATATTTTTTGTCACTTTTCACCTATGTCGGCATTATCCCAAGTCATTGTTGAATTAAATGGAATTCAACGCTTAAAAATTTGTAACTAAACTTGAAAAAAATATCACCATTATAAATGTCTTAAGGTGTTGGCATTTCCCCGGTCTACCCTATATAACTTGAGAAAGGAAAAATTCAGTTAGAATATTCTCATTTCTAAATCTCCACTTGATCTCTAAATAGCCTCTATCACTTTAGCTTTAATGCTTGACAATATATGGTTAAAAGGACACAAAAATATTACCTACCAAATAATACCAAAATAATACTTTGATTGTCTGAAATTACCAAAATAACACTTAATTCTCACTCTTTTCAAGTTAGAGAAGAGACGTCATCTCATTTCTTCTCCGATGGCCCATGTTTAAAATTGGTGAAAGACCCAATGTTTAAGATGAGTGTTAAGAAGGAGAATTTTTTTAGATACATTTTCTTTAAGATTTCTTTATTACTCTGCTGATTCAGGGTGTCTACTGGCAGGCCCGTGCTGGCCCGGGGGGACAGGGGGATATGTCTATTGGCACCAACCTGCTAAATAAAAGTGAAATAATAGGCATTGTTGTTGCCGCAATGTGTACCGCAATGTGTACCGCTTGGTGTTCGGGTACTTTTGCGGGGATTAAAAATACCCGGGTGAAACCGGGGAATTTAGACTTGGGCAGTGGGGATTCACTCAATATCAGTCTGTAAGTTGCCGGCCTTATCAGTTTTTTATTTAAAAAACGAGTAAGGCCGGGATTATTTTAGGTCTACTAAAACCAAAACACATCTCTTAAAGAAAAAGAATTGTTTTCATAGCAAGAGAACAATAATTTTAACACCTCTTTTTTTGTAATAGGGTGCTAGATATTACAGAAAATTTTCCTCTTCAAGTATAATACTCTTAGTATTAGGAGACTGCCCCTTCTTGGGTATTTTTAAACACTTGGTTGATTTTCCGGGCATTCAACCGGTTTTTGGTGCTTTGAAGGCTATGCGAGGATTATTGTCGTCTTACCGGTTATAGAAGCGGGGGTTTTCATGGAGTTTGAGGGTAAAATGCCAGATCCAGTCTGGCAACACTACGCACCACCACATCACATCTGCTGTCTGCAAGACGCGAATGCCCGTTTCCAATCTCTTCCCCATTTTTGTGATTTTATAATGGAATAATTATATATGACATTGAATAAATCGTTATTAAAACTTGAAACTGCTGAATCTTTACTCATTTTAACGGTAGAAAAAATTATTTTTTTAAAGTGTTGTCAACATATGAAAATTGGTGGTGGGTCTATATTAGCAATCACTAACGGATGTTGTCTACTATCAATACTTAAATTGATGATTTGATTACGTCCTCTCATGGTCATCTCTTGTGGTTTTTATATGGATTTATTTTTGATCAGGCAGTTTTATATAATTAAGGCCAGTGATAATTTTACCCTGATTGCAATTAGAAATAAGCAGGTTATTATCGACATATAAAATTTATAAAATGTATTGTAAACTTATATTAAATACTTAGATTTTTTACCGCAATTTTGATTTTTTGTTTTGGCGGATCTTAACGGATAAAGAACGAATAACTCAGCGGAAAATTAATATCCTACTTCTTTTGTTGTTTAAAAGACATTTTAATATCAGCAAACCGGGGGAATACGAATTTTCTGGAATGCGACCAAGTGTCAGACTTACTTGTCCTCCGCCCTTTCGACGTACCCAGCACGGACCTGTCTACTGGTCCTCCAATGCCTCCTTTTTGGTTGCCAATGGAGTTCTTTGAAAAAAGTTCCTCAAAGTACTCCTTTTGACCTTTATGTCCTTTAACATTTATATTTTATCTTGTTGATTTTAATTGATTTTAAAGGATTTAAACTCAACCCACATAGTGTTTTACCCTAAGTCATTTATCAATTAGGCTATTTATCATTTAGTTAATTGTCATCCATGTTTATGACAAAAACTGTACAAGCCTGTGTCTTGTTTTGTTTAATTAAGTCTTGAACCTTGAATCTTTACCTTTTTTCACTAAGCAACTTGGTTCATAAAAAAGTATTTTTTCCGGCTTTTTTACTAAAAATGTAAAGAGAGGAATCCACAATTCTGACAAAACAATGTATTGTAAGAAATTGTTTAGATTGTCGGAAATTATTCTGTTGTTTGTACTCCTTATCGAGTTCTGTAGCGATTGTTAATTGAGGGTATACCTATTCGTTCTGCCGTGGCCATTAATAAAGTATGAAAAATAACTCCTTTTTATTATTCTCAGGGTTTTTTTTAAATATTTGTGCGATAAATATTAATATCCATTTTTTAGTTCCTGAGCTGTGTAATTAAAATAGTAAGACTAAATTACTTACCGGTACATAAACCGTCAGAACAGCTCAAAATATTATCATCATGTTCATACCTAATGATAATATTTTGAGCTGTTCTGACAGTTTATGTAAGTAATTTAGTCTTACTACGATAAATATTGCTGGGTTTTCGTAAATTCTGAAAAGGCCTTCCAGAAGTGTTCCTTTTTGAAGTCTTTTCTTGGTATACTCCCTGTTTAAAATTTCTCAATCCAATGTTTTCAGCAAAAATTTGTTAATTGAGTTTTTAAAATGTTTTGTCTCAAAGCCAATTTTCTCTTATTTTATATAAAAATATTTAATTACTATCTGGCGATCCCAACTTTGCTCAGGAAATAATAAGAGCTACATCCTGTCAGTAAACTGAGGAACACTTCAGATTATGATATTGTGTTTGGTTATCTTCCATAGTTGCTGAAGAAGCGCTACGATGGTGAAGACTTTGTCTTTAGATATTAAGAATTATTGTTTGTGTTTTCACCATACTGTGTAGATACATATTAAACCATTATTTGCTTCTCATTACTATTTTGTATTGTCTTATCTACCTCAAACGCAAAATTTCCCGGTAGAATGTCTGCAGTTGAATAAAAAAAGAAAAGAAAACGAAATCTAGAAGCGGACATTGTTCTAAAATAAATTGGTAGTTTGTAGAATTTAAATATCAATTGTTTATACTTTGACTGCAGACTACGACTGTGATGAGCAAAGGTGAAATGTGCTTCTGCTTGAGCCTGCTATACAATTTCAGCACAAATAACACCAAACCACGAACTAGAGGCTGTGGTAAAGCACCGAGCGATAAAGTAGAGGTAAAGAAAAGAGCAATCTACCTTTAGGTTAGATTCCGCTTAAGATTGAGAGCGTAAAAAGCTGGTTTACCTGTTGAAAGAACATAAGCAAGCTTAAGGTAAGGTGTGAGTTCAGCTAAAATTCAGCTTACCCAAGCGCAGAAAGTGAAAAAAAATTAGAAAAAAATTCTAAAATGTAGAAAGTGTAGAGAAATCCCTTCATTAACTCCAAAGCCAACAATAATAATAATAAATGCCTTTATTTCAAGTGCGCCTCAGTTGGTTTTCAGGATAACTCAAGACAATAATGGCAGTATAAAAAATATACCAGGTGTCCCATATTAGTCCCCCCCCTAACATTTTCCTATATTTTTTCAAATATCAATTCCATACCACCCCCAAACATTATTGGGTAGTTAATACTTCATTTTGAAGGGGTACCCAATTTTGGCCGCCATCTTGGATCCGCCATATTGGATCCAAAATAATTTTTCCAAATGTAAAAGTGGTGTTGTGACCCATCATTTCGAATTAGCTTTTTTTACTGATTACAATGCCACAATCCGTTTTGAATATCTCGATTTGTTCTCAAGATATGGGTAGTTTAAATTAATTTATTTTCATCCAATTTAAACATTACAAATTGATAAAAATAGGCCCATGACCAGAAAATTATGCTAGATAGTGACGATTAACCACCATCAGTATTTGATGAGCGATTTACAGTTAACTTTCCCCAACGTAAATTTTTTGGCCGCCATCTTGGATCCGCCATTTTGAAATGAGGTAGTATTGTGACCCATCATTTCAAAATAGTTTTTTACGCTGAATTCAATGCGGCAAGCCGTTTTTAGCTGTAAAACTTAGTTTTTGAAAAATTCATATTTTTTGAGATTTTTATTAGAAACATGTCAATATCTTGAAAACTAAACTCTATAATTAAAAACGGATTGCGGCATTAAATTCGGCGTAAAAAACTATTTTGAAATGATGGGTCACAATACTACCTTCGTATTTGAAATAACTTACCTTATTTCAAAATGGCGGATTCAAGATGGCGGCTAAAAAATTTACGTTGGGGAAAGTTAAGTGTAAATCGCTCATCAAATACTGATGGTGGTTAATCGTCACTATCTAGCGTTATTTTGTGGTCATGGGCCTATTTTTATCAATTTGTAACGTTTAAATTGGATGAAAATAAATCAAATTAAACTACCCATATCTTGAGAACAAATTGAGATTATTCGAAAACGGATTGCGGCATTGTAATCAGTAAAAAAAGCTAATTCGAAATGATGGGTCACAACACCACTTTTACATTTAAAAAAAATTTTGGATCCAAGATGGCGGCCAAAATTGGGTACCCCCTCAAAATGAAGTATTACCTAACCAATAACGTTTAGGGGTGGTGTGGAATTGATATTTAAAAAAATGTAGGATAAAGTTAGAGGGGGGACTATTATGGGACACCCGGTATAAAAATGTAACAAAAGTGTGAATATTATTATTTTGAAAACAAACAGTCTTTCAATTCGTATTTGAAAGAATTCAAGAATATGATTTGAGGAGTGAGGGTTAAAATATGACAACTTCAAGCAGCGCGTTTTGACTGTACTTAAAAATGTTTATGTTAAGTTTCATTCTCTTATACATATTTAAGAATTGTTTGGTATGGAAACTAAACATATTGTAATCCATGCTTTTATTTATTTCATGAAAACCAGAATACCAACATTAAACTTCAGAGTTTGAAACCCTTGAAACTATATTTTGTATCGTTGGTGAAGATGATATATTTATTTAGTACTAAAATAGTTTACTGTGTCGATTTTAAACTCAAAAACTGATATTAGATTCAAGTGAATGTTAGAGCCATATATTCAAATCCTTTCGTAGCTATTTTTCCTTCCGTAGAAGATGATGAACTGTTCAATGAGAATCTAACAAGAACCAAATTATTTAAAAACAGGAAATCATTGATGACATTCTACTTTGGATACTACATACATTTAATGATCAGCATTTCTAGATTTTCTTGTTGGGAGTTCACTATTGTTGAAAAAAGGGCGAATCTGACTTGTCCAAATATATGGCTCACTATTTTTCGATCATGGCCTTATTAAAAAGACATAGAAAAGTGCCATGTCAAGCTCATCAGTACAGTTTCCCATTGGTCTGGATTTGCCCTTAACGATAGTGAACTCCCACCATTAGAGCATTTCATATTTTTCATGACCGACGAAACCACTGAAATTTTGAACACTGATCCCAGTGATGCATTTTTTACTGTGCCATTAACATTAATTCTAATTATTAACTCTTGTTAATAAGTAATATTTATATAAATGTTTATTGGTAATAATTACAGCCGTCTAAACACACTTTTAAGTCAAGTAAATGCAGAGAAGGCTAAATGAGCCCCCGAAAGGCAAAGCGGACTAACCCACAAATTGTCAATTTTGAGATTTATATATTAGCTGATGCAGAAAAAAGTTCTATCTAATGGTAGAACGGACTGAAGTTCCGGCCAAATCATTAGGCGGGTGGCGGAAAATGGAAACTCCAGCTGTATTAATGATTTGAAGTTAAAAACACCTACGCTCCTCTACACAGTTAAGTAGTTGAACATATTTCCAACAGATAGAAGCACATTATACTTGGGTATGCTTGGAGAACTTACTCAGCTGATTTGGAGAACATAAACAAAGAGTATAACTTCAGATGGGTAAATGATTGGCCAAAAACATATTTTGAACGCCAGCAGCGCACTCACTCACCCGCCTAATGATTTGGCCGGAACTCTAATCTCTTATCAGCTATAGTTATTTTTTTATTAAGTTGAAAAGGTTGGTCCAAAATGCACTTGTACACATTCTGTTATAGCCAGACTGGACCAACCCACAAAATTAAGTGCAATTTTGGACTAACCTCAATTTGATTGATATAAAACCAATTCTTCTTTTTCTGTAAAGGCAAAATGGACTAACCTGTGACTTTACATTAGAATAAAAGTAGAATGGACTAATCTAAGAGCTAAAATGGACTAACCCATATGGCAATCCAATGTAAGGCAAATTCATAATTTTTGGGAACCATTTTAGGGACCAAAAAATAATAATAAATCAAAAACTTATTCACCAATAAAATTTTATGTCTGTTATGTATCATACAGTGGAACTATCATTCAAAAGAGCAGTTTCTGTACTGAGATATATGACTTAAACTTTACCTCTTAATATCTCAAAATTTACTTTTTGGGGTTAGTCCACTTTGCCTTTCAGGGCCTCAAATATATGTAAACAACTTAAAAAACTACAAAAGATTTATTGTATTCCCATGTTTGTTACGATTTTTATCACAGCTATTATAATTTTTCTTTGTGGAATTACTCAGGAAAGATTACATAAGTGGTCACATTGTGATTACTTCAGTTAAGTACCGGATTAATCATTCAAACAGCTTATTCAAATTTTTATCCTTAATAAGATTTTTCATCCTCGATTTCTTCAGGATACTCTGGATAAGCTTACAAGTACCAGGTTCTGGCCAGCACTGTGGCAGTACTGGCAGTATTTTTGTATAACTGGCGCCAATTCTTGGGGCCCACGCCGTCCATAAGCCCAATGCTAAAATTAACATTAGTCTTATGGACGGCGTGGGCCCCAAGAATTGGCGCCAGTTAGAAAAAAGCATTTTTAACAAAAAAACTAAACAAATATCAACTTGTTATTGAAATAATAATGATGAGTTTGTTCATTATTCCCTAAAACACTATAATGTAATATGGGAATTTTTAGGAAAATGTAAGGGTAATTACCTAGATAATCGAGGGCAAAATTAGTTGGTCGTGATGGAGTCACTGATTACTACGCTTATCAGCGATGGGATACGATACGTGGCCCAATGACTTGGCAGACTACGCTTATCAGCGATGGGATACGATACGTGGCCCAATGACTTGGCAGCCTGTGAGTGTGACACTTGTCGTTCGCTGGCAACAAGCCTCCCTTCTCGGAGGTTGGCGGAAACACTCGAGTGGCCCCGATCCAATTGTCCGCAAGTAAATCGAGCGGAAGAGAAACGAGCGTTTTAGTGATACTCAGTTTAAAGTTTAAGTAATATAATGGAACATTTTGCTATTCCACTGAGGATTTTGTAATTCGGGACTAAAATAAATGTGATGGTTCAAATCAAATGTGAATTTAATCTTAATATTTTTGTATGCATTCGCAAAAATTGTCTCGCTAAGGATAGGTCAAAATCATATCAAACTAATAAATATAAAAACAATATATGACAATTAATTATACTAAGGATTTTTACAACCAGTATACCATTTTGATTTAATTTTCTCAATTCTACAAGACACATTAAAAACTATTACTGCAAAAACAATTTTAACTCACTGCAGTCCAAGTTATTTCTTGATGACTGATTCAGCAGTGAACTTATACGCCACAATGCAGTTACGTATACAGGGTGAGTCTTCTAAGCCGTCCACAACAGGTTATAGGCAAACGGCTTAACATACAAAGATGAAACAAAACATTTCCCCACTAAATCATAACCAAAGAACAACGAAAAAATATTTTTATTCTTTTTCAAATAGAGAGTTTACCAAAAACCGGGGGTCATGGGTTCGTATCTCGGAATTTTCAAATGTAAACATATGTCATATTATACATAATTTCAAAACTCTTAACAAGACAAACAATTTGGTGAAAACATAACTTAATCAATTTTCTTAATATTTTTAAAATGTCGGCCGTTTTTGTGAAGAATATTGGAATTTACGGAATACCCTTTATTTAGAGAACTACTGAAGCTATTTTCGTTCTGTTTGTAAATTCTTAATCCTTGTAAACTCAGATTTGATTTTATATGAAAAATTCCAACATTCAAAGAAAATAAATCTTTAAAAAAAATTAATTTTTTTGTAAATGTTGGTAGCACTGAAAAAAAAAAATTTAAATGGCAACATATGTCAAATTGGATATTATTTTGAAGGTTTTCTAAAAACCTACAACTTTTCAACTTTATACTCAACCCCTATCTTAAGTAGTTTTGTAGTTATCAACAAAAAACTCCATTTTCCCATATAACGCCCATGTTAAATGTGCAGTACTCAAAGCATTTTAATTTGCATCCTTTAACATTGAGTACAGCAAATTTAACATAGGCGTTATATGGGAAAATAGAGTTTTTTGTTCATTACTGAAAAACTACCAAATATAGAAGGGGAGTATAAATTTAAAAATTGTAGGTTTTTGCAAGACATTTAAGATTATATCCTATTTAACATATGTTGCTTTTTAAATTTTTGGTTTTTTAATGCTACCAACTTTTACAAAAAATATAATATTAAAATAGTTTCTAATACGATGAGACAGGCTTCCGTGGTCTAAGCACACATAAGACGAATCCATGGTTTCGGGTGTCGACCACGATGGTGACGAGGTGGATGTTGTTGCCGACGTTTCGGACGTGATACAGCTGTCCATTCTCGAGGCGCACTAACACTCATTCACTGAATGAGTGTTAGTGCGCCTCGAGAATGGACAGCTGTATCGCGTCCGAAACGTCGGCAACAACATCTACCTCGTCACCATCGTGGTCGACACCATTAAAATAGTTATTTATGTATTCAGAGCGTGAAGTAGGTCTTTCTCGCTTGAGCTAAATATTTATCGCGCGACACGTAGCGGAGCGCGATATTTTTAGCGGAAGCGAGAAAGACGCTTTACACGCGAAATACATACTGAATTTTTCCTACAACTGCAGCTTTAATTTCCCAAACGATGAATACAATCACAGTTACTCACGTCCATTGTAGCTGAATGCGCCATTATGATTGCATAAATTCTTCATATTCCTTTTCGTAAATAATTCTAGATTTACGAGGTAATAAGTTTAATGAAACTTCTTTTGCTAATTCACTTATTTTGGGTGGAGTAAGTCCGTATTCGTCATCACTCATTTCATCCATTATTGTTGCTGAATGCGCCAGTTTGAGGTTATAAACAAGTCGAGCTCAATCGGAAGCGGAAGGGAGCGCTGTGGCGCGTCGAATAACAATGCAATCAGCTGGCGAGCGTAAAAGTAATCACGTGGCGAGCGTAAAATACTTTACGCTCGCTCCAAAGACTTCCAAATACATTATCACTCGCTCCTCAGTAAACAGCTGTTTTCGATTGGGTTTCGGTGTGTAAACTGACACTTTACGCGCGGTTGTAGGAAAAATATATTTATTTTGTTGTAATGTTGGCATCCTGCATATAAAATTAAAGCTGAGTTTATAAGGATTAAGAATTTTCAAACAGAACGAAAATCCCTTCAGTAGTTGTCGAGATACAGTGTATTCCCTTAATACCAATATTCTTCACAAAAACGGCCGCCATTTTGAAAATAACAAAGATAATTGAGTTATGTTTTCACCAAATTGTTTGTCTTGTTAAGAGCTTTGAAATGATTTATAATATGACATATGTTTACATTTGAAAATTCCGAGATACGAACCCATGACCCCCGGTTTTTGGAACAGTCTGTTTATTCATGAACTATCAGTTCACAGCCTCCTCTCTAAACACTTTTATCTACTCATTTATATGCATTCAAAAACCAAAATGAATGATTTATTCTCTGGAATAGAAATTAACACAATTATTTCCTTAATACAGGGTGTTTTTTTTTTAAAACGCAACCCATTTTTAAGATTGAATAATGCACATATGAATGTGTAATGAGGATTGTTTTATTGCTCTATACATTTTAGACAAACTATTATTTAAGTTTGATCACATTTAAGTTACATTATGTGCTCAAACAGTCCGTCATTGGCATTTATATAAAGTTATGCTCTCTCCATCAAATTCCCGAACATGTGTTGCAAGGCACCACTTTGAATTTCTTGAATTGAATTTGTTGTGTTTGTTTTGAGGTGCTGAATATATCGTGATTTTTTTCGTAGAATAATACTACTTAACATGTCTGTGGCCAATTTCATTCAGATCGGATCATATTTTTACGCGAGTTATCGTGCTTAAAGACACACACATTAAAAACGCAACCCAAAACTTGATTTTATCGGTGAAGGATTATTTCCCCCCAATATCCCTGATTTGACGCCACTAGGCCTATATTTATATTTTTTTGGGCGATACATACAAGGTAAGGCCTAAAGAAACAAGTCACAGCATATTCAGTACCCCAAAACAAACAAAACAAATGTAATGCAAAGAAGTACTTAGCAACACGTGTTCGTGAATTTGATAGAGAGAGCATAACTTCATACAAATGCCACTGGCGGATTTTTTGAGCACATAAAGTGAACTAAATGTGATCAAATTAAAATAATAGAGTGTATAAAATGTAAAGAACCATAAAACAATACTTATTTCATATTATATGTGAATTATTCAATCTTAAAAATGGGTTGCGTTTAAAAAAAAACACCCTGTATTAATATTAAAATATCAATCTCACTTAGCGGACGAAACCCCGCTTTTAAAACGCGCGGGCGATAAACCTCCTAATCGGGACTGCTCGTGAATCACCGTTACTCTTCGGGAGTGTACATGCCTATTGCCGGCGAACGTTAAGTGCCAGAGCCAGAGTGGCAGTGTAAATGAAACAATCTGGTATTACAAGCTGTTGATAAAATGTAATGATAAAAATCATTTAACTAAGCAGGAAAGTGTAGATAATAGTTAATAGTCTCTTAATCATCCACAGATGCTTCCTAAAGCTTAGTAAATTCCTTCTAAGAAGTGTATAAAAATATTACTCATTGCAATACGAAAAATTTTTCAGGATATTGAGATGTTTTTTAAGGTAAGTGGTAAATGTTTTCTAAATTGAAGACTAATTCTGATTTTATCCACCTTTAGGTGATGCATTCGATAATTTTTTGATAATTTTTAGCGAATTTCCCCTATAGGGAAGGAGCTATTACCGTAGGTCTCATGGTAAGACCTACGCCCGAGACCATGATAACTTTTCGTTTTGGGGCCACCGGAAGCAAAATCACCATTCGTTCGAATTTTAGCGAATTTCCCCTTTAAAAAAGAAGCTATTACCCTAGGTCTCATGGTAAGACCTAAGCCGGAGACCATGATAACTTTTCGTTTTGGGGCCAAAAACACCATTCGTTCGAATTTATATACATAAATGCCATAAATTGACATAAATTGCCATGCTGCCTGGCGGAGTAGTATCAAAGAGTAATAATGAACTTCGCAAAGAGTTGTCACTTCCATGTTAACTCGGTGGTAAGAAAACAGTAGCGCTGTCTGATAAAAGTGCTACGAACTAAAAAGATCGATGTGATCGTCGTCGTCTGCTTTGTTGATAATTTCGTTTTCTTGTTTTGTTTGCTAGACTTTCAATTTTAATGACTTTACCGATTTGTTTAGATTAAATTGATCAAGTACGTTTGCCGCTAGTGCAAGTTGTTTCGCGAAATACTGTACTGAGTGATTCATATTAAGCTTAAAGCGATTGATAGAAAATAAATACGTAGATTTTTACATAAAAGCACTTAATAAAAATTAATTTAGTTAATTTTTACTAAGTGCTTTAATGTGAACATATATACGTATTTATTTTCTATCAATAGCTTTAAGCACAATATGAATCACGCAGTACAGTGTATTTCGCGAAACAACTTACACTAGTGACAAACGTACTCTAGTTATCTTGCCATACTCAAATTAATTTCAACTCGTTTTGGTTGTGTCCATGTCGCGTCGTGACAGAAAATCAGAGGAAACGGAATAGGAAGTTAGCAGATCGTTATCGTGGTTTTGACTGGCTGATTCAGTGAAGAAGAAGAAACCCATGTTTTTACAACGACATCTAACCAAAGTGCTTCGAACTAACCCGCTCCAATAAGCTTACCACTTGGCTCCATTTAAGTGTCAGACCGGTGGTAGTTTGTCCCTGTCTGTTGCAGTTACAATAGGTAAAACGATACTGGTAATAGATGGGCTCATTTTGTTGATTAACGTTTTGATTAATCAATGTTAATATTAATTGATGTTTTAGGTTTCTGATCATAAATAAACGGGGTTGTGACTAATAGTTTTTGAGATATCAGCTATTTTGTGGAATACAGACATGACAATCTAGAGTGTGGGAGCCGGGGTATTGGGAGGGGAAAATCAAACCGGCAATAGAATAATCCCCGATCTGGGTAAATTTTCTTTCCCCAGGGTAATTATTTTATATCGGGGTAGTTTTCCCTTATCAGCCTAAAATGTTTCCCAAACAAAACACACCAGTTCTCAGTTGGCAACAAAAGTTAAAAACTTTAATATGAACCCCCAAAAATAAACTTACATTTTCATAATCAAGTAAAAATCACTTAACAATGGTTACGAACCTAAATTCGTAAGCTAAATGGACCAAATTTTTGGCCTGGCTAAAATAAATAAAGGATAACTTACTAGGGATCAGACAATTTGTATGTCAGTATATAAAATCTATAATATCATGTGTAACTAATCTATAACTAAAAAAACGGTATACAAATTATTTCGAGATTTTCGCCGGCCGGCATATGCATGTTTTCGTAAAAGTGGTTTTTGGAAGTGAATATCTTTGTGAATGAAAAGTTGAACTCAACAACTCAACTGTTTTACTTGTTAAACAATGCTTATGTTTTATACTAATTGATGGGTTAACCTGTTTCGCTAGATCTACTAAAATATAGGATATTATATCCAAAAATAAAAAATATGAAATCACATGAATAAATATAAAATAACTGTTTGACCAAAAGTCAAATGTCATACAGCTAAAAAAATTAATTAATTTTACATCGAAACAAAATATTAGCCTAGAATATTTAGTAATTTTTTTAGATAAATAATAGGAAAAGGAGTGAAAATTGACTATTTGTTTTCTTTTTTTATTTCATTAATTTTGCAGCATCATTCAGCGGTTAGTAATTATTTATTACAATGGCTTCGCGTCGCGCGGTTAATGATAGCTCGAGCGAGAAAGACCTACTTTGCTGTTAAGGTAACACGTTTTTGGCTTGTTTGCTATTGTATTTGTATTTTATTTTGTTTCAGGTCAAGGAATTGGTTGTCAATTGGTAACTACCAATCGGAATTGAAATTGACTTTCACCAAGCGCAAAAAACTATATGTTGGCAAACACACAAAAACCAAAATAATAGAAGATAAAATTATGGTTGCCATTATACTGAAGGGGCAGTTTTAGTGGTAATAATATGACTATAAGGATAACCGTACAAGCGTAGGATTAAAAACTTAACACAGTGATTTTGAGAAAAGGAATGAATTCATAGAGAAAACTTCGTAATATTCAATTTTGAAAATATCCAATTTGGACAGAGTTACATGACGGCAATCCACTTCGGGCTCGATGGAGCCGGGCAAAAGTGATTAACTTAAATTCACATTATTACTTTATTAATGAATACTAAAAGAGGTTTGCTGACTCATTCATTAAAGATGAGTGATCCAGTAGTAAATATGAATTTTCCGGAAGAAAGATTAAAGAAGCCTACAATGACTCATGATAGGAATCGGCCACATAAGTGTTTATATTGTGAGAAAACATTTACTAGATCTACTTATTTAAGGGCCCATCTACTTGTCCATACTGGGGAGAAGCCATACGATTGTGACTTTTGTGAAGAATCCTTTGGATCACCAGGAAATTTGAGGGATCATACGTTGTCGTACCACGGGCGGGAACCATATAAATGCGATTGGTGTGACAAATCCTTTCTTCAAAAGAGACATTACACGAGCCATTTGTTGTACCACACTGTGCCGCGGCCTTATAAATGTTCACTCTGTGGGAAATCGTTTTCACGATCGGGTAATTTAAAGAGACATTTCATGGGGCATAACGGGATAAAGCTACATAAGTGTTTGGAATGCGGCATGTCTTTTGCTGAAAAAAAGACATTGAAGAAGCATGTGTTGTCACATCGTGGGCAAGAGTGTTTATTTTGCTACAAGTCGTTCACCGATTTGGAAAGTTTCACGAATCATGTGCTCACTCATACTGAAGGGCCGACTTATAAATGTGACAGTTGCGGGAAAGCCTTTGCTTCTTTAAAACAATTTAAAATCCATACCTCGTCACACTCTGCTGAGAGACCGTATAAATGTGAAATTTGTGAAAAATCCTTTATTCGGAAAGGAAATTTAACGAGCCATATTTTATCTCACACTACGAGCAGGCTTTACAAGTGTCCTCTTTGTTCAAAGTCATTAAAAAACGCGAATAATTTGAAAATCCATATGGTGATACACACTGGAGAACGGCCATACAAATGTAAACTATGCGACAAATCATTTATCAGATCTGGCGGTTTGAGTTGCCACATATTGATACACACTGGAGCTCGGCCCCATAAATGTCCCCGCTGTCCAAAATCGTTTCCCCGTTCTGGTTCTTTAACGACTCACATGATGACACACGATGGGCAAAAGCGACCAGTGTTGGGGAGTTGCGGCGCTACAGTAGCGAAGTAGCGAGCTACTTTTTCAGTAGCGAAGGCAGTAGTAGAGCCACTATTTTTTAAAGTGCGTCGGTTGTAGCTGTAGCGAGCTACTTATATGGAGTAAAGAGTAGCGGAATTTGGCACCACTTTTCCACTACTTTCGCAATACAAACATTTATATTTTTTACGAACCGATATTATAACATTTCACCCTACGAAGATCCTGAGTAAATCGTGAAGTGCTTCGTTATTTTGTGATTATTGGTGATTTTAAGTGATTTTGTTGTTCCTGTAATTGCCTTTGACCAAAGGCCAACATTTGATTGTGAGAGTTCATTATCGTCGGCGAATCTGACATACCAAAACATTTGGCCAACTATTTACAACACTAGGCCTTGTGAGAATGACATAGAACAGAAAAAAGTCATGCGAACGCATCGGTCAGTACAATTTCGCATTGGCCTGGATTCGCTGGATTCGCCCCGCCTTTGGTCGACAATAGTAAACTTCCACAGCAATAAATCGAAATAAAACAACTCTAAACACCATTGCGGCCAAAGCCATCGATGTGGTGTCGTCTGAAAAAAAGCAGACGACGACGTGCATTTGCGATTCGAGCATATTATTCGTAAATTTTAGAGCGTGAAGCAACAGTGTTTATTAGGCCTACTTGCTTAACGGACATTCAATAATAAACTATCATGAGTCAAACTGACTTATTACATTTTTACGGTCGTTGGTGTTGGATAACTACTAATATGAAAGAATGCATTATATTTTTTATTGAGGAGGGTTATTTTACAACCAAAGTTAAATCTGATTTAGCACTTGGCTGAATGATCCATTCTCTTCATTAAATCATTAATTTTTAAATAATCTTCATAATGAGTAAGTCCCAAAAGACACAATATATTAAGCATCTATGGGTAGACATTTTCAGCAAAATTATGTATATCTTGAAAGTGGTTTTTACATTTGCTATAGAAAAGGAAAATGTTATTAAATGTATAAATCGAAGCAAGGAAATGACGTCATACAAATAAGGAAACTCAATTCTCCCTGTAAACAACAAGTAATAAGTAATAAAGTTTATGTATGCTACCAAGCGCGTTATATCACTTAAACTCAATAAAGATAGGACTGCAGAGCATCACCATAGAAAAATAATGTTTCTTTTTCACCTTAAAATATATTTTCTTTACCACTGAAAAAAATTTTACTAATTATGAAAACCTACCCCTGTTGACACATTAGTTGGCACACTGTAATTATATAAACTAAATTCGTAAAGTTTATTTTCAAGGTGTTGAAAAATATGTTAAAGGCGACATTGTTGATGTTGCTGAAGATTCATATTCATAAAAATAAACTTAAAATAAACTCTATGTGAAAATCCCATAAGCTTTACATGGGAATGTAAAGCTTATGAGTATTAATTACTGTATGAGGAAGGCTTATCTTTAATTCAAGTTAGAAGAACATTAATACTTTGTGATATTATAGTTTTTACACCTTTCTATGGCTATGAAGTTTTCGAATTCCCATTAAACTAACTACTGACTGACCAAGTATCTACGTTCAGTTATCAAGTTTGTGTATTATATATATAGTTCGTGATTGACCGAGCCTTGCTCAATGTCTAATTCTTACAGTTTGTGCTGTTATAAAACATTTGACTGGACATAGCTGCAGTTTTGTTTGTGTTTACATTTTTTGATGTGATTTCGCTGCCAACTCAGCAACTCACGACTCATGTTAGAATCTTACAAATTTTTTGCATGGAAAGCGTTTTTGAGTATGAAAATAACTTATTTTCAAGATTTGACCGTGTTCTAGCTGTTAAGTGGTTCAGTTAGGTAATTGTTAAGTATCTAACTAACTGTGCAAAAAAAACAGCAAGCAAGCATACATTACCGCTCATGAAAGAGTCTAGGAATAAGAGTGTACGATGCATATATAGAATAATATGAATTGCACCTATATATTATACTAGGCTATATAGGTAATATGGTATTATAGGTTAAAGTATATAACCTATATACTACCGTAGGTTTATAATACCATATTTATTAAACCCGTTTTGAAATGTATTTATTTATTTATTTATTTTATAGTTAGCGATGTTTCACAAACATTTTTAATCAATGTATATATTTTAATTGAAATCAAATCGGTTCAGCGGGTCACTACGAACTGATGCTCAGTAACTTTGCTGTACTAAATACCTTTTATTTATTTATTTTAGTTAGCGATGTTTCATAAACATTTTTAATCAATGAAAATAAATTCAGCATTCTACCTAGAGCCCAACGCCTTGCCAATAACCTACCGGATTTCATTGATTTCTTCAGCAGTCACATGAAGTTTTCTGGAAGTGTGTGGTGTGTGATGTAAAAAAGAAAAAAATCTAAAATGTTTTTCTTAAAAGGGCATTATTTGACCATAGCGAGATTTATAGTTTAATTATCAATTTTACGGCATAATATTTCTGAGAAGATTGTTATTAAGCTATTCAATGTCGAACTCCCTGGTGCATTTTAATTTCATAGTAGATATGTTAAGAAAACTTTTTATTATGTTTCTATTTACATTCCTTATACAATTTTTATACAGTCGACTCCCTCTTATTCGGACACCTTGAGGCCCAGAGCCGTCCGGATAACAATTTTTCTGACGTTTCCTTAAACATTAAGTAATACTCTAATTCATACTGTATAAGCCAAAACTCTGTTTTAGACATGTTATTATATCGGTCAGAAATCTTTCTCACGAGTATCGTCGATAGAGGACTGTAGATATACTGTCGATGTCGTCCGGGCTTAAACCGATACGTTGATAGAAATCGTATAGATAAAAAATACTTCCGTGAGGTGTAGTCCGGTTCACAGGCGTCCAGATTAGAGGGAGTCTACTGTATTAAAAAACTAGCTCCTTACGTTACCGGTACTCTAAGTCTTATACTTCTTATTCCTAAAAGAAAAAATAAGAAAGAATTATTGTGTGTGACATAAATAAATTATTTATGTAGTTTACTCGAATAAAAACCACTGTGTAAAGTAAGCTTGCATTATGACTTTATCCTTTCTGGATGGGCAACAGAGCAGGCCATATATGTCTATAATAGTACAGGATGTTTTTTTAACGCAACCCATTTTTAACATTGAATAATGCGCATATAAATATGAAAGAGTATTGTTTTATGGATCTTTACATTTTATACAGCCTATTATCTAAGTATGATCACATTTAGTTTACATTATGTGCTCAAAAACTCCGCCACTGGCATTTGTTTAAAGTTACCGTATCCTCTCTCCTTCACATTCCCGAACATGTTGGTAGATACTTCTTTGAATTTTTGCACTGAATTTGTTATGTTTGTTTTTAGGTGCTGAATATCTAGTAAATTGTTTTCGTAGGCCTTACTTTTTATGTATCCCCAAAGAAAATAATATAGTGGGGTAAAATCCGGGGATCTTAGGGGGAAATAATCCTTCACAGATAAAATAAAGTTTTGGGTTTTGTTTAGAAAAAAATCATCCCGTATATACTTTTGTGTAGTAGTACACAATATATATATATATATATACTAGAAGATCCCGTGGCTTCGCTCACGATAAAAATTAAACATACACTATCACCCATCAATTATATAGTTTTGCTTTACCATTTATTTTTCTTGTTGTAAAATCTACTTCGTTAAACATATCAAATGTACTTCCATTAAACAACATTTTTTTTAGAAATTCGCTCTTAGTACGCAGGTCTGCTGCGACGGGGGATTCTATTCCTGCATAAAGTGCCTTTCTATGTTTATATAAAAAACGTGTCCATATCCAGCGCCCCACCGACAAAGCCCCAAATGGTGTTTCTGCCCTGGGTAGGCTCATGCCCAATATCGGCAGTCCTTCTTCTTGCAAGTGCTGTTTGCTTGTATCGGTTGTCCAGTCGATCTTGCTATCAGGTGAAGAAGATTGCGCTCACACACTCAAGAAGCGAATTTACAGAGACTGGCTCACCCGAAACAGAGAAGCATTTATGGTTATTTCTGCTTAACTCCAACGCACGGTACCTGAGCTTGCCCTGATGATGATCATGGGGCGCGATATAAGAAACGGCACCCTTGGCTTTTTCTACGGCACTATGAATCTGCTCGCATATGTAGCATAGTTACCCTTAATTAGAACTTTATTATGCATCCCCTTCGCAGCAGATCTGCGTATTAGAAATCCTATTTCTTTCCTTCATGAAGGCATACGTGTTAGAGGAACCATAGAACATGGCTTACATCTTATTCACTGTAAAAGATCATTTTCTTAAGGTTTTAGGGTCTACCTTGAACAAAAAATTACAATACCACTCCAGCAATTATTAAAAAGTGCTGTCTTACGTTTTTAGACTCTATATTGAACAAAAAAATTGAATGAGCCGTCCCAGAAATTTTTAAGTGCTGTAGATAAAATTAATTCTTTACAGTAGCACACTTTTCCTATTTAAATAGCAGTTAGTTGTCATAAAAAGAAGGCCTTCAAGTATAAGTGATCAGCGATCACTGAAGTCATTCAGTAATCAGTTATTTATTTTATGTTATACAGTACTACATACCAGCATTTTATATAGTGAATTGCACTTAAAATATATGCAAAAGTCTAATTTATTAACCATCTGGCACCAAGTAACAAATCTTCATGTAAACAAATACAATAAAATAGCAGAAAGAAACACCATCAATTTACATCACCTGTTTGAAATTTTACTTTCATATGTTTTGTTAGTAAACAAATCTAACTCAAATTCTTTTAAATCCCTGACATGGGTACCTTTAAGACGGTCCCAGGGCTAAGCCCTGAAAGTTATCACGAAATTGATGGTGTATAAACCTACTCCATGAAATTCTACATGTATGTACCAAGTTTTGTGGCCATCGGTCCAGCGGTGTCTGAGTTTATCAGTGCCAACTATATATATATATATATATATATATATATATATATATATATATATATATATATATATACCAACATCCTCTTTTATACTTACTAGAAGAACCCGTGGCTTCGCTCACGATTAAAATTATACATACACTATCACCCATGAATTATATAGTCTTGCTTTCCCATTTATTTTTCTTATTGTAAAATCTAATGTATGTAATGTATCTACTTCTTTGAACATATCAAATGTACTTCCATAAAGCAAAAGTTTTTAGAAATTCGCTCTTAGTACGAAGGTCTGCTAAGAGGGGGTATTATATTCCTGCATAAACTGCCTGTACATAAAAAAATGTGACCATATCCAACGCCCCACCGACAAAGCCCCAAATGGTGTTGCTGCCCTGGGTAGGCTCATGCCCAATATCGGTGATCCTTCCTCTTGCAAGTGCGTTTTGCTTGTGTCGGCTGTCCAGTCGATCGTGCTATCAGGTGAAGAGGATTGCGCTCACACACTCAAGAGGCCAATTTACAGAGACGAACGCCGAGAAGCATTTAATGGTCGTTTCCACGGTACCTGAGCTTGCCCTGATGATGATCATGGGGCACAATATAAGGAACGGCACCCTTGGCTTTTTCGACGGCACTTTGAATCTGCTCGCATATGTTACCCTTAATTAAAACTTTATTATGCACCCCCGTCGCAGCAGACCTGCTTATTAGAAATCCTATTTATTTCCTTCATGAAGGCATACGTGTTAGAGGAATCAAAGAAGTTAGCTTGAAATTTTATTCACTGTAAAAGATCATTTTCTTAAGGTTTTGGGGTCTACCTTGAACAAAAAATTACAATGCCACTCCAGCAATTATTAATATCCCCGTTGCAGCAGACCTGCATACTCAGCGAATTTCAAATGCAAAACAATATATTATAATCTAACATAGCGAGATTTGACATGTTTTTGTAAGCTCCATAAGATTAACATGGGGAATGAGTATGCAGGTTTGCTGCTACAGGTATGTTTAAACTTGTTGGTTTTGATTCAATATTTAGTAGATCTGAACTAGAAGGAGCCATTTACCAAGTTTTGTCAAGATATGTCAAGAAATAAACGAGATATAGAATTTTAATTATTTCCCATAAGGTTAACATTGGGACAACGTACTGTGTTTACCACTTTCAATATCTCGGTAACCAATGGACATAGAGCAGTGATTCAAAGTACTAAATTGTTTGTTTTTTTGAGCTGAATTCAATGGTGCCAACAAAAATTTGATAAATTTTATTTTTCTATGTAAAAAGATCAAAAAACCCATTTTTGGGGGGGTTTATCCCCCTTTACCCCCCCTTCCGGTGGTCCGATCGGGCTGGTTCACGAACTCGTCCAATCGATTACCACTTTACATGTCTGTACCAAATTTCATCAAGATCGGACCATTTTTACGGCCGCTATCGTGCTAACAGACACATATATATATATAGATATATAGATATATAGATATATAGATATATAGATATATATATATCTAAAAATTCGAACGAATGGTGTTTTTTGCTTCTGGGGGTTGCAAAACGAAAAGTTATCATGGTCTGGGGCTTAGGTCTTACCATGAGACCTACGGTAATAGCTTCTTCCCTATAGGGGAAATTCGCTAAAAAAGTGCTGTCTTACGTTTTTAGACTCTATATTGAGCAAAACGTTTGAATGAGCCGTCCCGGCAATTTTTTTAAAGTGTTGTAGGTAAAATTAATTCTTTACAGTAGCACACTCTTCCTCTTTAAATAGCAATTAGTTGTCATAAAAAAAGTCCTTCAAGTATAAGTGATCAGTGATCACTGGAGTCCTTCAGTAATCAGTTATTTATTTTATGTTATACTACATATTATTAGCATTTTATATAGTGTATTGCACTTTGAAAAAATGCAAAAGTCTAATTCATTGACCACCTGGCACCAAGTAACAAATCTTCATTTTAACAAAAATACAGTTAAACAGCAGAAAGAAATACCATTAATTTACATCACCTGTTTTAAATTTTACTTTCATATGTTTTGTTAGTAAACAAATCTAACTCAAATTATTTCAAAATCCCTGACATGGGTACCTTTAAGACGGTCCCAGGGCTAAGCCCTGAAAGTTATCACGAAATTGAAGGTGTATAAACCTACTCCATGAAATTCTACATGTATGTACCAAGTTTCGTGGCCATCGGTTCAGCGGTTTTTGTGTTTATCCCTGCCAAATAAATAAATAAATAAATAAATATATATATATATATATATATATATATATATATATATATATATATATATATACTAGAATAACCCGTGGCTTCGCTCACGATTAAAATTAAACATACAATATCACCCATCAGTTATATAGTTTTGCTTTCCCATTTATTTTTTTTGTTGTAAAATCTACTTCTTTGAACATATCAAATGTACATCCATAAAGCAAAAAAGTTTTTAGAAATCCGCTCTTAGTAAGCAGGTCTGCTACGACCGGGGTATTCTATTCCTGTATAAAGTGCCTTTCTATACAAAAGCACCCTTGGCTTTTTCGACAGCACTTTGAATCTGCTCGCATATGTTACCCTTAATTAGAACTTTATTATGCACCCCCGTCGCAGCAGACCTGCTATGTGCATGTCTTCACGTGTATGCCTTCATGAAGGAAAGTTATAGGATTTCTACTATTTCTTTCCTTCATGAAGGCATACACGTGTTAGAGGAACCATAGAACATGGCTTGAAATTTTATTCACTGTAAAAGATCATTTTCTTAAGGTTTTAGGGTCTACCTTGAACAAAAATTACAATGCCAATCCAGCAATTATTAAAAAGGGCTGACACGTTTTTAGACTCTATATTGAACAAAAAGATTGAATGAGCCGTCCCGGCAATTTTTCTTAAAGTGCTGTAGATAAAACTGATTCATTACAGTAGCACACTCTTCCTCTTTAAATAGCAGTTAGTTGTCATAAAAAAGAAGTCCTTCAAGTGTAAGTGATCAGTGATCACTGAAGTCCTTCAGTAATCAGTTATTTATTTTATGTTATACTACATACCAACATTTTATATAGTGTATTGCACTTTGAAAAAATGCAAAAGTCTAATTCATTAACCACCTTGCACCAAGGAACAAATCTTCATGTAAACAAATACAATTAAATAGCAGAAAGAAATACCATTAATTTACATCACCTGTTTTAAATTTTACTTTCATATGTTTTGTTAGTAAACAAATCTAACTCAACTTCCTTCAAAATCCCTGACATGGGTACCTTTAAGACGGTCCCAGGGCTAAGCCCTGAAAGTTATCACGAAACTGATGGTGTATAAACGTACTCCATGAAATTCTACATGTATCTACCAAGTTTCGTGGTCTTCGGTCCAGCGGTGTCTGAGTTTATCAGTGCCAAATATATAAATATATATATATACCAACATCCTCTTTTATACTTATAGATATACCAACATTCTCTTTTATACTTATAGATATATATATATTTATTTATATGTATATATATAGTATAATCTATGTGCATACATAAAAGGGTCCGCCAATATAGACATTTTGTGATTGCCAGATGCAGGGTTAAGGGAGCGACTTAACTGCAACTACAATTAATTCTGAGAGCAAGGAATGCAAAAGGTCTCCCAGAGACTGGAGGAAATTACGGTAGGATGATATGCATGGGGGAAGGTTGTCGCTTGGATGACGTCATTTTCAAATTTTGTTTTAAAACTGATTTGGATAGAATGATTATAAAAACATTGTAGTATATTCATTAAATTAAAGTTAAACAGCTCAAAAATTAGGTACTCAATTTTGACAATATCCGTTTGGATGGTCATTTTAGCTTCAGGACAGAACAAAGCTACAGTTAATGCAGATTTTGATCAATATGTTTTTAGATGTGCAGCAGCGTCAGCGACCAAACAGTAAATGAAGTGGAACAAAGTTTAAAAAAATCTGGTTTGAATCGTCGATTAAAGGCGAGTTGTCAAGGTACGATTAATCTCAGACCGAGCTTGATTTTTACTCGATCCTAGTTGAAGCTCGCTTGGCCCGAGTTTGGACGGAGTATTTCTGGCAAGCTAGTGCACGCGGATTAAATTTTTAAGCGTATCTAATGTTAAATCAAAATTCGTATCCGAGAAAATATCTCCATCCCACTAACTCGTCGGACCAAGTTCTTTGCATGACAGCTATTCGAATGCATTGTTGCACGGCCCGAGTAGCGTCCGAGTGATCTTCCGAGTGTACCCGGTCCAAGATTAAGCGTACAGTGTCAACCTGCCTTAACATCAAATCAGCTGGAAATGAGTTGAAGACTTTTGGTGGTTTTAACAACACAATAGAAGAACACTTTAGTAGGACTTGCCCAAAGACTGGTATCAATTCAGGGGTCTTTACCCTATGATGTAATTTTTCAATGGTGGTGGGTGGGGGGGTCAGGCGGATCATGATGGTACATAGCATGATTGTATGGAAGGGGATTCAAATATAACCAAAAAGTGATGACGTTATTTATGGGCGGCCCCTAAAATAAAATTCCTAATACAGTATTTTTTAAGCAAAACGGTCATTCACTCGGGGGTATTCATTCGCTGGGAGGGAGGTCATTCACCGGGGCACTTACTCTATATATTTACCAACATCCTCTTTTATAAACGTAGATTCAAACTATCAATTCAGCCATTCAGTGGGGACAACAGACTATGGTGTTTGCGGGATCGGTATAGGAAAAGTATTTTTTCATCATTTAACAGCCGCGGTGTCAATGATAAGATCTTAATTTTTGATTCAAAAATTAAAATTTCTTATACAGCGTATAATTTTAATCAATGGTAAGATGAAAATAGTTTATTCAACCTATAGGTGGCCAGCCTGTGTAACACTGCTTTGACTGTCGTCTGCTTTTACTTGGCTCAAGTTCACCCTCGCGGGCCCTCGCCTTGCCGGGACTGAGCAGAGAGACGAGAGTCTGATTGTGTTAGGAGGAATGGTTCGTCGATCTACGTCGCTGCAGTTAATCTCATAGGGCAAATTGCTCCCTGAACACTTGACGAGCTTGATTCACCCTGAGCCGGAGAGAATGAACTTGAGTTTTTCGGTTTGTTTGGAACTAAACTTCGTGCTTTGTTGGTTAGGTCGCGGCTTTTTGTTATTGTCATAGAAATTAAAAACTAATCACACGTTTTTAATACAATAGTTTATTTTAAACTAATAAACTAACTTAGGGTCTTAGCAGAACAATATAAATGAAGTAGAAGTATGTTTCTGCTAACAAAAATTGTTATAGGCTAGGCAAGGTATCATTTCACTTTTGTCTATTAACATTGAATATTAATTAATCAGCTAATTTAGACCCCCCCCCTTTTAACTGCATATTAAAAATGTTAGTGTACCGCTCTGTTCGTCATTTGTGCAAGTATCATTTAAACTTAATTCGGTTTTATACTAACAGAAATATTATGAAACTCCATGAAAGGGGGATGTATGAGGATGTTTTCCCAGAAACTGCAGTGTAAGTATAACCAGGTCTAGTTCTTATTAATAAGAATGACAAGCCGAGAGAGATAGCTCGCACTGTGTGTGCGTGCGATCTTGTTCGGTAGTACAAGTTCCGCCGAAGCTGCACGCCTCACTAGACTATTTAGGGGAATCGGGGTTATCGGGTGGGGAACAATCAAACACCTCGTACGAATGATATATCAATAGTTCTATAGATTGTATATACCAATATGTCGAATCAAACAGTTGTTGGAAGAAATTGCGCTGGCTCTGTAATGCGTAGCCCTTTGTTTTCTCCACCGCAATTCCACGTCTGCTGCAGACCTAAGTGGCCAAGCTTTTAGAGATAGGAAATTTGTAGTCTGGACGAATTCCTAATGTGGGAAATTTGCAGTCAGGCCAAGTCGTTGACCATCTATTGTTCCCCCCCCCCCCCATCAACCCCGGTTCCCACTGAATCCCCACGATAGTAATGTGAAGTGAATTGGTGAAATATTGAAAGAAAATATTGATATATTGTTCATTTGGGTGTTTTGGCTATTGATAATTCCCCACCCGATAACCCCGATTCACACTTAGTCCCCTAGGTAGTGAGGCAAAGCGTGCACCTTCTGTGGAACTATAGCCCAAGCCTTTGCAAAATATTCTGTTAGAGGCCTTAGTCCCACCGAGGCTACTTGGTATGAGGTACGAGGAGTTCTAGGATCTGATCTTCTGACTTCTGGTTATGCTCACTGAAGTTATATTTACTGATATAAATGTCCAGGTTCAGTAACTGAAATTTTCAATAGGGCCTAGGCTATAGGGGAGAGTGGGGCTTTGGTGATTTCATTATTCCCACCGGACGACGTGCTCCACCGGTGTTAACTTACACCATTTAAATTAGCTCATGAATTTTACTAAAATTAGCTATTTTAGGTAGTAATGTAGGGTATAGGCCTACAAAAGATAAAATCAAAAGATACTTTAAAGATTTTGTTAAAATTATGACAGGTTAGTTTAGTTTAGTTTTTTTGGTCAAATTACTGTTTATTGCAATGTAGGCTACTTTTATTCAGTTCAAAAATTCTTATGTGAAGCGTCGGTGGCTTGCGTTGGGCTGAACGTGTTGAAATTGACACTTACATCACTGGTAACTTAAACTACTTATTAAAATCAACACGTGTTTTTGTTCAGCAATGAGATAGTGGACACTCTGAACGCGAAGGCGCAGTGCGTTTACGCCGGGTTTGATCCGACCGCGAGCAGTCTTCACGTCGGAAACTTGCTGGTCCTCCTCAACCTGCTCCACTGGCAGAGAGGTGGGCACCAAGTCATCGCTTTGGTAAGTTTTATTGAAATACCAGTTGAATCCCGATAATCTGAAAAAATCAGTGACGGACCAATTGTCCAATTAGTGCCTAAGCAGAATCATTCCCAAAATAAAATCAATCACTAAAAGCAGCTTTTAATTAATTTTTGTTATTTAGACCTACCTATGTTCAGCTAATAAGCATGATTTAGTTTTTAACCTGCTTGTTTTCTTTGCAAACGTATTCGCAGAATTACTTCTGACGTTTTTCCATGATTGACAAAGACGATTTGGTGCATCAGACCAAAGACACTTCGGTCGTCTTTTCAAATCTACTTACAGTGGTGCTACTTATTTAGTCCTACTAACATATTTAGGCACGCTGTATAAGGGTGGCCTCCGTATAATACCAAAGCACCCTAGGTAGAATAGGGAGAAGAAAAGGAGAAGGGAAGGGGTTTTATTCGTATTTATTTATTGACATTTCCCAGGTGGGAGGGGCGACGGGGCGGATCGGGGATCCCAGCGGCCGCAGTAAGGACCGGGAGGAACAGTCCAGCCAGGTCATCCGAGACAACGTGGAGGCGATAACCAGGAACATCAACAGGGTGTTCAAGAACCACGAGGATATCTTCTGGAAGAAAAAAGAAGAAGAACCGCTAAAGCCGGTCAAGTAAGTCGGTGTGGTACAGAGCAAACTACTAACAGGGTGTCTGCTGGTCCTTAAAATTCTCCAAGTCCTATAAAATTCCTCCTTTTGATCTAATTACAATTTTATGGTACAAGCTATGAACGAAACTTGTCATAACGACATCAAAATACACATGTACAAAGTGAAGAGGCATCAGTAAAATGAAAACTGTTATATTTCTCACTCAACTTTATTTATAAAAATATAACAAATGGATCATAGCAAACCTGCATAACAATGTTAAAACTAGCCTAGACCTATTTCTGTTTATACATTTTGATTGTATATGGTAAACAGAGCCAAATTAAGCAATAAAAATAAATGGTATAAAAACATCAGTGTGCATAGTGGACAAATAGAAAACCAATTGAGAGCAAGTGAATGAAAGTTCAGAGCAAGGGAAAATCAGCTCATTTTTCCTTGCTCTAAATTATAGCTCGGGAAACGATAATTTTTGTTGATGTCAGTTGTCATTGGTAATAGCTCCTTCCAGCACAAAGTAATGAAAAAGTTAATTTTTGTTTCGTTTCCTTTTCAACATTTCTTTTGATCCCTTTTTCTAACCACTGTTTTTTAAATATTTTCTTCACATTTTACAGAATTGTAAACAACGAAACATGGTACAAAAACATGAACTCGATAGATTTCATCTGCGGCGTGGGGCGACACTTCAGGATGGGCACTATGTTGAACCGAACGTCTGTCGCGACGAGACTTCGGTCCGAATCCGGCCTCAGCTTCACTGAGTTTTCCTATCAGATATTCCAGGCGTACGACTGGTATCAACTCTTCGACAAGTACGACTGCAGGTTTCAGGTTAGTTCTATCAGATATTTCAGGCGTACGACTGGTATCAACTCTTCGACAAGTACGACTGCAGGTTTCAGGTTAGTTCTATCAGATATTCCAGGCGTACGACTGGTATCAACTCTTCGACAAGTACGACTGCAGGTTTCAGGTTAGTTCTATCAGATATTCCAGGCGTACGACTGGTATCAACTCTTCGACAAGGACGACTGCAGGTTTCAGGTTAGTTCTATCAGATATTCCAGGCGTACGACTGGTATCAACTCTTCGACAAGTACGACTGCAGGTTTCAGGTTAGTTCTATCAGATATTCCAGGCGTACGACTTGTATCAACTCTTCGACAAGTACGACTGCAGGTTTCAGGTTAGTTCTATCAGATATTCCAGGCGTACGACTGGTATCAACTCTTCGACAAGTACGACTGCAGGTTTCAGGTTAGTTCTATCAGATATTCCAGGCGTAAGACTGGTATCAACTCTTCGACAAGTACGACTGCAGGTTTCAGGTTAGTTCTATCAGATATTCCAGGCGTAAGACTGGTATCAACTCTTCGACAAGTACGACTGCAGGTTTCAGGTTAGTTCTATCAGATATTCCAGGCGTACGACTGGTATCAACTCTTCGACAAGTACGACTGCAGGTTTCAGGTTAGTTCTATCAGATATTCCAGGTGTATGACTGATATCAACTCTTCGACAAGTATGCCTGTCGATTTCAGGTTAGTTCTCTTATCTGATATTCCAGGTTCACGACTGCCATCAACTATTCGACAAGAACTTACAAATTGTTTCAGGTTAGTTAATTAGATATTAAAGGTGTAGGATTGGTATCAACTATTTGACAAGAACGATTTATGGTCCTGGGTTAGCTATCCTATTATATATTTAAGCTTATGATTTCTATCGACACTTCGACAAATACAATTGCCGGTTTCATTTTAGTTATCCTATCAGATATTCCATGGCTTTAACTGATAGTCATTCAGTTTAGTTACAAAAATTGGGCAAAGTACACTGGTGGCTGATTAAAAAAAATGGAAAACATTAAACAATACTATTATTATAAACATAGCTTTAATGTTAAAAAATATTACGATGTTCTTGAATTTTCTCAATGTTCCTTGAAATCATGTTGTCTAAATGTCGGGCCACAGAACGGGACGCTACCAAAGTCGGACAGCGCCAAATCGGGACTGTTTAAAATTCCCAAAACACCAAAGTCGGACAGTGCCAAAGTCAGACAGCGCCAAACCCGGACTGTTTTGAAACAGTCTCGATTTGGCGGGAGCGTCAGGTGCCAAACCGGGACTGTTTCATTTTTGCACAGAAACGTCAAAGTCGGATGGCGCCAACTCAGGACTGTTTTGAAACAGTCCCGATTTGGCGGGAGCGTCAGGTGCCAAACCCAGACTGTTTCATTTTTGCACAGAAACGTCAAAGTCGGACAGCGCCAAACCCGGACGGTTTTGTTTTTGAACCTTACTGTACCGGGCTCCTCCCCTTTGTTCTCATTGGCTCGCTGTAAAGGGGACGATGACAATGGGCTAGTATTGTGATTTTAAATTATCAGATTGTATATAATTTAAGAATAATTTTACGTTTAATCCAACCCTTTTCTCGATCATAATTGGTTTTTCTGCACTCATTATTGAATAATGTAATTACATACATACATATACATACATCCCGCGTCGTCCCGTAGACCGCATAAGATGGCATGAGACCAGTCCATGAATACTCCATCCCAACCTTGTGAGATTGCCGCAATAGGAAGGGAATAGGTCAAAAGGGCTTATATACATATATGTTAAGTTGAGTAGCCCTCCCAATTCGAGTCACGATATTCTTCCAGGGAGTAAAAACAACCCTGGATTAAAAAGTCTTTGAGTTTGGAGCAAAAGTTATTGATATTCTGTATGTCTTTCAGGGATTGTGGAAGTTTAGAGTACAGCTTAATTCCCTGGTAGCCAATTAATTTCCTTTTGAACTAAATATGCTACGTAATTTATTAAAAATTAATTTTACAGTCTCAAGAATTTTAATTGTGTTTCATTTTTTACCCTCTGTAATTAAATATGAGGTAGGCAGAATTTTAATATTAGCCATTAATGGGCCAATAATGTGATTTTTAATTTAATTGAATTTAATTGGATTTTTAATTGTTATTGAATTTAGATTGTATTAATTTAAATTGATAAAAGTTAAATACAACCCATTTTCGACAATAAATGAAAAATATCCTATTTGGTAAATTCATTTCTTCATACAAAAAAACGAATAAATCCTATACCCGTACTTAAATTATGAGCAATAAATATATGAGAATACTCTTGCTTGCTCAATTATCTTAAAAACGGCTACCAGGATTACCTTAAAAGTCTTGAAATATCTAATTTCTGACTTTAAAAAAGTCTCATGTAGGTTACTTAGCTAGAGAAATTCTAATAAGTTAATGAATTTCATTTTAAAGTCGAAACACTTTACATTTGAAGTTGCCATGATGGCAACCAAATAAACAAAAAAATAAACAAACAACCTTACTCCACCGTACAGCTGTATACAAACTATACAGCCATGTAGGACAAATACGGCATGTGGGATAAAGTTCGCATGGAGCAATAAAAAATGTGCATTTATAAAAATTGTGACACTAACATGTTTTATAGTAATTGGATGAAGTGGTAAACATGAAATGATACCTACCAAGGCTCGGACCACAAGGTTCTCATTATATAAACACATTAGTCCTTTTTGGACCATATAAGTTCCAAATTTATTTTTCGGATTTATAAATACTGTATGTAAATATTTAAAGCCTTTTTGTTAACGGTCAGGTATTGTCTGTCAAATGTATAGGTTCTAGAATGTATGTTTGGCAATTTAGAAAATTCAAAAAGGAAAACGTAAAATATATTTATAAAATATATCTATAATAGCATAGTCTATAAAATAAGTAGGTACCCATTCAAATATTTGCATCCAATGTGATTTACCAAAATACTAAGGTATTTTAAATAACAACAAAACTTACACAGCAACTTTATTTATTATATAAATGAATTGGAAATAACTGCTGGAGTACCACAAGGATCGGTTTTAGGTCCAGTCCTTTTTATAATATAAGTCAATAATATCAATGAATCCGTGTCAAACTCAAATTTATGTTCTTTTTGCTGATGACACAACAATAATTATAAAAGACCATGATAAATCTAACCTTGAAATTAAAAGTTATATAAATTCACAAAACATTTTGCAATGGTTTAAAAAAATGAATTTTCAATTAATATCGAGAAACGAAATACATAGCAACATGACAAAACACAAAATACACAATTTCAAAACAACACATAGAACATAGAATTTTCAAAATAAATGGAATCAAATTATATAATAAATTACCATCACATCTAAAAAAAGAAAAAGAAATTAAAAATTTTAAGAAAAATTGAAAATGATTCTCATGGAAGGAATATTTTATAATGTTGAAGATTTTTTAAAGAAAATATTGAAATAACATTAAGATATTGAAACTAGGAAGATGCACAAAAAAAAATGAAACAAGGAACAAATTGTGGTAAAGTTATTCAATAATACAAAAATGGTTTAGATCTTCTAACGTCAAGTGATCCTAGAGTAGTCGTTTGGCTACTGCAGTTTCAATCCAACTAAAAAAGTCGTAGTCCAACTGCAGTAGTCGTTTGCTACTGCAGTTTTACAATAACTAAAAAAGTGATTCGGTGGCTAACGACAAGAAATAATACGAAGAACATGTTCAATCAAATAAAGAAAACTATCCAATGAAAACGCCAAAAGCCCATTAAATACACCTACAGAGGGAGGAACGGTACATTCCATCAGGTCCACTCAAGAATTCTAAGGGCATTTGAAAATATTTTTTGAACACCTGCCTCTCGGGAAACCCCAACGCAGCAAGAAAACTGTTATGTACTTCCGCCCTTCTACGTAGAGTTCTATTACATTCCAGATTGATCGTTGAACACCTAATAAGGTTGAATCTCTTTTTCAATTAATTTGTTAAAAATGTTAGTTTTATTTTAAAAACGTGGGTACAAATCCTGGTGTACAATTCTGGGGTCGGACTTAAGAAGCCAGGTTTAATTGGATTTATACCAATTATACAACTGTTCAGACAACCGTGAAACGTCAGTTTATTAAAATTCATAGTAATTTATCCGTCCTAAAAGTTCGCGCCCAGAATCGTACCCCCCGATCTGTGACGTCAAAATGACGTAGGCGTTTTTTCTGTGGGTGTACAAAACCGGGGGGTAAAATTCCGGCGACCCATCCGTCGGCCAATAATATTATAGTAACAATATTACAAGATCGTGCCACAATCACTCTACGCTTATCTCTCATTCATAAATTGGCTTAAAATACCTTGTAGGTCACCATTTAAAGGAAAAATATTGAAATAGTATCAAAAGTATAACAACAAAATGTCACATGTTTTATTGAGGCAATGAGTAAAAACTGTAGTAAAATATTATCTGATTGAATTTCAACCTTTCGACCCGTAGGCGATCTCTAATATTTATAATAATAAAGCCATCGATCTTTATTTAGAGAAAATCCTTGGAAAAAATCAAATTTATGTTGGTAGTCCACAGCGTGATCGCTTGAAACTCATCTAATTTCAGTAAATTAGATGAGTCAGATTCAGATTACAGCGAGGGTTCTTTCAGAGAAAGTTGTTAGACCCAATTTTACTGTATAGCTTGAAAAGAACTAAAGATATAGGTCTTTAACCAAAGAAAAATCTTTGAAATAATGAATGTTAGTTGGAATTTTATAACACGCCTAAAACATGTCCGATTTAATTTACTTGTCCAATTGCACATTTGAATTGATATTTCTGGATTTACTATGAAAGAAACAAAATTGGAGTTCTAGTTTCTCTATAAAGCGTACATTTTCTTCAAACGAAGGCTATTAATTACAATTCAACATTTGAATATTGGGTTTTATTTTCCAATTCAATTTATGTATTGAACTACTACATTGTTTCAAAACTCAAAACTACTCTTAAATATTTCTTTAATTTCTATTACAGCGCTATGGTATAGTACGGTATACCGTAGTATGGTATAGTATAGTATGGATAGTACAGTACTATGGTGAGAAATAGAACCCTTCCATATTCCTTATACGGATTTACAACTAATTTAATAGCAAAAGGGTTTTAATTTTATTAGTTAGATTTTAATTAAATATATTTTTGTGCTTACTCAGCTTAAAACCTAGGTTTGGAAACAAAGCTAAAAAAGGATTGGAAAATTTATTTTTTTCAAAAGTTTCAAAGCGTATAACACATACTCGGCATACAAGTTAGTAATATTTTATTCTCTAAATCCAATTTAATTTCTTGAAGTGAATTAACTAGGTGTATACTGTTTATTAGTTGACTGAACAATACGGAACTTGGAGTGGCTGCTTAATTTTTAAAATATAACTAAGTTTGAAATTTTAGTTAGTAATAGTAAGTTCTGCAACATATTTATATTGCGAATTTAAAGGTGCTGCTAACATACACGTCACGTACGTCCACACGGGGCCATAGAAGGCATATACGGTCCCATAACTGCTATGGCCCCGACGTCCACATACGGCCATTACGGCGATTCCGGAGAGGGTTCTATACATATTCACATTCGCACGGTACGTAACGTCCTCGATCGCATGCGCACATGAGGATGCGACATCCAAAGTCGCGGTGAAAAGCGGATTAAATAAGTACCCCTGGCGTGAGAATTAAGTATATATGGAATACAGATAAATATGATAAATTTGTTGAATACATGATAAATAAGTTTGTTACATGCTTAATAAAACACAAGGTATAAACTTAAGGTTTGCTGTTACTCTAACGTTTGATATTGACACTTTTATATATTCGTAACCCTTTTATTTTAAAGGGGATACATCTTACTGACATTTATAAGATATTATAAGCGATAAGCATCAATATAATTAATATAAATAATGAAAGCCAAAAACAGCACTTTGTACAGTTTTAGTATAAAATTTGCTTTCATAACAGCCGCTTGGGCGAATGGCATTGATAGAGGCTATAGGCTACACGTCACGTCACGTCGCGTCCCCATTCGGCCAATGCGGCCGTGTAACTAAGAAAATGGACTTGACGTGAAGTTTAGAAAGGTTATTAGAAAGGTCATTCACAGGTACTGAGAACGGACACGACAATCAACAAGCACAAATTAATTCTATCACTTGGAACGGCCAAAACACATTCCGACTGCAACATTCCTTAGAACTATCAGGTCATCCCGGCGTAGTTACCGATGTATTTCCAGGTTGGCCGGAAATATTTGAGTTATTACCTGCCATTCAACTCAAAAAGTCTAAATTCCTTTCTAAAAAGGGGTGGTTATGGAAAAACAATTGTAAATTCTGGTTAATTCGTAGTAAAAATATAAAATGGTTTCAGAATTTTCAGACTTTCCCGTAAGTCACCTCCTTATTCTTAAGACATGCCGCATAAAACATTTACTAAACTCAAGAGTTAACAAAAATGTTGCAGGGATTTTTTTTAACAGGGACAGTCAATTGTTTGACATAATAAAATGCCCTAAATATTACCCAGGAATATATTACAAAAACATGTTATCTAACTTGGTCTTGGTAAACCGGATTACTGGCGGATCTAAAAATAGGCCTATATTAAATGAGTCATTGCACGAACTCGATAAAAAAACTGCCACTTCATAAACAAGAAAAATAACGAGGACGTTCACCACAGTTAAGAAAGTATCGTGTTAACGTATCCAGCTGTTCTGTTTCAAATGTCCCTCGACGGAGGAGCGGGATTCTCATAAAACAACCAATAGAATTTGGGGGTGTGGTTTAAATACAGCGATGGGTGTGGCTAATATGGCGGAGAGTACAGTCAATGACATAAATCGGGATGTGCCCAAAAGTGCTTAGTTCCGTTTGTGCGCGAGGCGCCAAACCGAGACTGTTTTAAAACAGTCCCGATTTGGCGGGAGCGTCAGGTGCCAAACCGGGACTGTTTCATTTTTGCACAGAAACGTCAAAGTCGGACGGCGCCAACTCAGGACTGTTTTGAAACAGTCCCGATTTGGCGGGAGCGTCAGGTGCCAAACCCAGACTGTTTCATTTTTGCACAGAAACGTCAAAGTCGGACAGCGCCAACTCAGGACGGAAAAACAGTCTCGATTTGGCGCTGTCCGACTTTGGCACTGTCCGACTTTGGCGCGTTCCCCACAGAACAGTGTCGTCCTGCCATGACTCTGCCGAACCGAGACTCAACAATGATCCTCAGGAGAAGGAAGACCTTTTTTCTATTATCTGAAAAGTAAATTTGAGGTCTAGAATGGAAATTGCATCACTCATCTGTTTGTAAACACAAAAAAATCAAAAATTTTTTTTGATAAATCAGCAAAACCCCGCACACAGGCCTTACCATAAATTAGGGGAACTATTAAACCTATTTGCAATGAGTATTGTAACGTGTTTCTGTACAAGAATGGTTTTCCAGCAAAGTAAATTTTCAGCTTACGTTGTCTGAGGCCTACTTAACCCTCGAGCGGGCGCTTGCGCAGTTTCATTTAATTTATTTTAATGTCAAATTACATTTGATACAGTACAGGCAGACACCTGCTCAAAAGGTGGCTAGTCATGTTTTAGCATAAACAACTTAAACTAGAAGATTAACAAACAAAAAAGTAATTAAATTAATCTATGTACAAATTTACAGTATCTCAAAATCATCATTTAAAAATTCATTAATTGAATAGTACGTCTTGTTTATGAGAAAGGCTTTTAAGAATTTAGAAAATTTCACCAACTTAAATTCTTTTAAGTTGTTTGGAATTTTGTTAAAAAACTTAGTTTCCATATAGAATTTACTTCTCTCCAAAAGTGTTCTTTCAAAAGTGTTTTATGTAAAGGATAGTTTTTCTCCATTCGTGTTTTTTTTTATTAAAATAAACCGGCATAATGTTCGGCAATTGTGTCTGGCTCCCCTGAATGCACCTCATTCCAGAAATCCCTTAAAGCTATTTATACCCTCACCACCCCATTGGTACCCTGTTATTTGCAACTGAGTGGTGCCGTGTCAGTTTGTGGAGCGCCCTCTCCCTTAACACAGACAGTGATATCTATTTTATACTAAAAACGTACTTACTATGTTCAATTTAAATGTTACTCCTATTAAGTTGAACAATCAATGGTATCAGCGATGAAATGTGATTCCTAATGAAGTTTGTCAACATTTAAATACAATATTTCACTATAAGATAAGTGAATTAGGTTAAATTTGTGCAATTTAGTGTGGCAGAGTAAAACTCCGCATGCACCCTCTGCTGTTTTATCGTTGAAGGCCCACCCAAATGGTTAACGATAATTTTGGAACACGGTAATCCTTGTGAAAACTCAGTTAACTTCAGGGCTACCAATACAGAAGGGCTGCGCCGCTCGCGCTCCAAAAGTGATCCCAGCGGCAGGCGCTGTGATGCAGCCCGGCGAGCGCTGTGACGTCACAGTTTCCAGACTGGCTCGCGGCTCGCGGCTCCCGCCCGTATGATAGGCCTGATTCACTGCTTGAAATGCTTGTATACGACTATATGCTAACGGGTGATTGAGCTGAGTGATATGATATGCACTCTTAGATCACACTATAACAGTATTAAAGTATTAAAGTATGGTGGATTAAAAGGAAATTAATAAGAGAACAGCACACTGTATATACAGCACAGATTACGTATTTATTATATCCAACTATTACTAAGTTACTTACGGATTGGCTGCAAGTTACTTTTTACTAGATTTATCCGAATCATGTTACCTTTCAGATCGAGTAAAACGATTGCTCAAGTGGTTTTTAAAAATAAAAGTTTAAACCTCACTCTTAGGGAATAACAAGCTCAAGAAAACCGGTACTTGCTATGTTTTTTAGCCTATAGCATTTTTTATGCTGGATCGAAATTTTGTTAAATGAGATGTCATTAAATGTATAAAAATAAGATTCAATTTACTTTTTGTTTTAGTCCAATCGGATGGTTCGTTGCTGAGGTCTACTATGAAGTTTTGTAAGATTTTATTAAGCTTAAGTTAAAATTACTGAGATAAAATATATTACTTATCATGTCAGTAAACATAGGTTTACTAACAATGAGAATAATAATCATAAAAGCGCAAAGCGTCACATTTTGATAATTAATAATCTTTAATACAGCAGTGGTATAGGCCTGTAGCTGTGCGGGAGCTGCGGTCAGTGGGCGGGTGAAAATGGAAAAATCTTAACGCTCACTTTTGAGACCGCCTGTGGGCTAAACCAAACATTTTATGAAGACACTTTAAATGTAAAAAATTTTATTTGTATCCTTGCCAACAACTTTCTCACAGACAAAAATTGCCTGACCAAATAACAAAAAATTTCCTCACAGGTCAACTTTTTCATGTCAATTAGAAAATAAATAATTTAATATGCACAGTTTTTAATTTTTTAAGCTACTTATAACTCACTTTTTCACTCAAGGTTGGAATCGTTGACAAGACTGTGTTGTTTATTTCATTACTGCAAAGTTTCAGAATTTTATCTTAAATGTAACTATCTATCCAGACGGTGTAATTGAAACGCTGCGAATTAAAATTCGCGCTAGTTACGTGCAGCGGTCTCGCCGGTGGGACAGATGTTAAGAGAAGAAATGGCTTAATTTTGTTAATGATATGTCATAACATATATTTCAATAAGCTTCAGTTTACTTTTTGTTTTAGTCTAATCGGATGATCCATTGCTGAGATATCGGGGTTTAAAGTCAGCCGGTTATACTTTTTACGTGGCAGCCCTGGCGCGGGTCTGTAAAGTGTGACATCATCGCGGGGGGAGGGGTGGTTGGGGGGCGGCGGGGGTCTGGCTCAGGCGGCGACCGGCAAGATGAAAGGCGCGGCGCAGCCCTTCTGTATTAGTAGCCCTGGTTAACTTAGTCTGTTTCTTTGAATTTGAATCCCTTGTTTTAAAGTTTTTAATTAAGCTTGATTAATTTCAGTTCAGATTCTGTTATTCACTGATAGGTCTAGTTAAGTAGCCTTCTAGACCTCAATGAAGACTGAGCACATTGAATGTTCTACCCTAAAGAATATCTGGGATAAAGCCCACTTGAGAAAACCAAGTCTGGCACCTATCGACCCCATACTTGAATAAAAAAGGTCTTGGTGAGAAAATTTGAGGAAAAGTATTATTACTTTTTTATAAAAATTCCCCTAAGGGCATAAATATAAAAGAAATGACCTGAGAGCTGATGCATTTGTTTTTACATAATGAACAACTATTTTGTTAAATTTACAGCTGCTGAGCAGCGTGTGTTCACCAATGCTACTTAGTAACCAGTTGGGATATTAAATTAATAAACAAAAGATAATTAATGAATTTGCTCAAGTTTTTGTAATTATTGCATACAATTTATAAAGTAAAGTTATCGGTGTTAAGCATTGTAAGTAAAGAACTTATGGCAATACTAATCCTTTTAGTAATGGGTTCAAATCTGTATTTACTTAAACCATTTGCCTGTGAATTTAACTGCTGCCATTTAAAGCTTTGAATTTTTTGGAGGTACAGTAGAGCGCCGATTATCTGAACTAATTGGGGACAAGGGGTGTTCGGATAACTGAATATTCGGTTAATCGAACATGAAAAGACAACATTTTAAAATTATATATGTAACGTAATTATTAACAGTAAAAAGGCTCAAAAATGATCAAACAAAAATTATTCACTTAATTTTATTATGAAATCTATCAGAATACATTGATATCCCGGCGCAACGGGAGATTCGGTTGGCGCACGAATTTGAATTGCTTCAGAATCATGTTCAGAATACGAATTATTACGGCGTTCGGTTAACCGACGGTTCGGATGATCGACGTTCGGATAATCGGCGCTCTACTGTATTACAAATACCTAGTCTGCAGCCATGTATACAGCACTCCCAGCATACTATGCCATTGTTTTTTATTTAACAAAAAAAACTTTTATGTACCTCAAAAAAAGTTTTGGAGGTATATAAAAAAACACTGATGTGTTTTCATATGTACAGTTTTGATTAAAATATTTCTTATCAGGAAGATTTAGTATTTTAATCACATTTTATTAGCCTTGTTAAGAAGGATCTGGGTTTTGAAGAAAAGATTTATTTATTTATTTTATTACATACGGCGAACACCATTACACAGATATATACATAAAAACGAAAGTCCATTTTGCCAGTGCAAAGCTGCTGCAGAAAAATGATGCTGCTACCACTAATACTAACGATAATAAATGAAAAAGATGTGACTCAAACTAAGATGTAATACAGAATCATCGCACAAGAAAATGAAGGTATACAAAGCAAAGTGATGACTAGACAGGTGGATACATAATGTGTGACAAAGAGCTCTGATTAAAAGACAGGTGGAAGGAGATGGTACATATTTGACAGAAGTTGCTACAAACATTTACTACATTGGTTGATGCATCAAATTTTAACAGAACAAAAAATATAATATCCTAAAAAATTAGGTATGTTGAACAAATTGTATATAAATGAAAAAAATAAATTTTTAATGGTTGGTATTTGTTATTATGAAGTTGATACTTAAATTGAGCCAGTTTTTCATCTTTGTAACAATTGAATTCGGGAATTAGTTTGTTTAAAGTAGGGGTGTGCGAGGATTCGACCGGTCGAGCTTTTAGGTCGAGCTTTTCAGTATTCGGCTCGGCTCGACTTTTTTCGAAAAAGCTCAACACTCGAGAGAGTTCTTATCGGAAAGATAATTATTGCGATCTATTTTTGGACACGTTAAACCGGAAGAGCGTTTCCCTCTCACGAAAAACAAGGAAAAAACATTCCCTAGTGATAAGGAAAGGACTTTGACAGGTAACAAGAAATATTATCTCCATTTAGACGGAAATCGGAGCTATATTTGGTTGACCTTGGGGAACACGAAATACAGCATTCAAGTCTATTGTTTTATCAGGCTTATCTCTTAAACGGTATATCGTACAAGTTTAATTTTGATCTCATTTTATTTATAAAAATAATACAAAAAATATGAGCCATTTATAGTTGTATGACAAGTAGTTTGTATTTTTGCATTTTATAGTAAGGATTCCTTATCTCCTAATTAACTCACGCTCTCGCTCTGAGTCAGACATTAGCAAAAAACAGGGAAGGGGCTTGGAGTAAACAAGCTTCACCCCCCCCCCCCATTGGCCACTGATAAGGAGAGTGAGAGAGGTAGCTGTTTCTTTCTTTCTCTCTATTCCGTCCTTATTTATTTATGATCTTTCTTCTTCTTAATTGTACATTATTTTCTTCACAAAAGTTTAGAAATGCAACTAATTTTAGGATAACAATAAATTATTGTTGTTATTAAATATTATTGCATTCATATATTATATTCTGAAATAATAAGTTTAGCCATGAATATTATGCCACAATTGGGACTGCTATTTGATTTTGTATCATCTTTACTTAGTGATCATAAAATACCCCCGTTACAGCAGACCTGCACACTCAGCGAATTTCAAGTGTAAAAGAACATATTTCAACCCAACATGGCGAGATTTGACATGTTTTTCTAAGCTCTATAAGAAAAACATGGGGAATGAGTATGCAGGTTTGCTGCTACAGGTATATTAAAACTGGGTGGTTTTAATTCAATATTTAGTAGATCTGAACTAGAAGAAGCCATTTACCAAGTTTTATCATGATATGTTGAGAAATAAGAGATATATAGAATTTTACTTATTCCCCATAAGGTTAATATTGGGACAACGTACTGTGTTTACCACCTTAAATATCTCGGTAACCAATGGACATAGAGCAATGATTCAAAATACTAAATTGTTTGTTTTTTTGAGCTGAACTCAATAATGTCAACAAAAATTAGATTATTTTTATTTTTGCATGTAAAAAACTCAAAAAAAACCATTTTTGGAGGGGTTTATCCCCCTTTACCCCCCCCTTCCGATGGTCCGATCGGGCTGGTTTACAAACTCGTCCAATTGATTAGCACTTTGCATGTCTGTACCAAATTTCATAAAGATCGGACCATTTTTACGGCCGCTATCGTGCTAACAGACACAGACGAGGTACAGTCAAAAAGTTCCCGGAATGAATTTTTGTAGACATTTAGCGCGATCGCCAGAAGGAAATTCAACTTGCACTAGTTGGTAAGACTCCTGAGGAGGGCATATCGGTAGTGGGGGTATAGCTAACTTTCCGTGGTGCAGCACTGGAAAGCCCTTTTCGTGTTCCTGCAAGTCTACAATGTCGAATTTTGAAAAATGGTATTTCATGACCAACGCGCGAACATTAAGTTCTGTATTTAACTTAAAAATCACACAGTGAGACTCTTGAGTTGTTAATTCAAGCTTATGTAGAAGAGGCGATGAAGAAAAGTCAAGTTTAGGAGTGTCACAAACGGTTCCGTGAAGGCCGTGAAAGCATTGAGGATGACCCTCGTAGTGGACGACCTTCAAACATCAGTTAATGACGAAAACATTGAGCGAGTACGACAAGTTGTGCATGAAACTTGGAAATTAACAATCGATGAAATTGCATTTCAGGTAAATTTATCACATGGAAGTGTTTCTTTATGATCATTTGAACATGCATCGAATTTGTTCACTTAACAAAGAAATCCGACATTTTGGACATGCAGGTACACAAAAAGCGCTTTCCAATGCTGCACTACGGCAAGTCAGCTATACCCACATTACCGATATGCCCTCCCCAGGAGTCGTACCAACTACTGCAAGGCGAATTTCCCGCTGGCGATCGCGCTAAAAGTCTACAAAAATTCATTCCGGGAACTTTTTGACTGTACCTCGTGTATATATATATATATATATAGATATATATATCTAAAAATTAAAACGAATAGTGTTTTTTGCTTCTGGGGGCCCCAAAACAAAAAGTTATCATGGTCTTGGGCTTAGGTCTTACCATGAGACCTACGGTAATAGCTTCTTCCCTATAGGGGAAATTCGCTTAAAAAAATCAATCTTGTGTTTGACTAAGTGTAAATGTGTGATTTTTTTTACTTGATATAACTATTTTAAAACCTTTCAACTACTCCTTTCTACTCTTGAAATTAAATTTTGTAGTACCTATATTTAACTAGTCTAATTATGTAATTTTAACTATTTATTTTAATGTAAATTATTGTGGGATTGGTTATTACTTAAATGTAATGTAGATAAATATAGATTTTAAATTTGGTATTTTTTTCATAAATTATTTTTTGAGCCAGTTTGATTAATTTTATGTAACATAATACAAAATAATGATGAACCTATCAGATAATTCACTTGTTTTGGAGATAAGCTTTCTATTTTTGAGCTGGCAGTCACTTAAGGTATGCAAACAGTAGTCTATTGTATCTTTTAAAATTAAAATCAAGCTTCATAATTTTTTTGATAATTTGGTGTTTGTTAAAAAGGTCGGCTCGTAAAAGCTCAAGCTCGAAAACTTTTGAAAAACCTCGGCTCGGCTCGGCTCGAGTTCAAAAATCACTATTCGCACACCACTAGTTTAAAGAGAGAGTTTTGTTTTCTTTCAGGTCGGTGGCAGCGATCAAATGGGAAACATTGTCTCAGGATACGACTACATCACCAAGTTTAGCAAAAAGGGTGTTTACGGTGAGCAATATAAATATTTATTTCCTCTCTTCTTTTGATTTCAAAATTCTTAGGATGAATTTTGTTCATCCCTTGTTCTATACAATCTTTAAGTCCTTTTATAAAACACTCGATTTCTTTGGAACTTCAGTTGTTAGCGATATATTGTTTCAGTGAAACTCAAGAAGTGTGACTTTGCCTTATGGCTCTTAAAACCTTAAAATACCCTCTCAGGAAATCCCAGTTGTAATTGGCTCAGTAACTTATGAATTGATTAATTGAATCATTTACCTCTAGTTCAAAAACTCGCCAAAAGCCAAAAATTTATTTTTGAGAAAATACAAAAAGTTGTACAACTGTAAATTTATCAAAGTTTTAAACAAATTTTTGCCTAAAATTAACCATTAAATTAATTTTTGTGGTGGTGAAACTTTATTTTTATATTACCCATATTTTCAAAAATAATTTTTGAAAATATTTTACATGATGGGTTTTTGCACTTAAACCAAAATTAATCACTTATAAAAAAGTTAACAATAATTCAAAAAGTTGGCAATAATTCAATAAAATAAAGGATTTACAAAATAAAACATAAATTCTGGTTAAAACAAGTGGTAAATCAAATAATCAAAAGTTGCAAATAACTATCATTGCTGCCAATCTTCATGAGAGCAAAAAAAAATAGAAATTCCCTACTATTTAGTGCAAAAACCCGCTTAGAACCTGAACATGATGGGTTTTCCCCCTACCCTTCGAAATGGAAGTGGACTTCGAAATGGATTTTAGTAGCATTCTGAGCATCGGACATCACTGGTTATTGCCAGCGAGCACAGAATAATATAGAGTGGCTGTTCCGGTAAGGCGATGTACAATGTATGCGAGCCTACGCCGCCATATTGGACGGTCCCAGAACAGGAAAGACGCCCTTAAAACAGCTACAATTTTAATTCTCACGCTTCCGTTCAACCTGTGATTTAATATATTTTGGGTTGAGATAAAATTATGAAACTTGGTATAAATATAACCTATTAGCCTCTTATGGTGATGGTATAATTTAAAATATTAATAATAAGCTCCTGATATTTTAAATAATTGATTAATTTTAACATTTTTATATGAGCTTGAAATCATGACATGAAAAAGTTGGTCGGCTGCTACTTTTTTTATTTTTTGGTCAGGTAAGTTTCATCTGCACAAAAGTTGTAGCTAATGAAATGAACTTTAATCTTGGTATTTAACTTTTTTTACTAGCGCGTATAGTTTTCCCAGGATTGCAGGTTGAACAGAACGGTCTTTTACTTCGAACGCGACGCGCAAGGACATCCGCGACGCTCTGCCCCGCCCGACCCGCCATGCGGCAACGCACGATCGCTGGATTGTTTCAGGGCTCAGTTTAAAGTTAAAATAATCCATTCACAAATGAAAATAAATATCTTATTATTATTAATACAGGGTGCCCGGATATTATGGTAACATATTTTAGTATATGATAGTAGGGGTAAAAGTAAGGAAAAGTTCATATTAAGATAGGTCCTAGAGTGCTTTTGTGCCTGTTGTGTTTTTGCATATTAAATTATATCCCACGAAGCTCTTAGCTCATAGACTTCAAACTTAGTACATAGATGACCACTATCAACAACTATTTTTGTAAGAAGTATCAAAGTCCTAATTTGTACCATTCCAAAATGGCGGGACAAATTGTTCCAAAGCTATACATCTTAATAACCACAAATTTTAGACATAAAAGTTGCTGAAATTAATTCAATTAACGCTGATAATAAGATACTGGTGATCAATTGGATAAAAACGTAGTTCCTTAGTACGTACTGTCTGACATTTGCATGGTTTAATTCGGAATATTTACGATTTCTCCATTATTAGTAATCCGATCATTATAATCTTAATATCAGAGTTAGTAGGATTAAATTTCGCAACTTTTTATCTCCTTTATGATTTTTCTGAAATTTACTGTTTTAAGATATTAGCTTTGAAAACAAAAATGGCCGCCATTTTGAAGTGGTACAAAGTATAAATTTGTTACTTCTCACAAAAACATTTCTTAAAATGGTAACCTATGTACTAAGTTTGAAGTCATACGTTAAGGGGTTCGTGAGATAGAACTAAATATGTAAAATCACAGACATTCAGAGAGAAAACGAAGCAGTTTAGAACCTATATGATTATGTAAACATTTTTCTTATTTTTACCTCTCGTATCATTTACAAAAATATTTCACCATAATTTCTGGACATCCTGAATATTATTCTGTGTTCGCTAGTAAGGACACATATATGAATAAGAAAACGGCAAAATATATTGAATTAGTTTATTTTCTATCAATAAATTAAGCTTTAAAACAAATTATGGTCAAAAATTTATACAAATGAACGGAATTCTTCACCGTCCCAAAAATTTTATGGTTTTACTCAATTAGTGCCTGATTTTTTGAAATTGACAATATCATTGACGTTTTCAGCATATTAATGCAATCTTATAGTTATGTATCTTTTTGCAAATAGTTTTAAACAAAAGTAGAAAGTGGTTGTTTTCTAGATCTTTGCCACATACATAAGCATACGGAAGCAGTGTGGTTGGTAAGCGCGCTGCGCCGCACCGGACCGCGTCGACCACGCTGAGCCGGTGAGCCGGCCCACCTTCTGGCCGCCATCTTGGTCAGTCCTGGCGCTGGCGGCCGGCTCGCTCGCTGGGCGGAACGGCCACTCTATATTCTTCTGTGCTCGCTGGTTATTGCACACAACGATTTGTTTATCCTTATAGAACAATAATATGGTCTTAACTCAATTTCGCCAAAATTGGATTTTAACGGGATTATGAACTAAACGATTCAATTGACCCATTGAATTCTTGGTTGATTGACCAGGAGGACCACCGAGAGGGGTGGGGGCAAAGGGAGCAGATTGCCCCACAAAAGGAAGGGGGCCACATTTTGAATTAATTATTTTTTGTGGATTAATGAAATATTATATTTTAATCAAGAAGACTTAAATGAAATGAAATATTAGAACTCATAAAAAATTAGGCTTGGAAAAAAACGAGGAATTAAAAATACCCTAATCATATGTTTTTCTTAATTTGATGCAGTTTTATTTGGTAGTCTGGGGCCCGAAGGACGCAGCAGACCATACATTAACTAAATCCGTTCCAAACTAGGCCTTTTACCAATTGTCTGCCCTTGAAAAAGTTTCCTTCTAAACAACCTTTGTATACGACGGACATTAGAAAAGGGTTCCTAGCTGCACCTAAACAGTTTGTGGTGGCATTGCGGATGTTACCTCCGCACATGTAAATAAAAATTTAGAAAGTATGGGTTCTTCAGCCTGACCGTTGAATTAAACTTCATCCCATTGGTGTTTCTTAAAAAGACTATTATAACTCGTTTTCTATGTTACAAGTGGCTGGTTACGTTGCATTTGTACAGTGGTGCATTCAGGATATAAATTATACCCCCAAAGTTATTTTTTTAGCATAAAAAATTGTATAAATACAGTAGACCTTCAACAGTTTGTCAGTTGGACCTGGCTTGTTCAATAGAATTGACAAGCCAGTGACAGTTTATTAAAAATAAGTGATTTAAAAAATTTTTAGGCCTAGTAGACTTTTTGAATGTTGGAGTTCTGTGTGGGAGGGATCACTCACATGCCGCTGCAAACGTGTTAATTAGTGAAAAATAAGGCGGTGTCAAAACAAAATGTAAATATACTGTTATTATCAGGCCTGACCCTACCCCTGATAACAACGGAGAGCGGGGAGAAGTTCGGAAAGTCGGCGGGCAACGCGGTGTGGCTCGACCCAGAACTGACTTCTCCGTTCCAACTGTACCAGTTCTTCTTACGGACGACCGATGCGGACGTGGGGAGACTACTCAAACTGCTGACGTTCCGGAGCGTGCCCAGCATCGAGGACCTGTGTAGGAAACATGCGGTACGGTTAGGTCAGGCTAGGTTAGGTTAGGCTAGGCTAGGTTAGGTTAGGCTAGGTTTTGTTAGGTTAGAGTAGGCCCTGTTTGGTTAGGTTAGGCTAGGTTTGGTTAGGTTAGGCTAGGTTAGGTTAGGCTACTTAGGCTAGGTTAGGTCAGGCTAGGTTAGGCTAGGTTTTGTTAGGTTAGATTAGGCTTGGTTTGGTTGGGTTAGGCTAGGTTAGCTTAGGCTAGGTTAGGCTTGGTTATGTTTGGTTAGGCTTGGTTAGGTTCACAAATTTTGCACATCTGTATTGTTCTACTCAGCTTATGAGGCTTATTTCTCACCATATTTTTCCTCTAGCTTGTAATATAATATATTTCAGGTGTTTAGAAGTCAAACCGATTAACTTCATAAGATGAACTTGTTTAGTATGAAGATGTAAAGTTATGAGTTTATAAAAAACTCAGTTATTGTTTTAGAATCTGTTGATTAATATTGATAGTTTTGTTATATTGCAGGGCAACTTTTTAACACCATATCAATTTTAATACAAATTTCAATGGCTCTATTTGTAAAAAAAAAAACAAAAGAAAAACACTTTGTATGGAGTTAGTCACATTGCAAACTAAAAAGATTCAAGAAAATATTCTGAGCTCCATAAGAAATAACATGTGGAATGAGCATGCAGGTTTTTCTGCCGCAGGAGCGTGAAAATTTAGTGTTTTTTAACAATACATTGTAGAACTCAACTAGAAGAAGCCATATATAAAGTTTTATCAAGATATGCCAAGAAATAACAAAGATATAGGATTTATTTTTTCCCACAAGGATAACATAAGAAATGGGCTTGCAGGTTTGCTGCTGCAGAAGCGTGAAAATTGGGTGTTTTATATTAATACCCTCACCTTGTAAAACTCAACTAGAAGGTGCCATACACCAACTTTTATCTAGATATGTTAAGAAATAATAAAGATAATAGAATTTATTTTGGAGTTGATCATCCCTGAAATATCTGGGGAAACGTTCAGTTGCCAAATTAGTTTGCATATTCTGGTGGTTGGCAAACCATTGAACTGTGGAGTTAGTTGTATTGTACTATGAAGGAAATTGAAATTTGCAACCAGACCGTGTTATTGTCTCAATTTGAAAAAAAATGGAGGTAATGGGTTTGGCTTGTGAACGCCTTATTTCATTTAAAATATTTTTACATCAAAATATTTATGGTATTTTCTTTAAATTTTCTGGCTCAGCAAAAATAAAGCAAATATTTCTTTACTTAATATTAACTACTGGCAGAAAATATTTATTAATTTTTTTAAAATTTTGTTCAATAATTTTTAAAGCACAATTAAAAAATACAAGTAATACGAGGTACAGTCAAAAAGATCCTGGAATGAATATTTGTAGACATATAGCGCGATCGCCAGCGGTAAATTTGTCTTGCAGTAGTTGGTATGACTCCTGGGGAGGTAATATCGGTAGCGGTGGCATAGCTGACTTTCCATAGTGCAGCATTGGAAAGCGCTTTTCGTGTACCTGCAAGTCGACATCGGATTTTCGAATAATGGCATTTCATGAACAACGCACTGGGTGATGCTGATGAAGAAAATATTGGGGGATTACTTCATCGCCTCTTCTCCATAAGCTTGAATTAACAACTCAAGAGTCTCACTGGGTGATTTTTAAAGTAAAATAAGTAAAACAAGAACAATGTTCGTGTGCTGTTCATGAAATGCCATTTTTCAAAAATCCGACAACGTAGACTTGCAGGTACAAGAAAAGCGCTTTCCAGTGCTGCCCTACGGCAAGTCAGCTATGCCACCACTACCGATATGCCCTCCCAAGGAGTCGTACCAACTACTGCAAGACAAATTTACCGCTGGCGATCGTGCTATATGTCTAAAAAAATTCATTCCGGGAACTTTTTGACTGTACTTCGTAAAGCACAAGAAAATACGAGTGTATCAACAATCTCATTGGCAATCTAGTGGTAGTAAAATAAATCTATCAAAGATACAAATGTAGTTCATATGAATGTTCAAATTTTTAACATGATGATGTTAAAAAAAATAATGCTACTAATTCATGTATGTTATCTATAAAAATATTATTTAAATTGCAATATTTTAAAACTTGGGCTTCATTTAGCATAAGGGTTTTTTCAAAACATTTGGGCTGAGTTCGTACGCAGCAAGTAGAGATTGTCATATTTTTGAACTACTCATCCCTACCAATATCAGAGAAGACTGAAGTAAGAAACTACATACATGTTTTTAACAGTATTTCTGCTTTCTTTAGCAGAGAAAAATGCAGTATGCGATGCAACGGCTATTTTTAGACGGATTCTGAAATCCATCACTTTGGAAGTTCTGATCATGCTGTATTGTCAAGCGTCTATAACAATTTTCGGTTTTAAGTAGACATACAAACTCCAAGTCTAAATAATCCGTCGGTAATAGTATAGTATAACGTTCTCAACTTCAATCCTTTTACCATTTTAATATAACGTTCTTAAGGTTGATTTTATTTCATATTTATCAATTTTAAGTGTCGGAAACAAATAATTACCTATGTTATTACATCAATATTATCTCATCTACCACTAACCTTAAAGCAATAAAATCATAAATGAAAACAGTACAATTATAAGTTTTTTGTTCCATTTGACATTGCTGCCAACCTAGATGATTAAAATGAGTATATTTTTTGCAAATATAATATCATATAATAATATAATATATGACTATAATACTCCATCAAACTAGGGGATCGGTGGGATTTCGGGGTTTCGGGTGGGGTAATTTTCCCGTGAAAATAACGCTTTTTACCCCGTTTATCCCGTCAAACTAGGGGATCGGTGGGATTTCGGGTGGGGTAATTTCCCCGTGAAAATAACGCTTTTTACCCCGTTTATCCCTTCAAACTAGGGGATCGGTGGGATTTCGGGGTTTCGGGTGGGGTAATTTCCCCGTGAAAATAACGCTTTTTACCCCGTTTATCCCGTCAAACTAGGGGGACTAGTGTGTGATCGTCTTCACGATCATAATTATAAAGATCAGCAATCATGCACCACAAGTCGTGAAGTCTCGTCTTGTAATTGCTGAACTTTCTTTTAAACAAAAACTCTGCCAAGTGTCCGTGTAGGTGGTGCTTAGAATTACCATATCTCGGGACACCAGAACGCACATCTCTCCATAAACGTTCGATATTTTGAGTGTGCGCTCCAGTGTCCGGGTCCACAAAGTTGTAAGAGTGATTAACCGTGAGGTGTTGGAAACCTTCAGTTTGGAGACAGTTGTACGTTCTCCAGCAATCACTGATTATGGTTGTTGCTGGTAAAATGTGACGTTGTATGATAGGTAAAAGTGTAGCATGTCCTCGTGTTGCTACAGGAATAATAAAACATTTTTTTTAATCTCTTTCTATACCACCAAATACCCAATTTCCTTCAATAATCCTACCTCGGTTGTATTTCCTCTTTCCAATTTTAGCCTCGTCAATCTCAACAATCTTTCCATGTTTGCCAATAGGATCAATATTTTTACAAAAATAATGAAAGCACACCTCTCTTAAATAGTTGGACCAATCAACGACAGTGTTCTTGGAAATGTCTAATTCATTCAATAACATGTTTTGTCTTGGGTTAGGCAAAAAACACCAGTAGGCAACAAATAAGAAAATTTTTTCAATACTGATTTTTGATTTCGAAAACCATGTGTTTTTAAATTGACTCACTTTTTTCTTGCATTGTACTGAAACTTTCTTACAATGAGCATTTATTATTGTCCTTCGTTTATGGCACACAAATTCATCATTACCTTCATTTAAAGACATATCATTATCACATTCAGGACATCTTTTGTTTTTAGGTTTAACTTTGTGATCATATAAATAATTCAAAATATTTTTACGATTAGAAGATAAAATAATTATTGTCTGAAGAGTATTTGAACATTCCTCACAAACTCGCCATTGATCTTGACCGACAAAATGTTCATTATCCATTTTAATTACCACTCATTAATTGAAAATCGTCATAACAAACAATATTTACAGTTAAACTAATTAATCCAAACTAAATTATAATGAATACAAATAATATTACTATAATACACTATTTTAAATTAAAACTATAGCACATGCCTAAATTCAAACTTTTTAACAATAAAATCGAAAACCAAAATTCAATAATAAAATATTCAGTTTCTTTGATTTCTTGTTCACCAATTGAATCATTGTTACTTTTACAAAAATATGATTTAAATTTCCGGAGGATATTCTATTGCCAACAGGTAAAACCATAATGAAAGGTACCGAATGGAATATATCAAATTAAAATAGTTATATAAGAAAATGCATATTCAATATAAAATAGATAGTTACCAATGGATTAAATATGGTTTGATATAATATTCTATTATCAATTTCTTGTTTATTATTTCATGAATAACTATGTAATAAACAATATATTTATATTTGAGATATTATTATTATATAACATAATACGACTATCATTCCATTTATAATAAAAATTAAGGTTGGCAACATTGTATTATTGCTTGTTCACGTATTTTTTATGCTCTCGTTCTGAGTTTTGAGGTGAGCGGGATGCTGTTGTTAGTCCCTTGGTCATCATAAGTGATTAATATACAAATCTTAATGTTATTTTGTGTTTTAAAACTATAATCGTATTATTTTCTTTTCATTACTGTTAGTACGTATTGAAATAACGTTTTACTCATTGTCATTATATTATTTAATGTTTGTAAAATTATGCTACAAAAACGAAAGGTACCGTAACCTAAAAGTACATTTTTAGTTAGTTAATGTATACATTATCAACGAATATAATAATTTCCGACACTTAAAATTGATAAATATGAAATAAAATCAACCTTAAGAACGTTGTATTAAAATAGTAAAAGGATTGAAGTTGAGAACGTTATACTATACTATTACTATAGTATTAACTTTAGCAATGTATTGACTGGATAGCCGAGTGGATAAAATATTCACCTCATAACTTGTAGTTTGAATTCTAACCAGGATTGAAACTGGGTCCTGCCATTTGTCATTGAACCATGAGTCAATGATGCTATCTAACAAAAGTTTGCCATTAGATAGTAACAAGACCCGGGTTTGGACTGTTCTCAATAAAAACGTTAAAACATGCAAATGATGTGTGGAAACACACAAAATGAAAAAAAAATGCTTTATGGACAGTAAACGACCAAAACAGGTCTTTACACAAGAAACGTAAACTAGTACTAAAGTTGTCGCGGTATCACATTCATGATTAGAAAAACAGTGGACAATCATCGTATGGGTCCTAGCGTAGTAACACTGTTAACATCTTTAAGTAAAGCTATGTACCTGATACTGTTCAACCCTTTTCTTTTTTCCTTGACAAATAATCACTGGAATCTGGGTCTGAAAATGGGTCGATTGGAATGAATCATGGCAATCGTATTAATTTTTGTAGGTTTCATATTTTAATTTTATATAATTTTAATAATTTTGTAAAATGATTTACAGATGAGACCAGACTTGAGGCAAGCGCAAAAAGCTCTCGCAGAAGATGTGACATTGCTCGTGCATGGAGGTAAATAGACACATTTTATTTCATAACAATAATTTTTTTTGTAGATGGGATTAGGTAGTCTGGGTTTTCCCACCCCATAGGAAAATCCTGTGAGGGTCCTTCAGCCATTATGTTGCCTTTTTTTACGGCTAGCGGAAAGGAAAGGAAGCTTCCCTTGTGTCATCCCTTAGGCTCACAGCCTTTAGTAGATTAATAAAAGGGAAATAAAAGGATAAAGGAATAGTTAGGTAGAACAGGTTTGACCAAGCTTCAACTAGGTGGATAGAGGTATACCTTTGTCCAATGGATGCTTGGAACAGGGCCTCAAGGGATCAGGTGGCCCTCATATATGGTCACCAGTATACCCCCATCCACCCCGCCATCAAGCCCAGCCTCCCCTGGTGGGGAACTGAAGTTGTTCACCTAAAGACAGCTACACCACTGCCTCCAATTAATTGTGACAACTTAAGTTACTCTACCCAGTATTATACTTAAGTTACAGTACCTAAAATAGCAAAAGCGGGTTATGATCCCACTGGGGGATTGCAATAATTGCTGAGATATGCAGTAGACTGTCATTAACTCAAAATTCCACGGGAATACAACTTTACATGACTTTACTTCTAGTTACATGAGACTTAGGCATAGCTGGTGTTATAGAGGTAGTGCTTTTTTAATGTTGACTTACAGTGGTAATTTGAGCTGAATCGGAGGTGTAGAGGTAAAACAAATGAGACCAAAGCCGTAGTCAGGAAATTTTTTGGGGGGGGGGGGTTTGGACAGGCCCGGTGGCTGCCTTTTTTTTTACTCGCGTGTGTGCTTTTGGCCGCCTTTATCGTCTTTTTTTACCCGTTTTTACTGTTTCCGGGCCCCTCTACGTTTGCTCGGGGGGATTTTGGGGGGGGTTTAGACTATTTCGGGGGGGGGGGGGTTTCAACCCCGTTTACTACGTTTTCAATGCTATTTCTACTATTTCGGGGGGGGGGGGGGGTTCTGACCTCCTAACCCCCCCCCCATTGGCTACGGCCTTGAATGAGACTTAAGCTTATATCATTTTGGTGAAGTATAGGCTCTGGGCCTGAGTTGTAAGAAATCAGGGAAGAATTGGGGAATCAGCAGGCTTAACTGGTGGTTAAAGCTGCTGAAGAGCACACAAAAAGCATAAAACACAAAATCAAAATGACTTTTCAAAGCCACTGGCTCCTTTTCTAATAGTAGGGAGTTCATTGTATTCTAGGAAGGAAGAAGAAGAATAGTTTCCTCCTCCTAGAATCCAAAGAGCTCTAACTAGATTCTAGAAGGAGGAAACCTTCCTTCCTGATATAAAATGAACTCTCTACTACCTAAAGAAGGAGCCAGTGGCTTTGAAAATTTATTTTGATTTTGTGTTTAATGTTTGTTGTATGCTCTTCAGCAGCTTTATTCACCAGGTAAGCCTGCTGATTCCCCTATCCTACCCCGATTTCTTACAGATGAAACTTAAGTTACAGAGGTAAGAATAGTGACACTGGACCTAATATGACCCATTGACACGTTGCTACCTGTACGCCTAGGTTTTGACTAATGGCAGCCCTTAGAGATTCAGATGTGAACTTATGGAGGTAATGTGCAAATTGAATACGGCTTATCTACAGAACTTTGAGTAATAGAGGTAATTTTTGCGTTTTTAATCTTACAGAAGCATAACATGATCAAACTTTATTAACAAAATAAAACATATGAGTTAATGATGCTATCTAACAAAAGGTCACCGTTAGATAGTAACAAGACCCGGGTTTGGACCGTTCCTGACCAAAACGTTAAAAAATGCCACTGGCATTGAAATGCCCGAAAAAAATTTTGAATTACGCATGGTTTTTATTTTGACACAAACAGGATTTCTCCTTGGGGATCGAAAATAATTTGAGTTATCGAGGATATTGAGTTATCGAGAGTCGTCTGCATTGATTTAAAAAATTTAAATAACTTTTTAATTTTAGGTGGATTGATTCATATATCTCATTAGATATCTGAATTAATCCACCAACAACAATAGGCCCTACCATACCAACAATACTATTATTGTTATCAATAACCACAAATAAAGAGATTTCCAGGTGAGTTGGGGAGACCATCGTTTATCTTCCAAAAGTTAGACAATTGATTGTTCAGGTTAAACCCAAAAATCAACTGGAAAGTTACCTATTTGTGTGCTTGGTGAAGTGCTGTGTTAGAAGCCATCTGTAGCCAATGGAGGTTTTGGTCCCAGCAGCTCTGTTGCTCAGCATGATAGGCTATTAATGCAGCTTGAAGGTTTTGATTAAATCTTTCAGCATGCGATGGCTGCAGATAGTATGGTGAAGTTCAACACAGAACAAAACAAATGAAGAATTCAACAAAACAGTTACTTTCAAGTAACAGTCACTTTCAAATAATAGTTAGTTTCCAGTAACAGTTACTTTCAAGGAACAGTTACTTTCAAATAATAGGTACTTTCAAGTAACAGTCACTTTAAAATAATAGCTATTTCAAGTAACAGTAACTTTTAAATTATAGCTACTTTCAAGTAACAATCACGTTCAAATAATAGCTACTTTTCAGTAACAGTCACTTTCAAATAATAGCTACTTTTAAGTAACAGTTACTTTCCAATAATAGCAACTTTCAAGTAACAGTCACTTTCAAATAATAGCTACTTTCTAGTAACAGTCACTTTCAATTAATTAATCGCTACTTTCAAGTAACAGTTGCTAAAAATAATAGCTACCTTCAAGTAACAGCTACTTTCAAGTAACAGTTACTTTCAGAGGAAGGACTGGAGTCGGCGCGGGTGACGACGGCGGCCTTGTACGACTCCAGCCCGGAGCAGCTGGGGAAGCTGTCGGCCCAGGACATGGCCCGGGTGTTCCAGGGGGCGAGGGTCGTTGACCTCCCACTCCGCGCGGACCTCACACTGCGGGAACTGGCGCTGGAGGCCAAGTGCTTTGGAACCCCAGGTGATCCGACCTAGCCTGTAGCTCAGTGGGACTCTAGTGATGGGCAGTTCGATTCCTCAAGGTGAATCGATTTTATGTATCACTCGGTTGTAATAAATCAAAATTTGAATCGATTCTTTGATTCATTTACCATACCTTGCGGTAAAATGTAAATATTATAGAATTGATCGGTTTATGTTGAATAAGAAGTGATATTTTTGTAGTTTGACCTCAGAATATACCATTTTCATACAGTTTCCACGTTTTGTGCATGTTAATAATTACAAAGTCAAAATGTGTAATTTAAACAAAGAACTAAAAAATCACTAGTTCGATTGAGTTGTTTGTGTGTTAAGGAATACCTCAAACCACTGGGATACAGACAGATGATTCAGTAATTTAAAAATTAGGGGTATGGACTGCTTTCTTGTTAGTCTTATGCACAAGCCCTTTCTTTGGCCTGTTGTCATTGGCTGTTTCTAAAAAAAATTGATTTTGCTTCAAGGTCAATAATAAGAAAAAAAATTATATTATATGTTTGCTTTTTTATCAACTGAATTGCAGACAAACTGGCATTAACACCTAGTTTTATTCGAGATTGCACATGTTTGATTTCACGCTGCAAATCGATCCTTTTCGAAAAAGAATTGATTCATTTGATTCTCTCGATAAGTCGTTCAAATTGAACAATTCGTTCATGAATCGCCCATCACTAAGTAGGGATAACCGCACTTGAACATAAACCAGATTATATTGGAATGAAATTATACCAAGCGCTGCCAAAAAAATTACTTGGGATCCAGAGTATTAATAAATTCAAGTTTGAAGTTAAAAAATATCTGGTGGAGTCAAGTTTTTACGACATTGACAGTTGCCTTAATGGTAACAAGGTTTAATATTAAGTTAGGTTAAGTTATTCTTTGCTTGAACTGTCCAATTCCTTGTGGCAAAGGACCACGGACGGAGACATAATGTATTATGTATCATGTAATGGATTGATACATTTCATATTTCAAATGAGCTGTATTACATGATGTAAGGGGTTGATAAATAAATGAAATAAAAAAGTTTCCTGAAAAAGGTTTTAAATTGTACTCATTTAAATATGAGTCTGTGTTTTTAATTTGAGAATACACTACCTCATGTGTTAGGTGAACTGACACCCCCAAAGATTATGAGATTATGACCTGAATCCACCCAGGTATATAATCTACCTGCCCTGCCCAGGTATATAATTTACCTGCCCTGCCCAGGTACATCCCTTTTAGTGCCAGGATCTCGTAGCGAGACGCGCACACTAACTACCGTTAGTGCCGGGATCTCTTAGCGAGATCCTATCTCTAGCTGCATAGTATGCCAGGATCTCGTAGCGAGACGTTTACATTTTTATACATATAAAATATATTTTTTCGTTTTCACTGGCTGGAATTTGTGCCAAATGCCTTTCTATAATCAAATCTTTCGTTTCATGTGACTTTTCTCCTGAACTGTCTTTATGGTTAGCTGAAATAACATACTGAAATGCAAACAGCTGTTGGCAGACAAATAACCATGCATTTCATATTGCGGTGATGCAACTTCGTTTGTGTAATTTTTAGGCTATGTTTTTGTTTTATCTATTGGGTTATAATTGAAATATAGTTTGTATTTTGTTATTGTCGATCTTTTTAAATGTTAAATGATGTTTCTAGTGTAAATATGGAATACAAATACTGTTTTAAGTAGGTTGCTTAGTGACGTTGTTCAACTCTGCATTGTTGCAAGGTTATTGTTTTATTTTGTTAATTCATAACCTATCACAGTAAATTGATGTTTTATACATGGTTTTTACTTGTTTTTTTTACGTAGTTTCACATAAAACTAATAAAAATTGCATCAGAGTAACCTAAACCTAAATATGTTTTTTTAGTGTAAACATAACAAATGAGTATGATTCAAATTTTTTTTAAATTTATTAACATTTATTATTATCAGAAACTTGAAATTTGTCTTTCTTCTTGTCATTTATAAATAATAGAAATATTTAGAAACAAATAAAAAAAAGATTTGTTAAAAAGTGTTAATAAATAAATTTTTAGTGATTTTTTCCCCAAACCCTTACATTTTTGCTAAAAAAGGCCTGGCACTTCTTGCATGTAACAATGAAAAAATGTCCGGCACTTCTTGCACCTACATTAAATTTCTCTCCGGCACTAAAAGGGATATCTTTTCTGAATGACATTGACTATTGGGTGGGGTACTTTCAATAATTATTTTTGTTTGATTATTCTGACTCACCCATCTTGTTTATTCATTTCTTCAGCTGGTGTAAATCCTGGTCACAATAATTCCTTGCACATTTAAAAACAATCTGGATTCACACACAACTAATTCTACTGTGACGTTTCGCGTGAAAAAATAAAACTAACATCACGCTTCCTCAGATTGGTGGATGTTCGGGCAGCGATACGCTTCGACCGTCGCGGACGGGGCTCGACTGACGTGGCCGTTGCCGGGAGTATCCCACAGTCCTTTGACCTGGTGTTATCTGCCTTATCACTGGATTTACGTTTGGAATTAAAACAGATTTACCTCCCGTTATTAAAAGAAAACTCTTTTAAAACAATCCGGCAAGTCACCTGTGAGAGGGAGGGGTCGGTCAGTGATAAGGCAGACAACACCAGGACAAAGGACTGTGGGATACTCCCGGCAACGGCCACGTCAGTCGAGCCCCGTCCGCGACGGTCAAAGCGTAGCGCTGCCCGAACATCCGGCAAGTCTGAGGAAGCGTGATGTTAGTTTTATTTTTTCACGCGAAACGTCACAGTAGAATTAGTTGTGTGTGAATCCAGATTGTTTTTAAATGTGCAAGGAATTATTGTGACCAGGATTTACACCAGCTGAAGAAACGAATAAACAAGGTGGGTGAGTCAGGATAATCAAACAAAAATAATTATTGAAAGGGATATCATCTACCTGCCCTGCCCAAGTACATAACCTACCTGTTTTGCCCAGGTATATAACATACCAGTTTCACCCAGGTATATAATCTACCTGCCCTGCCCAGGTATATAACCTACCTGTTTTGCCCAGGTATATGACACACCTGATTCACCCAGATATACAACCTACCTTTTTTCCCAGGTATATAACATACCTGTTTCACCCAGGTATATAACCTACCTGCCCTGCCCAGGTATATAACCTACCTTTTTCGCCCAGGTATAGCGGAGACCATCATCAGTGGCGGAGGGTTCTACGTGAACCAGCAGCGAGTGACGAACGGCAACGAGATGTTGAACAAATCCGTTCATATTCTGCCCAACAACGTGTCTCTGCTCAGAGTCGGTCTGTATCGTTCAGCTTTATTTATATATATATTTATCCTCTTATGTACATTTAACTATTGTACATCATTGGTATAGGACTCTAGGTCACATTAGGATTATTTAGGAAGGATAGCAGGTTTACCTTAATGAAGGTTATTCAAAGGTGATAGAGTACACTAATAATAATCCTAACTATTGTATATATATTTATCTTCTTATTCAACAGTCAAAATAATTTTCACTCATCAAATATTACTCCTTTGTAGTGGAATGCGCATACTTATGCGAGAAAATAAGAAAGCATTCATAAGTTGAAGCTGTTTGACTTATTGTGAGAGATCTTGATCTTTGATGGATGAGGATATTGTTTGCCTTTGATGTTACATTGTTTGTCATTGTCCCTATTGTCCAAATAAATTAATCCAAATAAGTCTGATGGATTTTTTCTGAAGGTTTGTGCATTTGGGTATGAAAGGAAATCTGTTACAGTAGAGTCCAGGTACAGTAGACCACCTCTTAACCGACCCTAACGGTACCGGACCTAGGTCGGATAACTTGAAAGGTCGATTAAAACGGGTAATAAAAAAATAAAAGCTCTATTGATTAAGAGTTCTAAAGCCGTTCGTGGATTATTTATAAAATAATTATCAAAATATTTTCCAAAATAATTACTGTAGAAATGTCACAAATAACCCCATAACACGGTAAAAACAAAAACCTTTTTATAAACTAAATATTAGACGTTAAAAAGAATATCATGTTATTTTTTTAATGAATCTCATGTTAATATTTTTAAACGCTTGTGGTTTTGCCCATTTGCCCACCATCATCAGCAGAAGTTAGTGCATTGCTACAAGCCAAAATAGTTGGGCTCTGTTTATCCATTTTAAATCCCAGGACAGATTTCTGTTCTTGCAAAGCTAGACTATTAGTAGGCAAAGCTTTGAAATTCTAACCCTTATTGAAATTCTTACAAACTTATTTTTTCATCCGCATTATAAAGTTATTGCAGTTAGTAGTTTTTCGGATGAAAATATGTCCTCAAATTCTGTCAGGTAGCTCAAATTCTGTTGGCAGCTGTGTTGTCAGCCCCCTCCGTAATCATCAGCTGTCTAATGCTGTGTCTTTTCTTCCAGCGATCCAAGAAACCACAGCTAGCAGTAAATTATGGGTCACCATTCATAACTTTATTGGGCTGAAGCGCTTCCTCTTTTACCAGAGGGCCACTAATGGGGATACACTTTTGCCTTTTTTGGGTAAATCTCAGAAATAAGGCCTTGTCAAGTTTATTAAATGACGACTCTGTCGTCTTTTGCCGTTTTCAAGGATTTTCTCACTTGAAGCGGAACTAAACTGCTCTATTTTTGCTTGATTCTTCTTCCAATCGCTTTGCCAACACCATATTCAAGGGGGTAATTTAATTGCACACTCACCCATCGAGTCTTTAACACTAAGTTTTTCTCTTAGAGTACTCGAGGAATGAATTTCTTTACTCGCCATCTTAAATAAATGTTTAGCACAATACACTCTAACCTTGTAGATTGCAAACATGTATACAAACATTCAGTTTTTAATGTTTGCCAGATTGGACATGTTGAGTCGTGGGGTATTGATGATACAATATTGTTATCAACTTCAATAAACATTTAGTTTATTCATTATCCGTTCATTCCAAACTTCCCACTATTCCGATCCCAATTAATTTTGAATAGTGGGACTCAACCGTATAGAAAGTTGACCAAAGTGTTCCCAACTTGTGTCCTCGGTTCAATGTTTAACACAAGATGGAATAACAAGCCACAAATTTTAATTTTGGGAATAGAAAAATATACAGCTGGCTTACCTTTGTAAGAGTTCAGGCAGGCCATAGGACACATGAAATAAACACAACAAATCACAATATTTTGTCCCATTAAGGGACTTCATCAGGCACAGAAGGAGAGAAAGTTTCATAATGGCTGCATTCAGGGGTGCCGATCCCCCCCAAGAGCTATGACGCCAGTCCCCCCCAAAAATTTCCAGAATCTATCAAATATCCCCCTCCGCACAACATATATTTATGACATCCTATTTAAGCAGAGGACATTAAAAATTATCTGGGTTAATTTAAGTTACATCACTTTCAAATTTTTAACATTTTTTCGACTAAAAGTTAATAATATTAATTACTTAAAAATTATTATTTTTATTAAACTTTGATGTTATGTCAGTTATTTCCGGAACATCGTCTGTGGGAAGAAGACAAGTGTAGCCTTTTACCATTCTTGAGCCTTGGCCCGAAAACTCGAGGCATTTCGTCTTATCACAGATACTAAAATGTACACGTAAACGAGGACACTAGGAAGCTACCTCCAAAAAAATCAATATTTCCTTCATCATAAGCATCACTCCAACCGTTCACCAAAACCACTGTCCCAATACACGACTGACGCTCTCATTTGTACTACAAGGCCATGTTGGCCTATACAGTAATTACTGTAAACATTTCAATGCACCCTCCCTCCTCAAAATAAGTTTTAAATCGTCAAAGCTATATTGGGGGGGAATTATTGATTTTACTTTTTCAAGTGTACCAAAGCAAATTTGCATATCCCCCTAGAAGTAATTGAGTAATTTATTGATAGGAAACAGGACAGGTTAAAAGAATTAATTTGTTTGTGTCCGGTTGGATAGTCTCGTGGACTGAGCCAGTTTGGCTGCTTGCATGCCGCGGCCGCCACGGAAGAAACAAGTGTACAGGAACGCTGACAGTATACACTGGACAGTCGTGCCGTGCGGGCATGTCCATGTTGTATATCCCGACTAATTCGTACATTGAAAATAAAAATTTTAATTTATATACAAATTGAAATAGTGTAGCAATTAATTTATTTTTGACGATTTATTGGTAAAATTAGTAGTAGTACGTTTTACCTGTAAAGTAAACAAAACAAAAAAATCCCCCCCAAAAAATTCTATAATGCCATTGGCGTCACAATCCCCCCCTGTAGGCACCCTTGGCTGCATTATTAACTGTCATTCTTAGAATGACAGCCGTTATAGGACTTTCTCTCCTTCTGTGCCTGATGGGAGTCCCTAAATGGGACAAAATATTGTGATTTATTGTGTTTATTTCATGTGTCCTATGGCCTGCCTGAACTCTTACAAAGGTAAGCTAGCTGTCTATCTTTCTATTCCCAAATTAAAATCCTGGCCTAGAGCCTTTCCTAAAAAAAACTAACAAGTCACAAAGATAATCAGAATATGTGCAATAATCATTTTAACCCACAATTCTTTATCTATTCTGACTGAGACAATTTCATTACAAATATTAATTCTCCTAGCATTTGACCAATGAATATGATACTTTACAAACAGCAATATAATACCAGCACTGTACCAGTGCCAGCCTTTGATCCTTGAGATAGTATATTCATTAACTCTGAAGCCTTTATTTAACCATGCACAACATGAGTTATTAATTTAAATTAACACTATGATTTCCTATTGATATTTAACCAGTTAAAATAGTATTACTAGTTTAAATTAAAAGTTTGTTTGTTTCAGGAAAGAAAAGTTACTTCATTGTCAGATGGGCAACATAAAAGGATCAACTGAAAAATTAGTCTTATACCAGTATTTTGTAAATAATGAAAATATAATCGTGATTTTGTGGTGTTGGAGTTTATTTTTCATTCACCTTAAGGTCTTAATGCCAAACATAGGATGGGTCAATATTCAAAGTTTTTCCAGCTGCACATCTGGTTTAATCTGTAATATTACTACAATACTGAGATATGAATTATTTCTAGGGCAGTTATTTACTGTTTGATTATTTGGACCTTTCCATTCGCTTCTTGTGTTTGAACTACACAGTAGTTTAATCACTAGAGAAGAATGGAATAGTATATTTCATTACAAGGACCTAAAGTGACGCTTTTCGTACAAGGTCAAAAAATGACCGAGTAACAAAAAGCAGCTTTAGGTCCGTGTGATGAACTATATTTTTCGTTATATTGCTCAATACAATACGTAAATACTTAAGAAAACCAAAATGTTACAGCTTGTTTACCTTTAAAGATGCCTTCAAAAGATACCACAGACTTGTTCTTGCTATTTGAATTAATCAGCTGTTTGTCCGTTTCATTTGTGTTAGGGTAGACTGACAACAATGACCAACTATCGACGTATTGAACGCATGTAAATAATCGATTGGTGAAATGAGAGAGTTTCACAAATTGATTAAACTGACAACAATGAATGTTTCGATAATAACGATGAATGTTTCGATTATTTGTAATCAAATGAATATTGTTCGATTATTACGACGTACTCGGCACTTTTTGACTTTTATAGTCCTAGGACTATAAAGAGTCAGCTGGTATCGAGTACATCAGCTTTTAATTGCTAGGAATAAAAAGAGTGTGTTTAGGTCCGAAAAACATGCATTAAAAACATCTGTTTTTGAAGCAGTATAACGAAAAATTCCAAAACTAAACAGTAATTAATTATCAAATCTTTAGCTATCATGAATTTTAAAAACACAATTGGGTTCATATAACAAAAGGAACACTTAAGTATGAAAATTATTTATTTTATAATAAAGATTCTATTCATTTCATGTTTTAAATGTGCAACAATATATTCTATAAACTTAGAGAAAGGTTAACAAATCAAATACAGAATTCTTATTTCTAGTCAAAGCTATGTGATTGTCTCGGGCAGACTGAGAATAAATGCACTTGCTTGGATAAAAAAAATGTTGAAACTTTAGCCTGTAAAATTTCTAAAAAAAACAATTCTTTAAAACACATAACATACATAACAAACATAAAACACATACAAACAAATATAATGCATAGGCAGTACATTGTCAAGTTTTACAAGTAAATTCTCCTAAATAAAAATCAATCTTGGATAGTGCATACTACCCATCTTGCTTATTAGTATTAGGGAAAGAAAAAAATAATCCATGCTTGTGTCTGCTACCAAGAATTCCAAAAAAATATTTAAGGTTGTGGTAAATTACCTTACTGCAGATTAGAGAAAGCAGATTAGACTGAATCAGTTTCTCAACCCAATAGGTTAATTAACCCTCGAGCTGGCGCTTGCGGAGTCTTCTTCCGCACCTGTTTTTTTTATTTTATTAAAATAAACAGGCATAATGGGTGTTGGCAGTTGGGTCCGGCTCCGTACCTCACGTGCCTCAATTGAGGAATCCCCTAAAGCTGTTTATGCCCCCCAGCCCCCCTCGGTATAGTAGGCACGTTTAGAAGATTCGCCCCCCCAAAACAGGTAGACGGACTGTCCTAATCCCCTGTTATCAAACAAAGCCTTTGTTAGGGGAGGCCACCGTTGTGCTGGTGGTTCACCCGCCTGCATTCCAAGAAAATGCCGCGTGACTTGCACCTCAAATATTGCGATATATATTGTTATGCCAGTAACCGGAATTTCAGGCGGATGCAGAGAGTCCCGGCCGGCCGCCCGTAACAAAGGCACTAAGGCATTGTTTGTCAACAGGGGATTAGGACTGTCCTTCTACCTGTTCTGGGGGGGCGAATCTTCAAAACGCGCCTACTTTACCTTGTAATTTGCTACTCAGTGATGCCATGTCAGTTTGTGGAGCACCCTCTCTTGTAACACAGACAGTGATACCTATTTTATACTAGAAAATTTGTTACTATGTGCAATTACACCTATTAAGTTTAACAAATTAATGGTACTGACAATGAAATGTGATTCATGATGAAGTTTGTCAACATTTAAATACATTATTTCATTATAAAAACGAGTAAAGTGGGTTCAGTTGTACGATTTATTGTTGAGAAGTTCTCTTACCGCTTTACCAGCGAAGTGCCCGCTCAAGGGTTAAGTACATTAAGCTGATGAAACATACTAATCTGCCTACATATAGCACCATATAGTAATTCATGAGGTACAAATACACAACACCATTATAAATATTAAAACCACTTAACAATGCCCTTGGTAAAATTGAAAGTTACACTTTTCAATAAAAATTATTGTTTCTCACACTCAACAAAAATAGAAAATAAATAAAACTACAACACCCTACTGTTACTTGGTGTTTTTATATTGTGTTCACATTGTCAATTATTCTCCACCATTCATTAGGTAACCAAGTCATTTTACAATTCATGCACCTACCTTAACTTCAATTCCTCTCAACTTCTCGCATTTTATTGGGTAACCAAGTCACATTACAGTTCTTCCCTGCACCAAAACTTCTCATGTTATCATTAACAATTTTTAAGACAAACAATTGACAAAACAAATCTAATAGGGAGCAAGAAATTAAGCGGACAGCAAAAACTGTAAATTCATGAAATCAGCTGCAAACCACAGCAGAAATTACTACATGAAGAGTTTTTGATGAACTGTCTCGCCAGAAATAAGGCAGTTTTTGTGTTTGGGCCTTATTTACATGTAAATATATTTTACTAACAACCCAAAGAAATTATGATCTCCAATTTCACCAGTAGCTACTCTGCCTTATTTGGGGCCCCTGGTTATAACATGTTAATTAATAAACTTGTTACAGTGGTAATCTCTTTTTTACTAAGTTAGGTTTTTTTAGCCCTAAACAACTGAAACCACCAATTTACCACAATACAATTAATATCTATATATTAATACACAAGGAATTTCTTTTTTACAGTCTTGAGAACGGCTGGACTGTTAGCGAATTTCCTTAAAAATAAGTTATTACCGTCGTTTTAACAGAACAGAATGGACAAAAAATATCCGTTCAGGGTAACCTCAGCAATTTAGGGGGGCTAAGAGAGTGCGGTTGTTCTCCGGACGGCCGGGGAGCCGCTTAGACTGGAACTGGAGAACTGCTTCACTCTCAGGCATGCCAGAAATGGTGTGCAAGACCGTCCGGGAAGGTCAGTACGACATGGAGTACTGGCCTGTGTAGTCTATGACTGCATCGTTCACGTCGGGGCCCCTGTCTCGCTAATCCCGGCGGCTCTAGGCTGGAGTCCCGAATGACTCCCTGGTAGGGGGCAGCAGCACTATCAGTACCGGCTTCAATCGAAACCAGTTCGGGGTCACACCTGAACTAGGACGATGATGTCGGAATCTGGGCGTCTGTCACTTGGGTGAGGGGTCCAGATACTGCGGGCCCTAGACGAAGGTGTTATGCGATCCGTGCTGAGAGTCTCGTGGCACTGGGGGCCTAATATTCAGTGTCTTTAACGGAGCCTTCTGGGCACCAGGGGGAACCCAGTCGTATTTACCCCTTACCTCTCTAAACGGGTCACTGGAGAGGTGGACCTTTAGATACCCGGTACTCGTGGGAACAAAATGGAAGTTGACGAAAACCAAAAAACCAACCAAACCATTGATGACACGCAAAAGGAGTGTGACCGACAGGTCGAAAGCATTCCTATTGCTAAATTGAGTGTAGATGATCTGAGCCCAATGGAGGAGGAGAATCTACTGAAATCTGATGATGACAGCAAGCTCGCAGATGCCGGAAAGGAACGGAAAAAACGACTTTCCAGGGGCGAGGTGCGGAAACAGAAGATAGCAGAGGCCTTAGCCAGGGGCGAAAAGGTGCTATCTAGAAAAGAGAGGAGGCTGGCGTGGGCTGCGAAGCACCCGAACCCTGCCCCCAGCGTAGCCGGTCCCTCCGGGAACCAGGATGCTGGGAAAAAGCAGGGTGAGGATGGCACCCCCAAAGCTAAATCTGAGGATGCTTCCAAGAAGAAGGGTGGTAAGAGGGGGCGAGAGCACCTGACACCTGAGGACTCTGGAGGTGAGAAGAAGAAGACGAGGACGAATGAGGGGGAGGAGTCGAGTGTTTCCAAGAGGACACCGGCACCAACCTGCTCAGAGAAACTGTCCGTGGAGAGGATGGCTGTCGCCAGAACTGAACACCCGGACTTAAAGTTGACTGAGGCAGAAGCCAATCAAATCAAGGGGGAGTTGTCCAGGCGTGCCATTCGTGGCAAAGACGTCAGGATAAGCAGCTGCCATCTTGAAGGTGGAGTCTTGGTGGTCGGTTGTGCCAACGCAGTCACAAAGGATTGGCTGGCAAAGCAGGTTCAGGAGTTGAGTCCCTTCGGGGGAGTCTCGCTCCAGCTTGCCCCAGCCAGAAACCTTGTGAAAGCTGTGAAGGTTTCAACATTTGTTCCCTCTTCAACGGGGGCAACAACCAAGAAGGACGTGATGCTGGGCCTCAAGCTGCAGAACGGCCTTGACACGGACCACTGGGCGGTTGTTGGGGGAAACACCAACCCTGACGGCCAATTCCTGGTCATGATCATTGATGACATCTCCCTGCAGAAGCTGAAGTCTCTTGCGATGCGCCCATTCTTGGGCTGCGAGAGGGTTACCTTCAGGTTGCAGGGGAGTAAGGATCCCCCCAAGTAGAGGATGGTTGCGGTGCTCCAGATAAATCTCCAGCATAGCAAGGCGGCTACGGCTACGCTTTGCCAGAAGATCCTGGCCGACCGCATAGACGTGGCTCTGATCCAGGAGCCATGGACCGCAGGAGGCAGAATCTTGGGGATGAGCACCGCAAAAGGTGAGTTGATATATGATACTGACAGTGACAAACCTAGGGCTTGCATATTTGTCGGTAGAAATATCAAGACACTGAAAGTCACTAATCTCTGTTCTAGGGATTGTGCCGTGACAGAAGTATACGGGCAGATGGGTGACGGTGACGTCAGAATCCTTCTTGCTTCGGTGTACTTGCCATATGACTCCCGGGAACCACCACCGACCAGAGAAGTGAGGATGGTGATAGAATACGGAGTCAGAGAGAGAAGACATCTGTTGTTGGGCTGCGATGCCAATGCCCACCACCTGGCCTGGGGGAGCAGCGATATTAACGACAGAGGTGAGAGCTTGTTAAGCTTTATAGCTGAATCTAATTTAGTTATATTGAACAAGGGCTCCAAACCAACCTTTAGACAAAGGAGAGGGGCGGTGCTAAGGGAAGAGGTTTTGGATATAACCTTGGCTAGCAATTACGCGGCGACAAAGGTTGCAAAATGGAGGGTATCTGATGACCATTCGGCGTCGGATCACAGTCACATTGAATTTACTCTAGGTTCGATCTGTACAAAAGAGACCTATAGGAACGTGAGAAGGACAGACTGGAACCAGTACCGAGAGGTGCTAGGGGACAGACTGAGCCAATTAAAGGACACAGAAAGGCATGGGGTGGAGGGTATGGCAAAGTCTTTGAATTTGGCCATATTAAGCTCGTACCAAGAAACCTGCCCGGAGACTGTGAAGAACATGCGCCGGCAAGCCTGCTGGTGGAACAGTGGGTTAGAGGCCCTGAGGAGGAAAGTTCGCAGACTGTATAATGCTGCAAAGCGTACAGGAAACTGGAACAACTACTCAAGGGTGCTCACTGTTTATAATAAGACAATTAGAAGGGCTAAGAGAGAGTCATGGAGAGAGTTCTGTCAGAACATGGAAAGTGTTTCTGACTGTGCAAAGCTCCATCGGGTCTTAGCTCGAGGTCCAGCAAACCCCTTAGGCACATTGCTTAAGGAGGATGGTACGTATACGGAGGGCCCAGAAGAAACGCTGGAGTGCCTCCTAAGCGCTCACTTCCCAGGATCCTTGCGACCGCAGAACACAGTCCAAGACGAGGTGGAGAGGGAGACTAGGGTGCGGACGACAAGGGAGGACTGGGATTGCGCTAAGTCCGTGATCACCTTCACGGGAATAAAATGGGCCCTGAGGGCATTTCAACCATTTAAAGCTCCTGGTACCGATGGCATCCATCCTGTGTTCTTGCAGGAGGGTGGGGACCAGTTGATACTCCACTTGGTACGTCTGTTCAGGACTAGTTTAGCCAGTGGAGTGATACCAACAGCATGGAGGACCTCAAGGGTGGTATTTATACCGAAGCCTGTAAGGGATACCTATGCTGTACCTAAGGCTTTTAGACCTATTAGCCTTACATCGTTTCTTCTGAAGACCATGGAGAAATTAGTGGATAGGCGAATAAAGGATAGGGTCCTTGTAAGCCGTCCTTTACACCCGAATCAACATGCCTATCAGAAGGGAAAGTCATGCGAAACAGCCCTGCATGCGCTGGTTTGCAAGATTGAAAATGCTATCTCGAATAAGGAAATAGCTGTGGCGGCATTTCTTGATATAGAAGGAGCTTTTGATAACACTAGCACTCGCTCTATTGTATCAAAGCTGGTATCAAGGAATGTGGAAAGCACTGTTGTGAGGTGGGTAGGCAACATGCTCGAAAGCAGGAGAGCTCAAGCATCTCTGTGTGGGACGGTGAGAGAGGTCAAGGCACAAAGAGGGTGTCCACAGGGTGGCGTTTTGTCACCGAATCTGTGGAACCTGGTGGTTGACGATCTCCTCTCCGAGCTCAATACGCAGGGTATGTACGCTCAAGGGTATGCTGACGACATTGTTGTCCTCATTAGAGGAAAGTTTATGAACACTTGCCTGGAGCTCATGCAGAGGGCATTGTTCATAGTGGAAAGGTGGTGCAATCAGGAGGGTCTGAGGGTCAATCCAATGAAGACTGTGATGGTACCATTCACGAGGAAGAGGAAGGTTGATATCGCTAGGGTACCAACTCTCTTCGGCAATCAGATCCAGGTTGAGAGGGAGTTCAAGTACCTAGGAGTAAGGTTGGACGACAAACTCACCTGGAACAGTCATTTGGCACATGTAACGCAACGTTCTCAGACCACACTCATGATGATGAGACGGGCGGTTGGGAAGACGTGGGGTCTGAATCCGCGAATGACTAACTGGCTATACACTAGGGTTGCAAGACCGATGCTGGTGTATGGCTCGATAGTCTGGTGGACTAAGGTGATGCAAACTACCGCTGTGAAGAGATTACAAAAGATCCAGCGAGTGGCATGCCTTAGTATTACAGGAGCCATGAGGGGTACTCCAACTGCGACTCTGGAAGTGGTGCTAAACCTCCCGCCTCTCGACATCATTGTGAAAGGAGAGGCAAGGATGGCAGCCTACAGAATGGATTGCAGTGGCAACTGGAAGTATAACACCTCCAGTGCGCATACAAGGATTGTGGACACTATACAGGTGGACACCTTGGAAATGATTCCTGACAGGATGGTGAAGATCACTGATCTAGAAAAGCCATACAATGTCAATATTTTTGACAGGGCTGTCTGGGAAAAGGGTGAACCTGAGTACATGAAAAGAGGGATCACTTGGTATACTGATGTCTCAAAAAAGCCATCAGGTACTGGGGCGGGAATATATGGGGTCAGACCCAAGGCGCAGTTCGGTGTAAGCCTGGGGAAAATGGCTACTGTATTCCAGGCTGAAGTTGTTGCCCTGTCTGAGTGTGCAAGAGTGTGTTTGGAGCGTGGTCTGACAGGCCACACCATATACATGAACTCGGACAGCAAAGCAGCGCTGATGGCACTTGACAGTTTTGACTTTACCTCTAAGGCGGTGTGGGACTGTCATCAGGCCATGAAAACACTGGGAGAGAGCAACAAGGTTATCCTTAGTTGGGTTCCAGGGCATAAGGGTATTGCTGGCAATGAGGGAGCTGACAAGTGGGCAAATAAAGGAGCTGACAGCCCGCTCATTGGTCCGGAGCCGGCGTGTGGTATTGCTTATAATACTGCACGGAGAGCTGTTCGCCAGTGGATGGGCAGAGAACATCGAAGGAGCTGGGAAAGAACAGAAGGCAACATACAGTCAAAGAGATTGCTGCAGGCACCGACCGGTGCGCTAGCGGCAGATGCCCTTGGGCTGAATAGGAAGACCTTGCGGAAAGTGGTTGGCTTCATTAGCGGCCACTGGGTATTCCGCGGACATCTACATAAGATGGGAATTCAAGTTGAAAGCCTCCTATGTAGGAAATGCGGTGAGGAGGAGGAAACAGCCTTCCACTTGATCTTTATGTGCCCAGCCCTACAAGGTCTGCGTGCAGGAACCCTTGGTCTTTTGACAGGAGACCAAAGGGAAGAACAGGTAACCATCGTCAGAAAGATCTCATGGTTCATCAAGGACCTGGGGTTTGACGGAGAATGAGGACCTGTGAATGAGGGTGCACAATAAGCTATTCTAGCTGCGATGCATTACCATGGTTACTTCAAAGCCTGGCCCTCTGTTAAAAAAAAAAAAACCTCAGCAATCATATTAATATTTATATTAATTGACAGCTTTTTATGTGTACTTTCTGAATATGAAGTGAGTTTATTGTGAAAACGCATTTTTACCTCCAAAAATCACGATTTGTTTCAAAATTTAACATGGGCTTATACGGGAAATAGAATGTTAATTTTTTGAGTTTTGTTAACACGATAACTCTTGTAAATATCCTCCGATCGTAACAAAATTTGGTACAAACATGTAAAACTAGATTCTCTTGGACGAGTTCGTAAACCAGCCAGATCGACATATCCAAAGTGGGGTAGAGGCCCAATTTTACGCCCCAAATAAGTAGTGGCGAGGTGGCGTTTCTGGCCCAATCAAACTTTTTGACAGCTACTTCCGGTCACGTGACCGGAAGTGACGTCATCAGCTGTGACGTGTTGGGGTGGGTATTTAAAGTTTAAATGCCCGGATGTGCTATGTATTTAAATTTTAAATGGCCGGAAGTGTGTCAAGGTCGTCCGGGGATGTTTTTAAAAAAGATCTTGCATTTTCGGAAAATCCGAAAATGCAAGATAATTTTTGTTTCTTTTTACAAACTGTTTCTTAATTGTTGTTTTGTTGATTTTCATGTCTGTTAAAATACCATGTAAAAAATGGAATTGACAAATTAACAAGGAAATATCCTGCTACAAAGTATCCAAATAAAGATGCAATTACATAAACATAAACTTTAAAATATAGCGAATGTTCTTCCTTTTTATCTGTTAGCATTTTCTGAACAAGGTAACCAAAATTGTAACCACATAAAAATGAAAGTAGGCAAATAATAAATTTCGACGGGTTCACAAAAACCAAGTTGTAAAGTAGCGAATTTCTTTCTTCCTCCATTGTTGAATTTTTAGTCGAAACCAATTAATGATAACATTATTGCTTGCGCATCAGAACTAACAGTTGATGAAATTTCATTTACTTGTAGACTTGTAGTAGTTTCATTTGTAGTAGGTAATTGTTCGGAAGTTTGTGTAGATGTAGAAGAAACAGTATTATCTTGAAGCTCAGAGTCTATGTGTTCTCTGGTGAAGAGCTGGAGCTTTAATGACGTGTGGTACCCGCTGTTTTACTCCGTGTCGGCAGTTGTTGGTGCTGGGGGGTCATCAGGTTCATGCAGAGAAATATAGATGGAATCATAATTTTCTGGAGGATGTACTAAAATTTGTTGTACGGGATCTGCATCAATATTAAAACTTTGCGTTTCAATGCAAAGTCCATCTTTAATAAAAGAAACATAAAACAGAACTCATGTTTATTTAGATGTTTACTCTGCGAGTTCTACCAGCAAACTGATGTGTCAGTAGTGGCGCTGCAACCTCCCTTGACATGTGCAGCCCGGAACATCTGCTGCACACCTGCCCTCCCCCACCACCATGAGAGACTCCTCGCAATTTTTGGATATGTAGTGTTAGTTGTAATGTAGGTGTTGTAGGGTGAATATCTCAGTACTAAACAATTGTTTTTAACATTTGGCTTAAAATACTTATTTAACTTTGTAGGAGTTACAATATTTTTAAAGATGCTACTTTATTATCTTTTCTTAATACTTAGTTACAATATTTAGTTGAAGAAATGCAAAACTAAACTACAGTTGTGATTAAATATAAACTCGGTTTCTTAACATTTGGTTTAAAATTGAAATGTTAGGGCGATGCTACATGTGGTGCACACCTGCCTTCCCCCACTACCATGAGAGACTCCTCTCAATGTTTTCGATATTTAGTTTTAGTTGTAATGTAGATGTTGTAGGGTAAACATCTCAGTAGTAAACAATTGTTCTTAACATTTGGCTTAAAAATATTGTTTTAAAATACTTATTTAACTTTGTACAAGTTACAATATTTTAAAGATGTTACATTTTTTAATTAATATGTTTCCAAACCCTATCATGCGAGTTTTAAAAATAAGTGAAATAAAAAGACAAACGAAAAAGGCGAAATTAAAATAAAACCAAGGATTAAAACCAACGAAACTTACGTTGAATGAAACGCAAAAACTGGCAACTTTTATTTGACATCATCACTGGGCCGGGTTTATTATCCTGGTGACCTCGCATGCTGCCGACTAGTTAACAATACAAGCCGTCGAACTTGTTGCGTAACGGTTGCGCAACAGCGTCGGCCGCTTGCGACCGACCAGTTGGCAATACAAGCTGTTGACCTTGTTGTCAACAGCAGATGCCTTTGAACATCTGCTGCACACCTGCCCCCCCCCCCCCGACAACAACGCTTTGGGACAGAGGTACGTGGACCCCTTGTTAGTCACCAAGGGTTGAGGCCCAAATTTGAAAGTTTTATGGTGGTCCTTATAAGGACCGTTTTTGCCACCAGGGTGGACTTTGGAGGAGGAAAAGGAAAAAGGGTTTTTTATTTTGTCAACTTTATTTTGATTTTGTTACCTTGTTTTATAAGTTCAAGGTATTTTGGATTTATATAAATGGAAAGATGTTTAGGTAGGGTAACAATATAAATTTTGGTTTTTTCTTTATTGTATAGGTAAAAAATATTGGATTCTCGTTTGATGATGTGATATTTGGTGTTTAGTCTTAGTCTTTTTAGTAATAGTTTCTGCTGGGGTAATTGTGGTAAAACAGGTGAAAGAGGTGGATTGGTGTTGATTTTGATGCCTGTAAGAATGTTTTTTCCAACTGGCTGAATGGGATTTAGAGCAATTGTAGATGTGACATCGTACCAATCACGATTGTTATTAGATTGAAGAACTCGATACCCCAGCAGTTGTAAACGTGAAAAACAATTGTACCAGATTTTGAAATACTGGGAGCGGTTCATGTTGAAGCAGGAGTTGTTAGGTTGGTGGCAAAGCGGAGAATGAACTGTTGAGTGTGACCAACTGCTGTGTCAGCTGACGCAACAAGGTCGACCAACCGGTTACTAGCGGAAGCGTGCGAGGTCACCAGAAATAGAAAGGTGGCTCAGTGATAATGTAAAATAAAACTTGTCAGTTTTGCATGGTAAAATTTATACCGTTAGTTTGATAATAAAATGTTGCCGGATTTTTTGTTAGTTTTATTATTTTTTTTTAGTTTTTGGGTAATAACTTTGATACTGTTGGTTGTATTGAAAAATGTTACTGCACCTTTTTGTTTGTTATTTCATTCCGCGTAATTTGAGTACATGCATAATAGGTTTAGAGCATTTACCTAAAGAGCGACCCTTCCCCCCCTCCCCCTCCCCCTCCCCCTCCTCATCCACCTCCCCCCTCCCCCTCCCCCCCAACAACAACGCTTTGGGACTTAGAGGTACGTGGACCCCTTGTTAGTCACCAAGGGTTGAGGCTTTAGCGAAAGCCTAAATTTGAAAGTCTTAGGGTGGCCCTTAAATGGGCCGTTTTTGCCACCAGGGTGGACTTTTAAGGAGGGGAAGGAAAAAGGTTTTTTTTAGTTCAAAAGATTTATTTTCAACTTGCCACCATCCTTTGTTATTTTTAGTTGTTTAGGCTTTGGGGGAACACGCATTGTTTTAGGGAGGTTGATGATGAAAATTTTATTCTTCTCTTCGTTGACGATGTAAATTGTGTTTTTTTTGGTTTTCACAATTTTGTAGGTGATATTTGTTTTCAGCCTGTTGATTTTCCATTTTTTTGATGGCAGTCTTTTACATGGTGTGGGTTGAAATGGGTAGGGTATTTTGACGATCAGTGAAGGACGCGTTTCTTGATTGTTGGATGATTGAGTAAGTTGAGCAGGTTGAATGGGTTCAGCGGGCGGAAGTGAAGGACGCGGAGTTTCTTGATTGTTGGATGATTGAGTAAGTTGAGCAGGTTGAATCGGTTTAGCAGGCGGAGACAGTTGAGCGGGTGAAGTCTGACGAAAAACAAGGAAATCTGACATGATATCTTCATTTCCAAGCACTTGTTTTTCTTCAAGTTGACTTCTTATCGTATTTTCAATTTCATTTTCAAGCAAGCTCCTAAGAATAACAGCATCATGGGTGGATGAGGAGTTCATAATGGAAAATGACGGTGGCAAGTGGCAAGTGGCAAGTGGCAAGTGGCAGAATGACACGAGGTAGCAGACACCGCAACCTTGTAGTCAAGGTAGTGTAAGCGGAAGCTACCGGCTCGGCGTCCAAGGTGAACTAGGTGGCAAAGTCACAGCCCCCCTTCGGTCATCGACCGCGGTTAAGGTGAAGGTCCGCCTCCTTCCCAGCAGGCGGACATGTCAACCTTCAAGTCAAGGCCGCCCGCCTTCAGCTCGATGATATAACCGAGCGCGCAACATTTCTCTTTAGCATTACGGTAGAGGTGTAACTCGTGCTCTTATGAGCAGGGTTATGCTTAACGTAATGTTCGCCATGGTGTGAGGGATGGCTTATGTCTAGCTCACATCTCGTTCGATTATTGTAGAAGAGGCGCCCTTCTATAATAGTCGGCCGCAATGGCAATCCAACTACCTTTCCATTTCCTGCGTGGTTTAGCTATCAGGGGTAATATTATGGTGAGGTGTGTGGGATGGCTTATGTCTAGCACACACCATAACTGTAATATTACGTAGGATAAGACAGGGGTAATGTTATGGTGTGTGGGATGGCTTATGTCTAGCACACATCGTAACTGTAATATTACATAGTATAAGATAGAATAGGGGGAACGTTAGGTAGGGGTTAAGATATGATAGGGCGGTGAGGTGTGTGGGATGGCTTATGTCTAGCACACACATTAACCGTTGCATGGTAGCATAAGATATAATTAAGTAGTATAATAAAGTAATATAAAATAAAGTAGGGACCCCACGCTTCCCCATCCCCTTTTTTATAATTTTTAAATGACCTTGACCTACTTTTGGTTGTCCTACTTTTGGACTTATTTTAAAAGACCTACTTTTTAGACTTAGATATTTTGTAAAAGTTTTAAATAACCTAAAATTTTAGTTTTTGCGTTGTATCTTTTATTGAATTATTATTTTTTTATTAAATTATTATTTGTTTTTTGAACATTCGAGTTTTTTTGTAAATGTTTTAATCCCTGCTGACTAACAAGAGGTTCACGTACCTCTAAGTCCCAAAGAGTGAGTTTAGTTTTCGCCTTGGTTATTATTTGGGTCTTTGTTAAAGCCTCAACCCTTGTGACTAACAAGAGTCTAAGTCCCAAAGGGGTTGAAGGGTTGAAGGGAGGGGGAGGGGGAGGGGGAGGGACCAAAAAATCGAGGCTATAGCCTTGGGCTCACAGTATATATAAGGTGTGCTGTAGTCTTGTGGTTACATTTGCCATGGAATCCCTCATGATCTTTGGTGCTGTGCACAACTTTGTTGAAGCCAAAAAAGTACTATGGTACATAAGAACGTATCATAGCAATCTGAAGTGTATCAGTGGAGTACTTGAAGCTGTTAAAGCAGACGGTACGAAAATCTGTTGCACTTCGGATTCTATGGATTACGAAGGACTTGAAACATGGGTCCTTTATTATGTACAATTTTGTAAAAAATTTACATCAAAGTTAATACAGACTAAAGGGAGTTTTCTAGGAGGAAAGAAAAGAATAGATACCAACAAATAATGTTGGTAGCTATTCTTTTCATTCTTCCGCTAAATTTAAAATGACCTTGACCTATTTATGCACTTAGAAATTTTCGCTAACTTACAATTGACCTTCAAAATAAATAGGTCAAGGTCACTTAACATTAAGCGGAAAAAAGAGAGGAACAGTGTTATTAATTAACACTGTTCCTCTCTTTTTTCCTAAAAGGCAGGGGGAGAAGTTCCGTTAATGTCTACTTTTATGTGGCTGAATCATATCCATCATCATCATCCGATTCGTTTTGAGGGTTGATGTAACTAACATCAACCCAAAGATTATGGTATCCTTGTTCGAAAGCCATAGTATCAATATATGTTTCCACTGTTGAAAACCAATCTGGATCTGCTAAAGGGTCGATTGCAACCATTAAATTTTCTGCTGTTAAATTTACCCATCTTTCTCCAGTAATATAAATTCCAACAAAATTTACATTTTGAAGAGCATGAATTAAATTTAACATAAACTGAACATGTTGTTCAGGAGTGCAATGAACATTGTAAGACATCCGGAAACTTTCCATGGTGATCGGGGAAATGTTGTCTGTTTCCTACTCCACGGTTTATATATATGCATTTCCCCCACCATAAAGTTTTAAAAGTGGGTCAAGGTCATCTGAAGATACCCTATGAACGGGGAACAGAGCAGTAAGCGGTTAGACCGCAAACTGCTCTGTTCCCCGTCCCTATTTAATTTCTCATAATTATATGTGTTTATAAACACATACACATAACTTCATATTTTGCCAGGGGGAAGAAATTGCAGAGATGACATTTTTCTTGAGGTTCCGGCGTTTGTAGTTTATAACCAATCACCCCGCTTCTATAAGCAATAGTACGATAAAGTTCTTCCCCAGGGCCGGCAAGAGGAAGCGCCTAAAAAAATTATTAATTTAAAGAAATTTAATAAAATAATATATTGTTAACAAAAAAACAATGCAGTTAATGAAAAAACGTACCATGTGACATATGGCACATATTCTGCCAACATTTGGCCCTTCAAACCAAATTTTGGTTTTGTAGACGAATCGTCTTTTATGCTCATAAATGAGCTCTCCTTGGAAAATTGGCGGCAGCGCCTCTGACACCCTTCTGATATGTCGGAGCATAGGGTTATCGGTGCAGATCCGCTGCAAACACAACTCGTACAAGGAGCTCATAGTTATTGTCTGGCTATGCAAACCTCACAGCTTTAAATACGTACCAATCACCTTGATGGCGAAGGACACCCCCCTTACCCCCTCTTCTTTTTTCCTTTCCATTACCTTGGGTTTCCAGTATATATTGAGCGGATAAAAGCTTTATAGAATTAATAGTTTGCCACATTTTGAATCAACAAAACGTTATGGAATCTTTCAAAAAATACCTGATTGAACAAAAATTAAGTAGAAACCGAAGGGAACAAAGAAGACAACACAGATTAAAAAAAGCTTTTGAAAAATTAAAATTAGTTGTACTGGAAAGTCAAAACCAAAAACAAATTAACAGACAATCTATAATTCAAAATGCAATAGATTACATTAAAAAATTGGAAGAAGACTTGAAATCACCAACATTCAACTTAGAACAACAAGAATTTCTTCATGAACAACAAGAATTCCAACAATTCGAACAGACATTTGTACAGGAAATAGAAGATAATTCAAAATGCAATAGATTACATTAAAAAATTGGAAGAAGACTTGAAATCACCAACATTCAACTTAGAACAAAGAACATCTTCAAACTTCGCAAAATTTAAACCAAGACATTTATGAAATTTTGTATCAACCTTTTGAAACTGTTTCCTTGCCAGTGATGGAAAACTTGGATGAATATTTTTTTGAGCTCGAAAAGTAGAGGGGGTAAATGGGTGGGGGGCTGTTATAAGGGCAGGGTAAACAGAGTTATCTTTATCTTCTTAGGATCCAGCGCTATGGCAAGTACTTCATCATCGTCCAGGTCTTCTTCCTCGTCATCAACAACATCATCATTTGTTGTTTCTATTGTGAAACAAAAATCTCCTTCTCCAAAAAAATCTTCACCGAGAAAATCTCCTTCTCCAAAAAAATATTCACTGAAAAAATCTTCACCGAAAAAATCTCCTAACAAAATTTCTGAAAAACTTCAAAAACTTCAAAAATTAAGAAAATCTTGTTTTAAGAAAGAACAGTGTGCTCATATTTTTAAAAAAAGGAGCGAACAAAGGTGAAAGGTGTGTGATATTGTGTAGTGTTAATGACAAATTGTGTAGTCTGCATAACAAACGTGAACCTTCCAAAATTCAACCTTCCAAAAAAGTCAAAATTCAACCTGTCAAAAGTGAACTGCCAGAAAAAATTGAACACTATAAAAGAATTAGAATTAACAGATTGAAATTAAACCACAAATATGTTTTTGTAAAAAAGATCAGTAATAGGGATGTTGTTCTTAGATGTTGTGATGAACTCTATATGCTTAAATTACCAGAACATCTTCAAATTCCAAATATCAGTAATGTTCATTATTATTTAGTAAGAAAATCTCCATCTGATAAAATTAAATGGTCAAAGTAAACACAAGTGAAAAAGACAAAAAAAATAGGAGCGGGGGAATAGACCACTTTGTAGTTCCTAAAGAATTACTTAGCGGTCTATTCCCCCGTTCATAGGGTATTTTTTGGTGACCTTGACCTACTTTTGACACTTAGAAATTTTCGCTAACTTTTAAAAAAAATAAGGGGTGTACGGTTTTACAGAATCGTACACCCCCGAAAACCTAACAGAAGAAAAGCTATTTTACAATGCAACTTACATAAAAATGACCTTGGGACTTAGACATTTTCGCTTACTCTTTTGTTGACCTTGAAAATAACTAGGTCATTCAACTAGGTCATTGTAAGGTCATTCAATAATTAAAAAGAAAATGGGGGTGTACGGTTTTACAAAACCGTACACCCCCGGAAACCTAACAGAAGAAAAGCTAATTTACAATACAACCTGCCTAGAGTTTAAAAAGTAAAAAAATAGTCAGCGCAGCGTTGCACATAATGATTACAGTGTGAGCTAGACATAAGCCATCCCTCACACTTTACCATAAGCGCACAACGCTGAGCTAAAAAGTAAAAAATATCTAGTCAGCCCAACGCTGCACAGAATGATTACGGTGTAAGCTAGACATAAGCCATCCCTTACACCTCACCATAACCGCACAACGCTAAGCTATAAAAAGTTATACAAATATGTTTTTTATTTCCTAACACTAAAGGAGCCAGCGAATCACCATAAGGCGCAAATCAACTGGGGTCCAGCGAAACTCCGGAGGTAGGCGAACTACCCATCCAGCACGTATAGAGGTTGTAAGTGACCCGGTCTTCTGGCCGTAATCATTACAAAAGCGGGAGCCGGTCTACCATAAATTAATTGGTCTTCCGTACTCCAAAAGAAGGAAGGAAAAAAGGAAAGGAAATTGGAATTGAAAGGTGTCCCTAACTAAATAGCAATACAAGACAAGAGAGGGAATGCCCTCAACAAGCTTGTTGGAAAAAGGAAGTTGGAATAGAAAGGTATATTAAAAACATATCATATAACATTCTTAAAAACAAAATATTACTTTACACTTAAACATTCCAGGCAGAAATATATTGTAAGTAAAAGAAATATTTTAAATTAATACTAACTATCAAACCAGCAAATTAAAAACAAACTACAAACCCTAGGGTATCTACAAGCACAAACAACTACCATGCTTAAACTACCATGCCTTAAAATTAATCAGTCCTACATCAAGATGTTATTGTACAAATAACACCAAGATATTTTCACCAAATAGCAAAAATGATAAAATGTTCAGGGCGCCTTCTGAACATGTTACCACCTCACTGTCCGGCGGGCAACTGATGCCGAACCACACGCGCAGATCCCGGACCCCAACTCGGTTCGAGGTCATCCCCCCTCCTCGCTTACCCCCTCCCAAACCACAGGACCCTTGCTGCGGGTTTGGTTTCCATCATTCTTTTGCCACTGTTCCAACAGGCAACATCACTTCTTTCTTTCTTTACATTGGATTTGTAAAAGTTTTAAGTGTTAAAACTTCTCAATATTTAATATTTTAGGACTTTGAAAATTTTTCAAACCTATCATTCTTTTGCAACTGTTTTAACAGGCAACAACACTTCTTTCTTTATTTTATTTTACATTGGACTTGTAAAACTTTCTAATAATTAATACTTTCGGACTTAGAAAAATTTTCAAACATTTGCTTCAACATTTACTTTCCAATATCAAGTTTCTTTTAGAATGCCTCCAACAGACAACAATTTTCCTTTTGGATGTGCAATCTGTGAAAAAATATATAAATTGGTTGAGCCAGAAGATTTAACAGATGACGAAAGTATTTTTCAAAATAGTTTGATTCCAGTAGAAGATACATCTGATGCTACATCCGATGCTACATCTGATGCTACGTCTGATGGTACAACTGATGAGGAAAATATTTTGGAACAACCAGTAGCAGAAGAAACACCATTTACACATATAACTATTGACTACGATCCAGAACAATTTATACATGCTCTTGTTCGTCGTCATTTGTTTCCGGCATCAGACACGGAGGAAGATGAAAGCGATTACGATTTGGAAATAACATATTTGGACAACAACAATGATGATCACACTTACAACGCATAATATGTATTATTTTAAACTTACATTATTTAACATTGGCACTTAATATTTTAAAACTTCCATTATTTGACCTTGACACTTAGATTTTTTTAAAACTTCCATTATTTGACCTTGACACTTAGATTTTTTTAATACCTGTATTATTTGACACTTAGATGTTTTTTTAAAACTTGCATTATTTGACCTTGACACTTAGGGGTTTTGAAATATAAGAAATGTAACTGTTATTAACACTTTTTGTGTTTAATACAGAAAAAAGTGGTGGGGTAGTGCTATAAATAGGGGTAGTTTAAGAGGGGTTTTTATTATTACTGCAACTTTTGCGGAGAGCACACCTACGTCATGTATTACTGCATCAGTTGCGAAGAATCTTTTGAAAATGAAAACTTACTACAAATACTCAAAGAAGTTTACCATAACAACGAAACAAACCAAGAAACAAGAAACAATGCAGAAGAAGAAGATTTGGAAGATTTAGATCAAATCTGGCTACCCATCAACAACAACTAAATTCAAGAGCAAGTGTTATTCAATACGCACCTGGACCATCTTTAGATGTGGAATTGTACGCCCGAGCTTTACCAGGTAGTGTAGTAACTCATTTTAAGATTGACAATGCTTAATTGCAACTAGCACAATTTATATTGAAAGCAAAAACATTAGTAACAGAAACATTGAACAATGAACTAAGAAGATTAAATTTTATAAAGTTTGGAATATTATTAGATACTGTATTTACAAATGTTCAGAATGAAACATCACCAGGAGGATTTTTAACTAAAAACAAAACCATCATGTTTGCATCAGATATAAGCTCAATTGTGGATGAATGTTTTGAAGAACTTTTAACAAAATTACAAGAACATGAAGGAAGAGGTTCTGGATGGAGTTTTTTAAGTATAACAAGCTTAGATGTGAGAGTTCATAAACATGGATATGGAATGAAAGGTAGTAGTTATATTGCTTTGCCAAGGAAGATTCGAGTAACCAAATCTTGTGTTAATGTACAAAATGAAAATGCTGAATGTTTCAAGTATGCAATGCTTGCAAAATATGTAGAAGATCATGTGGAACGACCGAGTAGAGCATACGATGAGGTTTGCTATATGTATAACTTTCAAGGCATGACTTATCCTGTTGCAATTCAAGACATATCAAAATTTGAAAAGAAAAATCCTTTTGCATCTGTAAACATCTTTGGCTTAGATTCATCCAAAAATGTCTACCCCTTACGTATAACACCCACCGAACGCAGAGATCATACTGATTTATTATTTATAACTAAAGGTGATATCTCACATTATGTATATATTAAAGATTTTGAAGCTCTAGTTTGCAAACAGTTATCAAAACGTGAACAACCAAAAACAACTTGTAAAAGATGTTTCTGTTTTGTAAACAAACCTTTAAGAAGAGGAGGTTCAGAATGGTTAAAAGAACATAAAAGATTATGCAATAGAAACTATGAAGTAAGAATTAAATTACCACACCCTAGCAGATCACAAGTAAAATTTGATAAAGTTATCCAACAATACAGAATTCCCGTTGTAGTGTATGCAGATTTTGAATCTTCATTGCTTCCACTTGAACAAGAAGAAGGAGAGGAAATTACAAGCAGAACAAAGTATCAACTTCACATACCAAACAGCTACTGTTTAATAGTAAAATCCACTCTGCCTGAAGAACATCTCGAAGAATATGGTTTGACATCTACACCAAAGATTTATCGTGGTGAAGAAGCAGCTCGATACTTTGTTGATGATTTATACAACATCGTTGGAAAAGTGGAAGCAATGTATAGCAATGTAGTTCCTATGTCACCTATGGCACCGGAAGAACTTTATCTTTATGATTCGGCAACAACATGCTATTTGTGTAACAATCAATTTACAGAAACTAAAGTTAAAGTTCGTGACCATCTGACAGGAGCTTACAGAGGTGCAGCTTGCAACGGATGTAACATCAACTATAAACTACCATCTTTTATTCCTGTGGTTTTTCACAATCTTAGTGGATACGATGGACATTTTATCATTCCCGAATTAGCAAGAGACAACGGTAAAATAGACGTTTTGGCACAGACTATGGAAAAATTTATAAGCTTTTCAAAAAAGGTGGGCACAATCAACCTTAGATTTGTTGATTCTTTTGGATTTATGCCTTCTAGTCTTATGAAACTTTCTGAAAATTTAAGAAGACAAAATTTAATAGAAACAAGCAAAATTGTACCTGCAGAAAAAATGGACTTGGTTCTTCGGAAAGGAGTTTTCCCGTATGATTACATCGATGGACTACATAAATTTCAAGAAACATCACTTCCTCCACCAGAAGCATTCAAAAGTAAACTTACCGATTCGGACATTTCACCTGAAGACTATCAACACGCATGCAGAGTTTGGGACGAATTAGAAATGAACACTCTGGGAGATTATTCTGACTTTTATGTAAAACTTGATGTGACCCTTCTATGCGATGTGATGGAAGAATTTAGAAACACTTGTTTTGAAGCCAAATATTAGACTCTCTTCATTCTTATACTTCTCCAGGACTAGCTTGGCAAGCTATGCTAAAAGAAACAAAGTGCAACCTTAAATTATTAACAGATATTGACATGGTGTTGATGATCGAATCGGGCGTTAGAGGTGGATTGACCCAAAGTGTTACTAGACATGTTAAAGCTAACAACAAATATCTTCTAGACTACGATAAAGAAAAACCATCAGTGTTCTTGGGATATTTTGATGCCAATAATTTATACGGATGGGCCATGTCTAATCCACTTCCTTTTGGAAACTTTGAAAGGGTTAATCCAGACTCAATTGGTGATATTTCGCAAATTTTAAAAGACGGAGACACCGGATACATATTGGACTGTGACTTTGAATATCCAGAACACTTGCATGATCTTCATTACGATCTTCCGCTTCTTGCAAAAACAGAAGTCTCACCAATTGGCAAACATCCAAAATTAATGATGACTCTTGAAAATAAACAAAGATACGTAACTCACTTTTGGGTTGTTCAACAAGCACTCCAATTGGGTTTACGTATAACCAAAATTCATAGAGTTTTAACATTTTCCCAATCGTACTGGTTAAAACCGTACATTGATTCAAACGCCAGAAGAAGAGCAGCTGCAACATCAACATTTCAGAAGGACTTTTTTTAAACTAATGAATAATGCGATATTTGGCAAAACATTGGAAAACAAAAGAAAGCACAAAAATGTTAAATTAGTTACAGATCCGATAAAACTAGAAATACTTGTACAAAAACTAAACTTTAAAACATCTGTTATTATCAATGAAAACCTTGTGGCAGTATCTATGAAGAAAACAATCGTGAAAATGGATCGTCCGTTGTTGTCAATCTTGGATATTTCCAAAACCCACATGTATGATTTCCACTACAACAAAATGGTCGCCATCTACGGTAGAGATGACATCGGAATCGCCTACATGGACACGGACGCTTTCATCTACTGGATTCTTACTGAAGATATGTATTTGGATCTTCGAACATTTGTTCACAAAAATGAATTTGATTTTAGTGACTATCCAAAAGATCATTTAAATTATGACAATGATCGGAACAAAAACAAACTTGGACAATTTAAAGACGAAGCAAATGGAATTTTACTGAAAGAACTTATTGCACTAATGTCAAAATTGTATTCACTACAATTGCATAAAGAAGAAGACAATGTTATTAAAAAAGCTAAGGGTGTAAAAAGTTTGTATCTTAAGAAGAATGTAAATTTCGAACACTACAAGCAATGCTTATTTGAAGAAACGACTATAACTGCAAAATTCAACACCATCAGAAGTTTCAACCATCAACTGTACAGCGTAACAGAAGTGAAAAAAGCACTCTGCTCCAATGATGACAAACGACACATTCTTCCAGACAAAATTCACACTCTACCGTTCGGCCACTACTCTCTCAATCCTATCAATGAGTAAAAAGAAAAAGAAAAAATGAAAAAAAGGAAAAAAGGGGAAATCACAGCATGCTCGCTGTGATTTCCCCTTTTTTTTAAATATGTTGAAATGACCTTGAACTATAAAAGCGGATGCAGAAAAAGAAACACTCAATACTAACTTGACTTTGTTAGTAAAAACATCATGACAGAGTTAAAGGAAAAGATTGTTAATGAACTTCATAAACCTGCAATAATAAAGTTTCCACGAAGAAATACTGTTGTAAAAGGAATAAATGATTTATATCAAGCAGATTTAATTGAAATGCAACCGCATAGTAAAATAAATAAAGGATTTAAATACATACTTACGATTATTAATTGTTTTACTAAAGTTGCAGATGCTTTGCCATTAAGAGACAAAACCGGTAACTGCATAACAAAAGCTATGGAAGTAGCTATAAAAAGAGATAAAAATAAAATTAAACATTTACAAACTGATGATGGGAAAGACGTTTTTAATAAACCTTTTGCCTTGTTAATGAAAAAATATAAGATAAATCATTATTCTACAAATTCTGAGAAAAAGGCAGCTATAATTGAAAGATTTAATAGAACCTTAAAAGGTGCAATGTATAAAATGTTTTCGAAAAGAGGTTCTTACGTATGGGTTGATATTTTACCAAAATTAATAAGCGATTACAACAACAAGTTTCATAGAACTATCGGTATGGCACCTAACAAAGTGAATAAGAAAAACGCTAAACTAGTTTTACAACGAATTAAAAAGAATACACAGCCAAAAGCGGAACAAAGAAAACCAAGAAAATTTAATGTAAATGATAAAGTTCGAATTAGTAAATACAAAGGAGTGTTTACTAAAAAATACCTGCCCAATTGGACCAACGAAGTTTTTACAGTGTATAAAGTACAACCTACTGTACCGGAAACTTATATTTTAAAAGATAACAAAGGAAATTTGTTACAAGGCGGTTTTTACGGACATGAATTGTTAAAGTCAACAGTAGGCGATGTCTATCTTGTTGAAAAGGCGTTGCAAAGGAAAAAAGACCAAGTTAAAGTACGTTGGTTGGGGTTTGACAAAACTGAAGATTCGTGGATACCTATAAAAGGTTTGATTTAGTTAGAAATCAACTTATTTACTCTTCTGCCTTTGAATAAGATGGAGATTGTTCACCATAAAGATAAATTTAATATTAATAACATTGATGATTTAACTGTAGATAACGTTAAAATCAACAATGGTAAACACGGCAGTTTATTTCCAAACACTGTACGATGTATAGTAAGCGGTCCTTCAAACTGTGGAAAAACTAACGTTGTGTTTAACTTAATTACAAACACAAAAGGATTGCGATTTAATAACCTATGTATTTTTTCAAAGTCCTTACATCCAACAAAGTATCAATTGTTGGAAAAGATCCTGACTGATGTGCCTGATGTTAACTATTACAAATTTAATGCTAGTGACAGTGTTATGCAACCAGACCAGGCTAAGCCGTATTCTGTATTTTTATTTGATGATGTATCTAGTGAAAGTCATGATACTATTAGAAACTATTTTGCCATGGGAAGACATAATAATATTGATAGCATATATATCGGACAAACATATAGCAAAATTCCAAAACAACTAATTAGAGACAATGCAAATATTTTAGTTTTATTCAAGCAAGACGATACAAACCTAAAACATATATACAACGATCATGTAAATGCTGATTTGTCATTTGAAAAATTCAAAGAGCTTTTTGGAAAAGCTTGGGCGGAAAAATACGGATGTTTGGTAATTATGAAAGATAAAGCTATAACAGATGGTCGTTACCGCATAGGTTTTTGATAAATTTGTTTTAATACATTAATTAACAACATTATCGTACAAGTCTCCATGGTGTAAACATGTTTAATCAGGAAAAGCTATTAAAAGAAATAAAATCACCTAGTGATTCTATTAGACATAAAAACAGAGCGTTAAGATTAGGAATAAGTGAAAGAGAGAAATTCAACATTTAAACCTATTACTGAGCAATTAAAACAATTGGGGCAAAATGTTAAACCTTCAAAATTTAATTTTTCCGGAGATGCTATTTTACCCATTTCAAAATTTGAACAATAAGAAGAATATGAAGGTGATACAAGTTTTACGCAACAAGGAGAAACAACTGAAGAAGAAAGCGAACTAGGTGAAGAAACGGATGTTTTAACAGAAAAAGAAGGTTTTTCTACAAGCGAAGAACAACAAGAAGAAGAAGAGTCTATTAATCCGTCCAACTTGAGCAAATTGGGCTCGGATATTGCGTATAAAGGGCCGCTTGCAAGACAATTTGTATTAAAAATGTTACATTCTGCACAACCAACTCGAAAGTATCATACTTTTGGGGCTAGAATAGAAGAAAATGGCCTAATGATTGGAGATAGCAAACTTGATGTAGACGAACATGACAATATTATTATAAATAATAAAAAATACAAAGGTACAAAAAGATTGTTTGAACTTATTTTTAAACCGAAACCTAATAAATATACTAAAAAGGATTTAAACATTTTTAAACAAATATTGGAGGATACAAATGCGCATAAGAAAAATTATTCTAAAAATTTAAATGTTCATAGAAATAAATCAGAAAAATATAAAACTATTATTGCTAAATTTTTCCCACCAAAAAGAAGGGAACCCATAAAAAGAAAATCATTATCTTCTGCTGAAATAAATATTTTACATAAAAGGAGAAAAACAAATCAATCAAGTTTATAAGGAAAAGGATTATTGAAAAACTTGTATGATACTAATATAATATACTACAACGATATAAACAAATTGGTTGACGGAATGAAGTTGATATATGAAGCTAAACAAGCCGGACATAGCGGTTTAGAAAACGAATGGGTAGCTTTGGTCGGCGAATTGCGAAATCGAGGAGTAATTGCATAAAAATATGAGTATATAGAATACAAGTATAACCGATTAAACATTCAGTATAACCATGAGTGTGGATAAGTTTGGACGGTATTCCGAAACTGGAAGCAAATCAGGATCTTATGGAAAAAGAGGTGGTTTACCACTAACATCCGATGGAGATTATGATATAAGTAACAAACGTTTAAAGTTTGTAAATGATCCAAAAGATGATAATGATGCAGTAAATTTTAAAACTTTAAAAAGTGAAACATTACCTAGCTTAAAGCTTCAAAATGAAGTGTATAACGCTAATTTTTATAGAATTGTAAATCTTCCAAAACCAATAGATAAAAATGATTCGGTAAATAAAGAATATTTAATGTGGTACATAAACCAAACCTTACGATATGATCCTAGGAGTAATAATAAAGTATATGATGCAAAAGATCTTAGAATAGCCAATATAGCAGATCCTGTTAATGATCAAGATTCAGTTACAAAAAAGTATTTACATTCAGTCATCCCTGAAAAAACAGATACATTTTCCTTTTACAACTTTGTAATACATGATATTAGAGACCCTAAAGATATGAAAGATGCTGTAAACCTTCAATATATTACAGATCATTGTATTACACATGATATTAATACAATTGATTGCAAAAATAAAGTGTTAACTAACGTTAAGGAAGGAACTGCAAAATCAGATGCAGCTACAATAAATCAAATAATGAAATTATACAATAACAAATGGGATGCGGATGCAAAAATAATTACTAATGTTAAAAAAGGGTCGGATGAAACTGATGTTGCAACAATTGGACAGGTTCCTGTATTACAAGAATATCATAAAGAAGGTGGCCGACAAGCCTTTGATTGCAAAGGGAGACTACTAGTTAATGTTGGAACAGGACTAGCAGACGGTGATGCAGTTACAGTAAAAGAATGGCGTGAAAGATGCTTAAGAACAGAAAAACACAAAAAGTTTTTTATTGTCAAAACTTGCGATTGACTAACTTAGATGACCCTTTTGATATTACTGATGCTGTTAATGTAAAATACATTATAAGACTCTTAAGTGTAGTGTTATATGATGTTTATAACACTATAAATCCTATAAAATCTGATCAAAAACTACATTGGGTTAAGAAAAATGTTATGGAAAAATATTTTTTAAATATGAAAACTGGAAATTTAAGATTTGCTCAAATTGATGCTGATAAAAAAGATACAATCCTACCAAAAGACTGGGTAAAAGTTTATCACCCATAATCAAAATACTTATACATGTTTATTATAAATAAACAATGTCAAATGATAAGTGCATCATTCATTATAAAGAATTTATAGAATAAACAAGCATTGACATTTCTTTTCACTATAAAAAACCATGTTGAAAGTTCTACGCATCAGTCATAATCGACACGTTATAAAGAGAGGAAGAGGAATAGCATCAACAGCACTTTCTCTTATTACTAAGCCGGTTGGAGCTATAGTTAATAAAGCTATCGATTTATTACCTGTAGAACTACATTTACCAGGAGGTTATCAATATTGTGGTCCTGGAACAAAATTGAAAAAAAGACTTGCTAGAGGAGATCTTGGAATAAATAAACTTGATCAAGCCTGCAAACAACACGATATAGCATATTCAAAGTTTGCAGATACTAAAAATAGATCAATAGCGGATAGAGCACTTGCTGAAAAAGCTTGACAAAGAGTAACATCCAGTGACGCTAGTATCGGTGAAAAAGCAGCAGCTTTAGCGGTATCAGCAGCAATGAAGGGTAAAACGATGTTTGGAGGTGGAAAGAAGAAAGGAGGTGGAAAAAGAAGGAGAAAACCTGCAAAGAAACGTGGAGGAAATATAAGAAGAAAACGACGATCCACCGCAGGTAAAATTAAAAAGAAACAAACAATATGGTCAATGATAAAAAAAGGTGGAGGATTATTCCTAAGACTGTATCGATGGGTATTAAACAGAAAAAAAAAATTACTAATTCCAAATAAAGAATTAACAGATAAAGAATTAATTACTTATGCTTCTTGTTTAAAAATTCCATTTTTAGAGGAGTGTTTATGAAAGATGCATTACCTGTTAAAATTTGGAAAAATGAAACCGGAATAGTAAATTTAGATAATAGTAAAGGATCAGGCACTCATTGGGTATGTTATAAGAAACTAGGATCAACTATTTACTACTTTGATAGTTTTGGTAATCTCCCACCACCAAAAGAACTACAATATTACTTTAAAACAGCTAAAAATGTACTATACAATTATAAAAGAGAGCAACCTGATGATACGGTAATCTGTGGACATTTATGTTTAGATGTTTTAACAAAAAGCGTTAGTCAACTTTAAGATGTCTTCCTATACAGTATCATTAACTGGAACTTCATCTACTTTGCGAAGTGTTCTTTTCCCTGCGTTACGTTTGGAAAAAGATAAATTATGGGAAGCCGCTTTATTAGATATAACAACTTATAATTCTATTCCCAACGTTACTGAAAATGTTAATGACAAAATACATTATTACAAAACAAAAGATAAAAATACAAACAAATATTCAGATTTACAAGTATTTAGTTTACCCACTGGAGCATATGAAATTGATGATATAAATGAAGCGATACAAAATCATGTGGGAAAAGATATTATAACAATAAAAGGAAATAACAATACTATGAAAGCTGAAATTAAATGTAAATATTATATAGATTTTACCAAAGAACATTCAATTGGTAGTTTATTAGGATTTCCTGAAACAACAAAAATTTTAGAACCTAATATTAACCATTTAGGTGCTAGAACTGTGACAATAATGAAAGTTAACAGTATAGATGTTACATGTAATATTATACATGGTTCTTATAGAGATGGTGAAAATACTCATATATTGCATACATTCTATCCAACAGTCGCTCCGGGTTTTAAAATTGTGGAAAAGCCACAAAACTTTGTGTACCTACCGTTAAACACCAGTTTTATTTCAGACATTGTGGTGAACATACTAGATCAAGACGGAAATCATATTGATTTTAGAGACGAACCTATAACTATACGAATACATATAAAATCAACCGTATAACAATGGGGTTATCATTTAAAAAGAAAGAGCTGACTGGTAAACAAGTCAGTAGCACTTCAGCTATAGAAGGATTAACAAGTGATAACAGTCGTTTTCTAGAAGAAATTGGATTAAAACTTATTAATAATGGAAATATTGGATATAGCGCAGGGTCCGACATTCGACGAAACCTTATGGGAAAAGGAATATCATACGCACAACCCTTACGCTTCATCAAAATTAAATAATGATGATGAAATTAGAATTCCCATACAACAACAAGATATTTATACACTTCCATGTGATAGTTATTTGTATATCGAAGGAAGAGTAACAAAAAAAGATGGAAACACTGCAAGTACTGTTCCGTTCATAAATAACCCCATGGCATATTTGTTTGATGAAATAAGATATGAAATTTCCGGAGTTACAGTAGATTCAACAAAAAAGGTGGGAATTACAAGTACATTAAAAGGATTAGCATCTTTAACACCGAGTGAAAAAATATGCTGGCCGCCGCAGGATGGGTAGCACCCGATTCCAGTACAATCATTCCAAACAGTTCAGGCAATTTTGACTTTTACATTCCTTTAAGATTACTTTTAGGCTTTGCCGAAGATTACCGAAAAATAATAATAAACGTAAAACAAGAATTAGTTTTGTTAAGATCATCAAACGACAAAGATATTATTATGGCGCTTGATGGAACAACTGAAGCTAATTTAGAATGGAAAATGCAATTAGACAAGATTGTTTGGAGAGTACCACATGTACGGTTAAACGATCAAAATAGAATTTCATTATTGAGAACTTTAAAGTCAGATCGTGATATCGTAACACCATTTAGAAGTTGGGAGTTTCATGAATATCCGGTTTTACCGGAAACACAACGTCATACATGGACTGTAAAAACTTCTACTCATTTGGAAAAGGCAAGATATGTAATATTTGGATTACAAGCAAAAAGAAGAAATGAAATAACTAAACATCCTGGTGAATTTGATCATTGCAAACATACACATTTTAAGGTGTTTCTAAACTCGCAATTCTTTCCATACGACAACTTCAACATAAACTTTACAAAAGACAGGTTTAGCGTTTTGTACGATATGTACGCAAGATTCCAAAATTCATATTATGGAAAAACAAACACACCTTTATTAACACCAAACCAATTTAAATCTACCTATCCGATTGTTGTAGTTATAAAATGAATCTGTAAAATCTTCCAGTGTAGATATAAAAATAGAAATGGAATTTGAACAAAATGTACCCAAAGATACATCTGCTTATTGTTTAATTTTACATGATAAAATTGTTACATATACACCTTTAACCGGTATAGTAAAAGCAGTTTTGTAAAATGAAAAGAAAAAAAATACCCCCACCACTCGGTTATAAAAGCAGGAGCGGGAACGCAAATTGTTCAGTTGACTGTCTACAGTTGTATGGGTAACATCGTCTACAGCATTATAAACAAAATGAGTTCTTTATCAGTTGTACAAGGCGTTTCCGAAACAACACCTTTCTTGGAAAATGATGATGATAAACATTTTGAAGAAAATGTTGTAAAGGAAATTGATGACTTTTTAAAGCTTGAAAAACAAAATAAAAAGTTGGAAAATAATAAAACAAACGTAAGAAAGAAAAGAAAACTTGAAGAAATATTCCACCAAACATTTTAACTGAAGTTTTCCTTCGCATCTTTTATCCTATTTCATCTTGCATGAGTAAAAGTGTGTCGATAGGATTGGTAAAATCATTAGACTACTCTCCCGCAGTAATACTAAGCCATGGTACAAAGATGGTTTTATTTTCAGAAAATGCTTGGGATTCCTTTTTAAAACATCTACATCTTATTGAATGTTATTTAGCCAACAGTTTCTTTGGAAGAAAAACTAACATTCGACTTTTGGATTGTGACAATGAAATTGACATTATTAAACATCGTGGTCAACAACAAGTAAGAATTAGAGACTCGACACAATTTGAAAATAAAATTCTACTAACACGTGAAGAATTCTACATTTTAAACTATGCAACATCACCTATTACCAGGTATATGAAACAATTAGTATTTTCAAGCTCTGTTATTAAGGAATATCTGGTAGATGCATGCGAAAAACAACCAGACAGCACTTTACAATACGGACCGATAGATACATCCATCTTTAATAGAATACATCACGAAGGAAATGTGGAGGCAGTTAAGAAACTTTGAACCTTTTACTGAAGTTGCAACGGAAGCTACAAAAGAAGAAACCAACAACAACAACAGTACAGAAAAAGAAACCAACAACAACAATAATGCAGAAGAAGAAACTTTGCTAGTTTAAAACTACAATGTAATTTAACAAAACAATAAACCGTGGGGTAGGCCTACTGGGGACGGTGCCCACGTTAAACATACACCAACGCGCCTACAACTGTACGGCCTGGTTTATATATCTAACCTACCGTGGTGTGGAAAACAGTTGATCAACAGACACCGTGATGAGCAGACAGGATGAAGAAATGGCAGCAAAACCTTGTGTAATTGAATTTCAAGCATTTCGCGGAAACGATGATAGATTTATCATAAAAGAATTGGTAATTTTAGATTTACTTACACAAGTAGCGTACCCGTTTTTATTTGAAGCACCGTGTTCTGTCCATGAACTAAAGTCAAAAGCTAAAATAACAAACAGATGGCTAACAAATAATTTTCATCATATCTATTGGTTTGAAGGTTTTCTACCGTACAACAATGTACACAAAATTATGTTCATTTTTGCAAACAATTTACACACATATATACTAGAGGATTGGAAAAAAATAATTGGATACGACAGTACACGAACAAAGAAGTTTTAAACATAAAACTGGACAAAACATTTCACTTTGATACTAAAAATATTTGTGTTTCTACAATAGATCCGAAACACAACTAATCTCAATGCGCATTACAAAACGCATATCTCTTGCCTGCTTACTTACAACAACAAACGGAAGAATTTAGTGGGGGTTCTGAAGGTTATATAAACGAAGACACAACACACCCTGAGTATCAGTCTAACTCCATACTCCGAACAGACAACATCTCCTGTGAAGGATGGCATCACAACAGTTTCTCCAATGTTTAGTTGAACAATTCAACTTGCATTCAAAATCAAATACTCTAATTATCAAGAAATGTTCAGAACTAAAAGAACAGAAACATTATATTGTTCATGAAATGAAAAAAGTTGATACAACACATGGAGACGCAGTCGTCGCATCTTTATCCGATGCACCATATACACCAGGTGATGAACCAAAGTTTCAAGTATATCTTCCAAAACGATTCGTCCAGTTGCTGCAAAATGAAGATCTGCGGGAAATTCAGCCAGGATCATTATATTTGGTGTCACACGGAATGAGCGGAAACAACTCTACGGAACTTACTCTGCACATCACACAAAAATAACATTGTAAATATTGTAAAAAAAATGTTTTAAATAAAATAAGAAATAAAAAACAACATATCAGTATATGTTTTTATATACTGATATGTTGTATTTTTTTTAAACTCAAACGGATGACCTTGAACTTTTAATCGATGGTATTATTCGATTATTTTATTCGATTGTTTTATTCGAATACTTTATATAAATACGAAACTTTAACGTTGAGAGGCTCAGTTCTGTTTAAGACAAGCTACAACCAACATGTCATCCAAAAGAAATAATCTAAAACTTATAACTTATTGTTTTAAAGAAAAATGTTTTAAAATACCTGAAGATCAAGTTGACGGAAAAGCTTGTACAAAATGTAGTTCTTTCTGCTACTGTAAATGTAGTTGCAAAACATATGAAAAGAACCGGTTGGATAAACTAGAAGAATTGCAACATCGGCTCGGTCTACTGTGGCAACGATTAAATTCAAAGTGATTAAACAAACACCTGTCATTACCCCCACCACTACCCCCACTACCATCGGAGGTACCCGCAGCACCGGCTTTGCAATAGTCATTCCTGCTACACCTCTCGTCGAGTAAACAACTCTAGTCATGTCTCTCAACATTCGCGGGATTCACTACAACACTATCAATCTTACAACCTACAAGGATTTGGAAAATTTTAGTGAAGAACTAAAACAACTTATAACCACTGGGTTCGGTTTACCTTTGGAACTTTATGCAACAAACAATCAAAACGAAAAGAATGTGTTTTTGCCAACTTACAACAACAACAAAAAGAATGAAAATAAGCAAGAAATTTCACCACCGACAACAACTTACTTTTCAAATTTGGGAGCAAACTTTTCAACCTGAATGTAAAATAAAAAATAAAAAAAATATCTTGCATTTTCGGATCTTCCGAAAATGCAAGATCTTTTTAAAAACATCCACAGCTGACCTTGACCCATTTCCGCTCATTTAAACTTTAAATGCCCACCCCAACACGTCACAGCTACGTCACAGCCTCTGACGTCACCAACCGGATGTAGCTGTCACTTTTGATTAATGCGTTTTGGCCCAGAAACGCCACTTTGCCACTACTAATGTGGGAAATCTTTCGTCCTGTTACAATACTTACAGAGCCACAAGTGGACTCACTTCAAGAAACCGTCAAAAAAGGCCCACGAACGCCGGATTTCTATGTTAAGTAGCGGTATTTACACATGCACTGAGAGTCGCTTGCAAAAGTGTGATAAATGTAAGAAGCCTATTAATAGAGGAGAAGATGACCTCAGTAATGATCAATGCTCGACATGCCAGGGTATCTTACCGTGTTATGTTCTTTTAAAACGTGAAACTGGCACTTCACTGAACATAACTTAATAGCTTCTTTAAGTTCGTTGTTTCTATCACATTTGACTTCTCTTTTTTGAATGAGCTGGGTGTTTTTTGTGAGTGGATAGCTATTGAAATACTAAATTTACTAAAAGAGATGCTATGTGGAACTTGGAAAAATCCAGTATGAAACACTGAAAAATTCAAATTGAGGCATCGCTAAGATTTTTTTAACTACCTTAATTTTACAAACATGCTCAAGCAAACGCAGATTTTTTTAGCCTACAAATTTAAAAATTTATATATTTCACCTCCCTTCAGCTTTTTTATGTTCCATTTCAGGAGTTTGAACACAGACTACCTAGACAATTCGAAAGTTAGTCATGAAATATTCAAAACGAGGCTAGTTGGAGAACGAACAATCAGCAACTTCAATTATGTATAGCCATTACTTTTTCAACCTCTGCAGCCCTTTCATTTAGTTGTATCAATTTTTTTTATTAAGATGTCCAAATGACACTTTCGTTGAACCATAAGAATACCCAGCACTTTAGATGAGATAAATAGTTTCAGCATTACTTTTATAGAGTAATTTTGTTATTTTCCGATTGGAGAGTTCATTGTGCGTTTCAAAATGAAATTTTCTTGTTAATTTTTTACCTTATCATGAACCCATATTACCCTTCAGGACAAATGAAGAGTTCGTGTAGGCATATAGATTAACCATCACTACTACAATACTGAACTGTTTTATCAGTGTTAGGAGTTTAAGGTTGTAATACTGATTCAGCGTTTTTATTCTGCCCATTATATTATTACCAAGCCTTATTACATCAAGATGTTGAGCTTTTAGGGGGTTAAATTTGGGTTTTTTTAATCATTTTTTTAAATTTTTATGTTCTTATCATATTAGGCTATCGTTTACATTATAAAACAAAAATAGTCTAAAATTAACAGTGAAACAGTTTTTCTTAGATGACAACACTGCATTAAGCCGTAGCAAATTTTATTTTCTAAGTTGAAAATGTGAAGTTAATAAAATGTAGAAAGTTATGAACGCCTACACTGGCATTCATATAGGTCTTTCCCGACTGTTTCTTGAAATGAGTCCACATGTAGCATGACTTCCAATAAAGCCGTAGGTCTTCGGATTCTACGTAAGGTCTCTACACTGTTGCCGGGTCCAAAAAATATTTCCCCCTCTGAAGCGTGCAAATTCCCTACTCTATTCCTTGTTTTGCCACCCATTCTGAATTTCATGTTACGCACGCCCATGCTTACAACATGCTAATAATATGTTAATATATATAAATTGTAACCATGGTTGAACCTGTAAAGATAGATTGCTAATTCTTCTCATTAAAATGTGTTTACACACTTTCAAACAAAAATTAATGTGTCCGTCTTAAATTTTGAATAAAGTTATAGTTTATATTTCACATTCACGCCTGTATTCCTATTTATACATTTCACTTTGGTACTTGGCCAGTAATTTTTTTTACATTGAGGTTAAAATAATTACTGTGTGGGACAGAACGACGTGGCAAGTCTCTGCACATTACAGGATATCGAAATAAAACCGTAAACCACAGGATGTAAGCTATAATTAAATAAAGAGTAAAGCTGCGACGTATCGGGGGATAGACTTCTGTAAAATACAGTGCATGCGGTTGTCATTAACCGTGACCATACAAATTAATTATACTTTACAGTTTGATACTATTAGCCAGGGCCAAAAAAAGTTTGGTTCCAAGTGGTTCAATAGGCTTGATAAGTTACGAACTACTGATCTAATACAATGAAATAATTAGTGTTGTATTTTATGAATATATTAAAAATAACATATTCTGTTGAAGGATTTAATGTTTTCCCTGTTTTCGCCACTTCACTGATTTTCCCTCTATATTCCCTTACACCTTTTAAAAGGAACACATTTCCCCATTGGGAAGAAGACAACACCAGCGTCATGGAGCACTAAATTATTAAGACACCAAATGCCAGGTAAATTTTCTAATGTAGGGAAAAATACAATAATTTGTTTCGCTGTAAGAGCTCCCTCGTTGCACAGCCTGCTTGGTGTCTTCCAGCAGACCGGATTTATATCGATAAATCAATAGTTATTGTGTCATTTGTTTTTAAAATATAGATTAAATGTAAATTTGTAAGTTGTCAAAGTCTGTTCCGTGTTAATTTTGAATCTTGATCTTTATTTAAATCGTTGTATGCAAGTGTGAATTCATGCAAGATTTTTGTCGTGACATGAAAGTTTCAAGCCTCGTTGCCGCCAGGAACACGTGTGCTCTAAGTATTTTAGGTTAAGTTTCAAAGTGTTATTTACTGAGTATTTATTCACTGTTTAGTAGTTTGTTGTCCTTTTAAATGATTTTATGGTAGTATTGAGTAATTTCAGAAATCCACAGACGGGGCCTAGCCTGACTTTAGAGTATGGCATTACATATCTGTTCCAAGAAAAAAAAAACAAAGAACTATATTTCATTTTATGTATTTATTTGCTATTGTGTATTTTGATGACATAAAGTTGATTTAGATGCCAAGTTATATAACTATGTAAAGGCTAGCAGCAATGGCTATTGTTGTCAACTAGGACTGAATTCCTACTGCAAACTTTTAATATTTTGTGCTCTCAGTAGGCTAGTAAAATGTTATTTGAGAAAAGACCAGTAACTGAAATCCCCAGCCTTTAATAGAAAGTCAAATAAATCAGTGCGGTTAGGTTTCTACAAAAAGAAGCTTGATTATATTGTAAATTGGTCAGGACATATTTTTAGAAGTTCTGAGCATTGTTTAAAGGGTTCCTGTGTTCCTGACTAAACGACCTAAGATGTAGAACCCAGCCTCATCCATCTTCAGTGGCTGTCCTACGGGGGTTTCACCGATGGCTCGTAGCTACCCGGACCGAACCAACCTAACCTGCATCGACGTGCTACGGTTGATGCTCCTAACTTCTGCGTCCCATGGCTGCTGCGTTGAGGCCACCTCCTGCTTCTGGTTACTCAGGTGCTATCAACTCTTTTATATTATATGTTGCAAGAAGTACCAGCCCAGAAGATTTATTAGCAAGACTGAGCTTTTTTCAAAATTATTTTAAATTTCCATGTTTAACCACAGGCCTTTAAATTAGTCAATGTAGTAAATTCAAGTACAGCATAAAATCAGTATAAAATCAATAGTTTTTTGTCAACATTAAATAATTTTCTACCGCTGCGAACCATAAAATTATGTCAGAAATTACGGCCTACTATGGAAGTAATTATTTAAACGCTGTTTCCATGCATATATAGTATGCGTTGGAGTATTAATTGTCATTTTATTTTGTGTAGAGTATGTAAATTATAATTGTATTGATCTGTGATATGGTAGGTTAAGGTTAGGGTTAAATAAATATCTTTGGTCTATAGACATATTTCGGCATTTTGTTCTAAATTCTAATTTCGGCCCATACCAGCGCTAAATTATGTCTTATAGACCATATAGATTGCCACAATTATTAAATGTTTTATTTCAGTTTAATACTGCCTTTACAAAATCAAGTTAAATAAATGTCCTATTGTTTAATATTTTATTGTTATTTCAATGTGTATGTATTTGTCAATTATTTTATTTTTGTTCGTTGTTTATATAAATATGTTATCTCATGCCCCCCTTTGATAATTTATTAATTCTAAAGTGGGCTGATTTAATTTATATTTAATATAGGCCTAACTTGGAAATATTTTGAGTACAAAAAAAGAAATTAGTTGAAGAGCCTGTATATTTAGCTGGCCATTTTTTTTAATGGATATGTATGAAGTAGAACTATATATTAAGACTGATGGTGATTTATAATATGATTTAATATTTATAATAATAAACCTCAGTTGTTGATTGACTTGTGTGTTTTTTTGTTGCCTTCAAACCTCAACTGAGAAACAGCAATAATTTATTTTAAAGTTTCACGGTAAACTTTGGTAATGGTAACCCAGTCATGTTTCAAAGTGCTGCACAAAATGTATATGCAGGTGAGTCGTAGTTACTTCAATTATATATTATTAATATGAGTTTAAAAATCAAGTAAATGATTATCTTTCACTCATATTTTAATTATTAGGGAATATAAATAAAAATAAGAGTGGATTTTTGTTATTGGAATTGGAAGAATAAGAAAATGTAATATGAACTTGAGGCGTGCATAAAACACTTGTTAGTTTTCTATTTCTTGCAAATGTCAGTTTAAAATCTATTAAAACAATCAGTCCCGCAAATAAAATAGTATACTTCAAGAGTTGTGTCTAAAATAAAAAATATAAATTCAATATAAAAAGAAAGTTCTATAGTATTAAATCAAAACCCGTTATAGCAGGTGATAGTTTCTTTCTCAATCCATTACAGAAATGCTGATGCACACCATACTAGTAACAAATCACTCTAGAAAATATAAGACTTTGAGGTGGTAAAAAAAGAAATATTGTTTTATTTTTGAACAAATTTAATAACCTTATTTAGTAATTTTATTTAATTTAATAAGCTTATAACCAATCTATAATTGATACAGCAAAATTGTTAATTCTCATTCAGCTTATACTTAATTACTTTACATTTTTTTACTTTACAATTACTTTACTTTACAGTAGGCGGGGATTGTTGGTAAGAACTCGGAGTTGGACTGGAAGAATTAGGAGAGTACGCTTGATGAGGATATGGTGGGTTAACATTGCTAAAATCGTATGGGTGGGCAAACTGGCCAGGCATCTGTTGGAAAGTGACATCTGTTTGTTCTGTAAGTTTACCTATAACGCCATAGTACACCACTTTATTGACTAATATTTCTGCCAGAAACCGTTGATAATCTGTCATCCTTTTTATTTTAGCAGCGACAGTATCTGAAAAGCCGGAAAACTCGTCCACTGGGGCTTCATTTTTTGGTTTTTTAAGCTCATTGATTAACAAACTCAGTGCTTCTTGTTGTTGCTCCACTACTTTTCTTTTCATTGCTTTCTTAATTTCTTTTTGCCTCTTCTTGTCGGTAGGTGCTACAGGAACTGAATGTTTTTTAACTTCTTCCATTTCCTGGTCCTAAAAAATAAATAGGGCTAAATATAGACTACTCTAAGCCTGATCAGCATTGAAGGTCAAGTATGTTCCTTAATCACAGACAGATTGTTTAGAGCATAGCAAATCATAAATTTTCATCACCTTGGAGCAAATTTCGATTTGAAAATTAAGGGTACTGGTATGTGCATGCATGATATGTATCCATACATTTTGTTGTCGTGGGTGAACGAACATTGAATAATTTAATTGATTACCTATCACGATAAGTAATTGCCTTTTTTACAGTTACCACGGACAGAGCAAGAATGGTTGGCTGTTGCTAAAGAATTTGAAGAACTATGGAACTTTCCTAATTGTGGAGGTAGTATTGATGGCAAGCACATCCGCATCGTCGCTTCTCATGATAGCGGTTCACGTTACTACAACTATAAAGGATACCATAGCGTAGTTTTGCTTGGTCTCGTCAATGCAAGGAACGAATTTTTGATGGTGGATGTAGGCACCAATGGGCGCGTTTATGATGGAGGTGTCATGGAGAACACTACGTTTGGCAACAAATTAAGGGAAGAAGAGTTGAACTTGCCTTCAAACCAAGACACTGTTCACAATATGAACTTTGTATTCATCGGTGAAGACGCATTTGCACTGCACAACAACTTGCTGAAACCATTTATTAGGAAGAACCTTACAACAAAAAGAAGGAAAATATACAACTATCGGGTTTCTAGGGCTAGAAGAGTAGTGGAAAACGCTTTCGGAATTTTGGCAAACAGATTTCGAGTTTTTCATACGGCAATAAACTTGCAACCGGTGAAAATTGATAAAGTTGTACTTGCGTGCTGCATACTCCATAACTTCTTATGTGATAAGGGTAGGAAAGCCTACATGGCCCCTGGAGTCATTGGCCAAGAAGATCCAGAGACAGGCATCATCAAACCTGGGGAATGAAGAGCAGATGTGGAGGCATTTAGTGGTTTGAACAAAGTGGTTTCAGCCAAAAGGAGCATTCCTTTATCAGCAAAGGTAAACCGAGCACAGTACGTCAGTTACTTCAGTGGCCCCGGAGCAGTTAGCTGGCAAGACGGCATGATTTATTATTGTTTTATTTTAATAATGAATTGCCACAAGCACGGATGACTTTGGTATAGTTCTATAAAATCACTGAGAAAAGAAGGTTTGGAAAATTCTTTATCAATAGCGAGTTTCTTATGCGCCTCTTCGTCATCCAATTTCTTTCGCCCCTCTTGGTTTTTTACTTATTAGAGGCACCGGTACCTTTTTGGGTTTTTTGGGTTTCCCCAAATCAGGTGCTTGATCCGTTTTAGGAAGTGCGTTTCAGGGCAGCAACCGTTGCAGGCGAAACTGCGACGAGATTGAAACCCTTGCCCATGTCCTCGGCTTCTGTCCGTTTGGAGAACTCCTCAGAAACACCAGGCACCATGCTATAAGAAGCATCATAACCAGTGCCTTCAAAAAAAGATATCCAGCGTGGGAGGTACACGAGGAGGTTCACTGCTTATCCAGGGAGGGGAGCACAAGAAGGGTAGACATTCTGATAAAAAAACCAAATAATAAAGGATTAATTCTTGATCCAACAATTCGGTTCGAAACTGACAATAACCAACCAATTAAAGTGAATGAAGAAAAACGCAAAATTTTTGAACAGACATCTGATTTTTTTAAAGAAAATTTCAGAATTTCAAATATCGAAGTGATTGGATTGTTTATTGGTTCAAGAGGAACGCTGTCAAAATTCTTTGTAGATTTTTGGAAAGAATTTGATTTGGACAAAAAAGTGTTAAAAGTTATTGTGAATGAAACTTTAAAAGGCTCGGTTTATATTATAAGAAACCATTTATATAAGCAATTTTAAATTTTAATATAATGTTATATATTTCTGTGTCTATAGGCAACCCTGTAATAGGGCAGATGGATTTATTTTTGTAATAAATTCTTTTCTCTCTGCAGGAAGCTTCATTATTTATACTTGGCTCCAACCGTAAGGAGCCACCCCCTCAGGTAGACGGGGCCGACGGGGCTGTCCTAATCCTCTGTTGACATACCCGCAGTGGCCGCAGCCTTTGTTAGGGGCATCCACCCTGACTGCCGGCTTCCGCCTGGCATTCCATGAGTGCTACTGGTAAACCCGCAAGCAATGAATCATGTTGTATTTTGTTCATTGGCATTTTGTTGGTCCCTGCCTCTACCCATACGTCTAGTTTGTTTGTTTGTTGTTAGTTGGTAACGGTACATCGTAGAACTGTGATTAAAATTGTCTTTATTCGTCTAAGTAAGACGAAAAAATGAACCGTCATTTGCTAGTGAAGGTCAAATTTGTCAATTGTTTGCAAATTGTAGTGTGACACAGAATATCGTGGAATGCCAGGCGGATGCCGGCAGTGCGGGGTGGACGCCCCGGGGTATGTCAACAGGGGATTAGGACGGTCCCGTCTACCTGAGGGGGTGGCTGTTTACGGTTGGAGCCAAGTATACACTGGATATCGAGTTGTCAGATACAATATTATCTTCCCCCTCCATGATCACTTGAGATAGATCCATACAAATATAATTTCAACACAGTCTACAGAACAACACAACCCACACAGCAAGGGACGTCGCAATAATAAAAACGCACGTGATAAATGACAACCTGTGGGTTCCCACCATGTGCAAAACGCCGGACGCCAGGAAACATATGACTGATAACGCGTAGTGCGCATGCGCGGACCTCGGTTATCGCCCATGACAGTCGCTCGACGTAGTGCGCATGCGCGGACCTCGGATATCGCCCATGACGGTCGCTCGACGTAGTGCGCATGCGCGGACCTCGGATATCGCCCATGACGGTCGCTCGACGTAGTGCGCATGCGCGGACCTCGGATATCGCCCATGACGGTCGCTCGACGTAGTGCGCATGCGCGGACCTCGGATATCGCCCATGACGGTCGCTCGACGTAGTGCGCATGCGCGGACCTCGGATATCGCCCATGACGGTCGCTCGACGTAGTGCGCATGCGCGGACCTCGGATATCGCCCATGACGGTCGCTCGACGTAGTGCGCATGCGCGGACCTCGGATATCGCCCATGACGGTCGCTCGACGTAGTGCGCATGCGCGGACCTCGGATATCGCCCATGACGGTCGCTCGACGTAGTGCGCATGCGCGGACCTCGGATATCGCCCATGACGGTCGTTCGACGTAGTGCGCATGCGCGGACCTCGGATATCGCCCATGACGGCCGCTCGACGTAGTGCGCATGCGCGGACCTCGGATATCGCCCATGACGGTCGCTCGACGTAGTGCGCATGCGCGGACCTCGGATATCGCCCATGACGGTCGCTCGACGTAGTGCGCATGCGCGGATCTCGGATATCGCCCATGACGGTCGCTCGACGTAGTGCGCATGCGCGGACCTCGGATATCGCCCATGACGGTCGCTCGACGTAGTGCGCATGCGCGGACCTCGGATATCGCCCATGACGGTCGCTCGACGTAGTGCGCATGCGCGGACCTCGGATATCGCCCATGACGGTCGCTCGACGTAGTGCGCATGCGCGGACCTCGGATATTGCCCATGACGGTCGCTCGACGTAGTGCGCATGCGCGGACCTCGGATATCGCCCATGACGGTCGCTCGACGTAGTGCGCATGCGCGGACCTCGGATATCGCCCATGACGGTCGCTCGACGTAGTGCGCATGCGCGGACCTCGGATATCGCCCATGACGGTCGCTCGACGTAGTGCGCATGCGCGGACCTCGGATATCGCCCATGACGGTCGCTCGACGTAGTGCGCATGCGCGGACCTCGGATATCGCCCATGACGGTCGCTCGACGTAGTGCGCATGCGCGGACCTCGGATATTGCCCATGACGGTCGCTCGACGTAGTGCGCATGCGCGGACCTCGGATATCGCCCATGACGGTCGCTCGACGTAGTGCGCATGCGCGGACCTCGGATATCGCCCATGACGGTCGCTCGACGTAGTGCGCATGCGCGGACCTCGGATATCGCCCATGACGGTCGCTCGACGTAGTGCGCATGCGCGGACCTCGGATATCGCCCATGACGGTCGCTCGACGTAGTGCGCATGCGCGGACCTCGGATATCGCCCATGACGGTCGCTCGACGTAGTGCGCATGCGCGGACCTCGGATATCGCCCATGACGGTCGCTCTTCGTAGTGCGCATGCGCGGACCTCGGATATTGCCCATGACGGTCGCTCGACGTAGTGCGCATGCGCGGACCTCGGATATTGCCCATGACGGTCGCTCGACGTAGTGCGCATGCGCGGACCTCGGATATCGCCCATGACGGTCGCTCGACGTAGTGCGCATGCGCGGACCTCGGATATTGCCCATGACGGTCGCTCGACGCCACACACTCGGCAGTCTCGTCGCCGAGCGATCTCCCGGTTGTCCGGCAATTTGGTGGATCGCCTGGGAAAATCGGGCAATCAAACCATCGCCGAGCGATCTGGAGATCGCCAGCAATCTGATCGAAACAGCCCCATACATTGGGCGATATTTGAGCAATTTGGTCGAAAGCAATCAAATTGCCGGTCGACGAGCGACCGGATCGCATAATGTATGGCCGCCTTAAAGGAACGCTTCAAGGAACACACGGCCCGTAGACTAAACAATCCATCATCTAAAGTAGCCCAGCATCTCAAAGATTTTCTTGATCACAATGTAGATTTGAATTCATCTGTTAGTGTATTAAAACAATGTAACGATAAATCTAAGGCAAAAGTATGGGGAGAATATCATACATTTAAACGATTTAAATATGAATTATTAACATTATTAATTCCGTCAAACTTTCCGTCATACTATACAGCGTTCATAAACATATTGTAACAGCTTAACAATATCAGTTTGTTTTTTAAATAATTGAATAATTATCACACTCTATCCAGTGATGTAAAAAATGTCATTTTTAAAGGATTTAGAAACCTTAATTTAAGGAGTAAAACTAACATCAGATGGAAATTAATATATATATATATATATATATATATATATATATATATACACATATATGTTCACCCAACTATTATTGTGGCAACCGTACATAAGGAAAAGTGTATGTAAAGTGGCGACCGGTGCTTATGACGACCGCATATGGTCGTCATATGCACACTTGGGTTATTTCATCTCCTTTTGACCTGTAGATACATATAGTGATGACTTTAAAAATTGATTTTGGTCGTCATATTGCACCTGAAACGAATATTATTAGTTCATGTAATGACCGTGGGTGCGCTAGTGTCGCTGAGTGTATATTTCTATATACGGCGTTTGGCGTAATACTGCGACCGGACGACTTGGCAACACTGGTTCTCTCGGACGCGTATATTCCTCGATTAAAGGAGCTGAGGGTTTTGAGCATACATGTAACTAGCATTACGAAGTATTTTTGCAGATTATTATAAAAAGGACTTATTATAAAAGATTATTATAAAAAGGCAATGTAAAATAAGCATGTCGCCCGGCTACTTTCCGGGTGGTCGACAACGAAGGGGGAGGGATAGAGCGGGTAGTGTTATGAGTTAAAATGCGGAACTTTTGAAAGCAGTAAATGATTCGATTAAAACGTCATTTTAATAACACAAATTTGGACACCAATAATAATTGTTAGGCCGTATATTGAACAGGAAACGAGTTATGAAATAAGTTGTAAAATAAATTGGTTTCAGTTGAAGTTATTGTAATATTTATTTTTCGATCTTAGCGTTGTTTGCGTAACCATAGAATAAAATAGCTTTGACAAATTTTAATCTTGTGAATTTTGAATTTAAAAAAAGAAGTGAGTGGTTTTGTCCGTACTGGACGCGGACTTGAATTGAATGCAATGTCGAGACCCCCTCCTCTGGGCGATCAGGTCACCGATGTACGTGATTGGACGAGAATAACGTGATGCTGACTAGTGAACCACGGCTGCTTGTGGCCGTTCTGCGTTGTAAATTAAAAATTTACAAGGGCAGTGTCTCCAAATTTACTAATAATCTGTCTCTCCAAAACAAATGTACTAAGTAAAAAACAAATTAATAATTTTGGTTCAGCTAGTGTAGGAGAGTGACTCGTTACCAGGGGTGCCCATCCCCCCGAGGCTTACGGCGCATTCCCCCCCAAAATAAAAAATAAAGGAAATAGGTATTTGACTATTTGTTTTAACGTAGGTATAGAATTAAAATGAGAATGTCGCAAACAAATGTGTCGAAATATGTCAAATCAAATCAAATCAAATCAGCTTTATTTCGGAAAATATTTACAATACAAGTATCAGTCATAGCGCACATTTTTTTACAAATTAAATATTTACAAATAAATTAAATTGACTTGGCTATTATACATAAGAAATTTCTCTCACATAGGCATTACAGCCCGTGCGTGAGAGAGTGTGTCGTTATCATGCTTAGGTTTTTTTAAAAATAGTTTTTGAGCTGAGAATTTAAATAAAGCATAAAAAATAATGGAAATCACATCTCAAAGTTAAAACAAAAATAATGAAGAATGATTTTTTTTTTAACAAGGCAACTATATTCGCGTTGTTTTGTATTCACGGTGCAACTTGATAAGGACAGACAGACGGACAAAGGTATGTATGGTCCCCCCCGCCCCCCTCCTGCCAGTGGACAAACGGACCCGACTCACTCCGCACACTCACCAACGCTCACTCTCACTCGCGAGCACACATACACACACACACACACACACACACACACACACACACACACACACACACACACACACACACACACACACACACATACACACACACACATACACACACACACACACACACACATACACACCATTACTATAACTGTGGGGACTCGTGCTTTTTACCAAACTATGGGGACATCGAGGCACACTGCTAGAAAAAACATCATATGTTCTATTTGACCTCTAGATTTCAAAAAAAGCAAAAACACTCCTTTTCTATTGGCAGAAAGCAGTTTAAAAAAAGATTGAAAATTGAGGGGACGTCCCCACAGCTAATGTAAGAGACGGTCATGTCCACACAGTTAATGCAAGAGTCAAAACACATGTCCACAGAGTTAATGCAAGTGTTCACACAAACGAGTGTTTTTCCTGGTGACTGTGTTTTTGTCCCCACAGTTTGGGAAATTAGTCGATATACATCGACAGTCGGTAGTTGGTTGCTTTAAGGTTAGTTTAAGTCGAGAGGTTAGTTTAAGCTGAGGAGCTGCTTGGAAGAAGGGAGCCACGCAGACAGAAGATCTGGCAGTCCACCGCAGAAGATCCAGGATAAATATGTATAAGTTTGTGAACGTTTAGTGCGGGAGTGGGCCTAAGGCCACCCAGGGGCAATTTCGTAAAAGTGGAGTGATAGTGGAAGTGAAATAATGGATATGCCTATCAACAAGTAAATGTTTAGAATTCATTTTTAACATTTTGATATTAATAAGATCTGTTCTCTAAAAGGCCATACATGTCCTATCTTAAAAATACAGTAAAAAATAAATAAAAAAATAAAAATGATGCATAGTAATTTAAAACCTTAAACCCTCCATAAAGTGATTCAGAGTAATACCTCTTTCCAAGCCAAGTGCTCCCCTTTATTATTTTAATATCTGTTATTTAAACCTCTCATAATAATCTCACATGGCACTATGGCACAATAATCGAACATTAAATTCATTAATTCGTTAAATTATTGAAAATTCATTGAATATTGTCATATGTTGACCTTAATTAATTGAATATTGTCATAGTAAAGTCACTTTTGTTTACACATTACATTTTTTACAATCATAAGTTATACTGTTTTAGTAGCAGAGAATTTTGGTTCTTTAATATTTTGTAGATTCTGCCTCTTAAAATGAGGATATTTTACATTTCTTGGCAGTTTATACCGCTTTCATACTTAGCGATAGTGTTATTTCAAAGTTATGCGTATATTATGGTGAGTTCATCTTTCTTTACTAATCCAGGTTTGATAAAATGATGGGATTGCAGCATTAAACTAAATGAGGTAGTCAAGCCATTGTTTGATTTTTTGCATAGGCCTACTTATTGCCCTTACGTCACCCTTTGGGGGAAAATTACCCTGCTTACATATCACCATATCTTGATGACACTTGCTATGCTACTTCATCTAGTTGAGATCTAGGCCAACTAAGGCCTAAAATCACTACCCCCCAAAATTTAACCCCCCCAAAAAGGTACTTCCACCCCCCCTATCACTAGGGACTCTTCAGGCGTCAAAATTTAATGGTAAGTACTACGTTTCCTGCAAGTTTCATGAACGGACCAATTTTTATGTTTTCTACTCGTCTTTTAGTTGAATTTTACCTGTACTTTTAAAAGCACCAGGACGCTGAATGAAAGGTCAGGTTACAATCCGTGCCGGGCAACAATTTTTCCTTTTAATATAAAAAAATTCATTTATCTCAATTAATTAGTCAGTATTTTTTTGCGTTTTTTAAGTTTTTTTTTTAATTTATGAAATTTGTTGAAATTTTTTAGAGTGTCCACCAATTGATATGGAAAACTGTACAAAACTACACTTCTAGCCATACAACAAAACCAATACAAGTGCTGATAAGTCTCGAATCAATTGTTAAGTCCGGCCGTATGGGCAGCTTAATTACAGACTTGGAGTGGGAAATGAAATACTTTTGTCTACTTTTATGAAAAATATGTGCTATTTAAACTTTGTAGGAAAGGAAATCAAGACCCTAGAGTAAAAATTCAAGTTGTATGAGTCTTAAAATAATCGAATGATTGTCGTGTTTAAAGGTTGACTATAGTGCAAAGTCTGGTTTGGCAGGGGTAACCTTGAATCTGGAGAGATAATAGTTGACACCGTAGAAGCGAGGGTAAATGAACTTTAAAGCCCATATAATGACGCAACTTTTAAGGCCAAAAATATTAGATTCGGTCAGTAAATACCAAAGTTATTAGCAATTGAAAATTTGCCTACCAAATTTCCTCAAAATTGTACAGATCCGTACATTTCGGCTTGTAGTAAACTTATAAAGGGAAAAACCTTGGTATATTTTGATATATAATCCTTTAATTCGACTAGTTAAAGAGGAATATGCTGGGTTATAACTTTAACAAACGAAAATTCAACTATAAGAATCGCTATCAATGGTGCGAAGCCAGCCCAATCGAGTATGCCATAAGGAATTATTTGTGAAATCCATGTAAATTGTGTTATTGGGTAATGAATGTTATTTTTATAAACTAGACATTATTTTAGTCGACAATAATTAAAATTAGGGTCATATTACGCCTCTAATGGGGGAAAAATTTACTTTATACTTCATTTTTAATTGGTTTTCATACCCAAATTGACCGAATGGCGTAAATTGTCTTACGATACTTTCAATTGTAAGTAATTGATAAAGGTGAAAATTACTGACAATTTATACTCTTTGAGACTTGCTAATGGCGGTTTTATCACATTACTGATACTATTTAGGGTCACAGAAATGATTATATTTTTTTTATTTGAGAAATACTTAACCGACTGGATTGAAATTTCACACAGAGGTAGATGTTGAACCTGGGAAAATCATAGGTCTATTCACTTCCTTAAAATCCTCTCGGGCTACTCCCTGTGAACGCCCTCAGTTTCAATGTCCACATTTTATAAGTATTTAAACATGAAACACAGAAATGTAAACAGCTGTGGCTACTAATTTGGCAGTTCTAAGAGCAGTGGCAAGATCAGCTGTTTCAAGCTATCTATCGTGAGCGAAGCCACGGGCAACTGCTAGTTTATAAAAAAATATTTGTAAGCCTAGATTTTCAAATAGGCCTACTTATAATATAATTAGATTTCAATTTAATAATAAATATCTATTTTTTTTAAGGGGGCCATGGCTTCACTTGTCCATGGTGTTGCAACGCAGCAGAATTAGCTTATTTTGCACCCTCAGTCAACAGGGATAAAACATATAAATACCTATTGAGATAAAATTTAATATTAGCCACTTTTAAAAGACTATTTTTATTTTTAGCGAATTTCCCCTATAGGGAAGAAGCTATTACCGTAGGTCTCATGGTAAGAACTAAGCCTGAGACTATGATAACTTTTCGTTTTGGGGCCCCCAGAAGCAAAAAACACTGTTCATTCGAATTTATATATATATTTGTCTATTAGCACGATAGCGGCCGTAAAAATGGTCCAAGCTTAATGAAAATTGGTACATACGTGTAAAGTGGACAAAGTGGTAATCACTCGGACGAGTTTGTGAACCAGCCCGATCGGACCACCGGAAGGGGGGGTAAAGGGGGATAAACCCCCCAAAAATGGGGTTTTTTGAGTTTTTTACATAGAAAAATAAAATCTATTGAATTTTTGTTGGCACCATTGAATTCAGCTTAAAAAAAAAACTAACAATTTAGTATCTTGAATCACCGCTCTATGTCCATTGGTTACCGAGATATTGAAAGTGGTAAACACAGTACGTTGTCCCAATGTTAACCTTATGGGAAATAATTAAAATTCTATATCTCGGTTATTTCTCAACATATCTTGTTAAAACTTGGTCAATAGCTTCTTCTAGTTCATATCTACTAAATATTGAATTAAAACCACCCAGTTTTAATATACCTGTAGCAGCAAACCTGCATACTCATTCCCCATGTTATTCTTATGGAGCTTACCAGAACATGTCAAATCTTGCTATGTTTGATTGAAATATGTTGTTTTGCATTTGAAATTCGCTGAGTATGCAGGTCTGCTGCAACGGGGGTATTATCCAAACAATAACTTTAATTGGTAATTTTTAAGTGAGCGAATTTTCATAAATAAATTAGATAAGGAATAAATAGTTGTAATGGTCTGGGGCTTAGGTTTTATCATAAAAAATTAATATTCAAATACATTTAAATAGATTTCAGTTTTACCTACTAAGATAAAATTTAATTTTGACCAATTTTATCCAAAGATATGTTTTTATTTTTGATCAAACAATAAATTTCATTGATAATTTTTAATTTATAATTAGATACATTTACTGATCAATAGCTATTTTCTAATTCATAAATTAGGATTTATTTATTATGTGTTAAACCAAATAAACTGAATGATCCATAAATTGATTGTTCAAATATTGTGTATAGTTGTGATAACTGACAGGAGATCGGGCGAACAGTAAAACGATCTAGTCTAGTCCCATTGCTGTAGCAGCCAACAGCAATTTCCCTTCCTCTGTCAAATCAGAAGAATCGTATAGTTTCCCGAAAATTCCACAGGATGCGCCACTAGTTAGTCATCATGACGTCCTCACAGTTTATGCATTTCATGTAAAATTTGTGGGGACGTGTGTGATGTCCCCATAAGCGATTAGGTCCACACAGTCTGGTCGTATGCATGTCCATGTCCCCACAGCTAATGTGGCCCAAACACACACATACACACACACACACACACACACACACACACACACACACACACACACACACACACACACACGTGCACGCACACACACTTGTACGCACGCACGCATACACGCAAAATTTTGATGAAAACAATACTTTCTCCTTATACTATATATAGGGGAAGAAAGTACACGGGACATAATATAACATAACAATGTTAATGTTGATGTAATGGAATGTTACATGAGAATTTGTCTCTTCCATACTGTTGGCTGCACATCATTGAAGGTCACAGGTGTTGGGAATCGTCGAATGGCACTTGCTCAATATCAACGAACTTTTTCAATCGAATTTGACTATGAAATATAATATTGAGACTGCCGCTAACGAACGACATTGACACTAAGTAGTTTTGTGGGCGTTTGGAAAAATTCTTCACTTAAAAAATGTAGACTGAAGGAGAAAATACCTAATCCCTAGTTGCAAAGCAAAAAAAAATTAAAATTTACTATATCCTATTACTTTAAATGAGCAATGAATGTATATATATATAAATCCTATCTCGAAAACGGCTCTAACGATTTTGATAGAATTTTGCATCTAGGTGTAGTTTTTATTTTTAAGTTCACCTACGTGGTTGAATTTGCTGTAGAAACGCAAATTTTTTAGAAAAATTAAATTTAAAATTGATAATTGCTATCGCTCATAACTATATACAATTCGTGACCTCCAAGTAGCTGGATTACAGGACACGCCACAGTTCCAGTCGCCAGTTAAATTTTTAACATGGGGTCATTTGAGTTGCCAATAACAACAAAAAAGTAAACAAAAGAATCATCCATCTGTTCATGGCAAAGCCACTTAAAATTTTATTGCTCGTTACCAGTACAGTAGAACAGGGATAATAAAATTGAGTACAGATTGCTCATGGAGTATTATCCCGATCTAAAAATCCCAAACAGGTAAACAGCTGTGTTTTAGGTTAATTATAAATAATTAATATCAAAGCAACAACGAGTATTTGTTTACATAAATGTGATTTTATGATTAAGATTTACTAAATTTAAATTGTCAGTTTAATGTTTCTTAAAGTTCGCAAATACAATTTAGAAAAAGGGATAAGCAAATTATCAAAGATCTACAAAGAACAAGTTTATTTCATTAGGACAAGTTTCATATAAGAAAAACGTGATATTATTCAACTCAATCCACCTCAAACTTCTGTTTGTACTTCAAAATTTAGATGCTCAGAAAATTTATCATCATTTTTGGAATTTATTATCACTAGAGGCTTGAAGGGGCTAATAGCCCCTAAGAATAATCCTTCTTTACTATAGTACAAAATACCTTCTTAGAAAATAGGCTTTTGGATCCACAAAATTGCAATTTCAGTATTTTCCCCGATCCCTGAGATGGAGACCTTCAGTTTCAGCCCCCCCCCCTCAGCCTGCAACCTTCCAAGCGCCCACAATTTCTTCGCAAAAGTTTCGCTTACGTAATTATAAATATATGTATGGATCATTTGGTATTAAATCTGCATCATTATAACACAAACTAAACAAACGTACTTAACTTTTTATAATTTTAAATAATGAAAAACTCAAACCCTTAATTATTATAAAATCAGAAAATCTTAAACTTAAAATATTTTTTGTTATAGTACATTGAACGTGCATAGTTAGCTGCATTTTGAAACAAATCCCACATATCAACATCTACCATATGGCTTTGAATCAAGCATTAGCACCAAATGTTTAATGTAAACAAAGCAGACGTTTTTCAATCTTTTCAATCCCAATGGATTTTAAATGGAAAATATTTTTCATTACTTCTCATTTTCTGGTATATTTGGACATAATCTGCAATTTTTCCCGACCCCCTGGGGCCGAGACCTTTCATTTGAGCCATCTCCTGTCATCCTGCGAGCTCGCAAACTCTCACAACTTTGATTTTAAAGAATCGCTTACAGAATTAATAATATAGATAGTTAGAAGATAGATTATTTTTGACGTAAGATCACAAATTAGCATATATCACAAAATTGATCGAGCAATGTGAGTATCGATTAGAAAACAAAGACAGGATAAATTCAATGAACAAAACTTAAACCTCAGTAAATCAAATTACAAAGCTAATTGTCATTGTGGGGAGCAATATGAACATGTATATTTGAAAATGTCACTGCTTTCCCCCGAGCGAAGCTCGGTCCCCAGATATTATACTTATTTAATACACGAGCAGTTTTTTTGTTACAAAGACCCCTCATAAACTACTGAACCGATTTTCATGTTTTTGATGTCATTGAAAAGAGCTTGGCGTGAAGTTTTGCAGGAAATAAAATTTAAAAAGATTTGACTAAAGGGAAGAGCCCTAGACGCCCTTAAAGTTTCATATTAGTCCATTAGATTTAACATGAGAATAGAAATTTCAAATAAAGCAGCTGATTGGAGCAAATAAAGTTTTCCAGCAAAGCCATATGTTGTTAATGAAATTGAAATCATTCATGGAGGCATTTCAGTAGATGGAAGATGTACATAAATAAACTATCATCCTAATACATACTTAAGGTCAGAATTCAGTTTTAAAAACATTTATTTTGAATCACATTCAGGGCCGTACTGAGACCGGGATAGCCGGTACAATTTTACCGGGGCCCGGGGCCAAGGGGGGGCCCGGGGCGGGTCGAAGGGGGGCCCGGGGGGCCGTAATTGCCCTCCGAAATAGTGGATAGCCCCCGACAAGGCCCGGGAATGGGTAAAAAGGGCCCGAAACGGAACGAAGGGACACAGAAATCGGGACGTGTGAGCAAAAAAAAAAAAAGGTCACCACTTTTGCCGAGCCGGAAATCAGCTACGGTTTTGAGTGGAACGGGTGCAGTACCAGACATGAGGGGCCCGGCCGGCTTAATATCTTTACCGGGGCCCGCCGCAGCTGGGTACAGCCCTGATCACATTTGTGAAGATCCTAATATATGTTTATATTCTAATGATCTTGCCTCTAATGTTAACTCTAAGACAATTTTGTTTGCCGATGATGTCACTTTCCTCATTAAAGATATAGCTATTAGGGATATTCCCAATATGACCAATGTTATCCTAGATCAAGCAAATGAATGGTATAGAGCCAACATGTTATTTTTGAACACTGATCAGACCCAAGTAGCTATTTTTTCATTAAGTCATGTCACATTTGAAAAGGAAATTTCACAATGTGTAAAACTACTGGGCATACACCTAGATTCTAAGCTTTCATGGCAGTTGCATGTTGAGCATGTCTGTAAAGCACTGAATAGAGTGACATATCTTATAAGAAAGCTTAAGACTAGCACTACTTATGATTGTTTGAGAATGGTGTACTTTGCACTGTTTCAGAGTAGGATTAGTTACGGCCTGTTGCTTTGGGGTAATGCCAGCACCATAAGTAATGTTTTAGTTGCCCAAAAAAGGTACTTAGGATCATGACCAATGCTGAAGATAGAGCCCATTGCAAACCTATTTTTGTAAAGGAGAAGATACAGACTGTCATCAATTTGTATATATTTGCATGCTTGCTTTATGTTAAAAAGAATTTTGATACGTTTGTTTTGCACAGGCACATCCACACATACACAACAAGAGGGAAGCACAACATTAATAGACCCTACACTAGACTAACAAAAACACTCTCTTCTTTCGAAGCCACAGGTATTAACTTGTTTAACAAACTACCTTTGAGTTAAAAGCTTGTTAATTTAGATAGTTTTAAGAGAGTGATGTATGCTTGGTTAGTGGATAGGCCATTTTACAACCTGACTGAGTATTTTGAATCTGATTTTAGCATGATAAGGTTTGTTTAGTGCAACATGCATGGTTTTCAGTTTGCATTTATATTTATTGTATTGCATGTATTATTAGCTTGCATTTATATTTATTATCTTGCATGTAATTATTAGCCATAGTTATTTTTTAGATTTTATCTTGCTGAATATTATCTGTACTTTGCACCTCTGTAAATATAACGAGATCAATTGCATGTGAATGTTTAAAGATCAATAAACTCTTATTACTCTTATTACTCTCTTATTACTCTTATTACTCTATTCCAAATAAAAATACTAAAAGAAAAATAAATTCTTATGTATAAATTTTATAAATATAGAAAGAAATAAAAAAAGAAGCAGACTTAACATTCATTATAATTATGAGTAGATTTATTGATCCATGTTAGTTCGGTTTGAGATAAGACGGGTCATAGCTCAGGGTCAGTCCATTGCCAAAGTTGGAATTTACCTCCCCTCCCCAGTGCGGTACTTTCTCATGGACTCCTGTTTGTGTGGCGGCAGGTCAAGCCAACTCCCTTGAGGGGCTCATAGTATTCGTAGAAAACACTAAAGACACATGGACATCTCCCTAAAAATGATTTGAGTATTCACAAGAAATTTAGTTTGAAAAAGCTTTTGTAAAAAATTTCAGCAGAACAGGAAGTTCAACCATATAATTAATTAAATAGTTCTAGAATACTGTACCATATTTATATTTATTTTGAAATCAATACATTACAATTGCTCGATCTCGAGCAACAGGTTTACTAGTTAGTTTTAATTTATTTGCAGTATGATTTTTGATACCAAACTTAATAGCGGGCTCAACCAGAAAAAAAATCCATCACTAACCGCTACTGATAGTTCAACTGGATTTCATAATACGAGGTACAGTCAAAAAGTTCCCGGAATGAATTGTTGTAGACATTTAGCGCGATCGCCAGCGGTAAATTTTTCTTCCAGTAGTTATACGACTCTTGTAGAGGGAATATCGGTAGTGGAGGCATAGCTGACTTGCCGTAGTGCAGCATGTGAAAGCGCTTTTCGAGTGCCTGCAAGTCTACGTTGACGATTTTTGAAAAATTACATTTTTTGAACATCGTTCTGTGTTTTACTTAAAAAATCACTAGTGAGCCTCTTGAGTTGTTGATTCAAGCTTATGAAGAAGAGGCGACGAAGAAAAACAATTCAGATCTAAATCGGCCATATCAGTCAAGTCACCAGCCATTACCATTCGAGTTTCTTTGTGCTCAGGAGACAGCATTTTCGAAACCTCTCGCGAACAAATTCGATGCATTTTCAAATTATCACGAAGGATGGTGTGAACACTTCCATGTGATGATTTTAGCTGAAAAGCAATTTCATCGATCATTAATTTCCGATTTTCTCAGATAACTTGTCGTATACTCGCTCAATGTTTTCGTCATTGACTGATGTTTACGATCGTCCACTATGAGGGCTATCCTCAATGCTTTCACGGTCGTGACACAACCATTTGTTCCACTCATAAACTTGACTTTTCTTCATCGATTCTTCTCCATAAGCTTGAATTAACAACTCAGGAGTCTCGCTAGGAGCAATGTATACTTGCTAGGAGATTTCGCAGAATTTTATGTCCGTGCTATGTTCATGCCATTAAAAAAATCGATAACGTAGACTTCCAGGAACACGAAAAGCACTTTCCAATGCTGCACTACGACAACATCAAGTCAGATGTATCAGATTTACACCCACTACCGATATGCCCTCCCCAGGAGTCGTGCCAACTCTTACTGCAAGACGAATCTCTCGCTGGCGATGGCGCTAAATGTCTACAAAAACTCCTTCCTGGAACTTTTTGACTGTGCCTCGTCTATTGCTTTTTAACATGACATGAACATTTGCGTATGTGACCAGTATACCCTTGGCGAAAAGATAAATTTCGACATATCTTAATTAGAATGAACAAAAATAAGTAAAATTAATAAAATAAGTAAATATTAAAAAGTTAAAGAAATATTTAATCTAATAAATAAATTAAGTAAAGATAAGTAGGACTAATAAGTTTTTATTTAACGGTTGGTTTTCGTTATACAAAGAACTTTGCAACAAACCGAAAAAGATTATTTAGAATTGAAAAGCTACTACTGATGCTGAATTAAAAAGAACTAGAGCAATCCCGTGCAGCGCAAAGCGCCGCAAAAAACTGATATTCATACTATTATTTTCCACTATAAAGATACTGGCATAATATAACATCTAAAAAATTAAACAAATTTTATGTAATTTGTTCTGTGATTAGTAACTTAATTCTACATTAATCACTACTGAACTACTTCAATGATATAAATTACAACATAAACCAAGGAAGTTACAAGCGCGAACCCGGGGAGGGGCTCAACTTCTCCCAAACTTGGAAAAATATGCCAAAAATGAAAAAAAAACACAATTTTTAAATTGAGGCAGGAAAATCTCTAAATTGTGTAGTCTTCGGTTTAGATTTCTTGATTATTTCTTACAGATTCGGTGATTTCACAGGTATCAAAACTCTTCTTCCAGTATTCTTCACTATACTGGTTTTCCAGCCTAAGTTTCCAATAGCTAACTTTTTATTTTATGTATGACATTAAACCTCTTACAGCGAAAGCTAATATTTTTTACCTTTTTAAGAATAGGCCTATATTTCAATTTTTGAAACTTCTCGTAACTTACCAATATGGCGGAAAACATTAATTTTTCTTATAGAACACCCTGTGTTTTATGGTGTTTTTGGATTCTGATCTTAATTTTAAGAACTATTTATTCCATACACCAAAACACATAATCATAATATGTTAATACGTTTAACAACATATTTTCATACACCAAATTGTTGTGAAGATATAAGTTCGATTTGAAATGTTGTCTTTGGTAGTCTGTATAACGAAAACAGTTGGGTAAATAAGAAATACCAATGATAAAAGTGACGTAAAAATGTGATTGTTGCTGAGATTCAATCATATAAGACTATTTTTATTGATATTCACTCATGGCATGGTATTATTTAGAATATTCTTGTATTCCGTAAGAAGTACATAGTTTGGCACAGTTAAAGTGGATAAAATTTGAATTTGTTAACTCTTAAATTCTAAATATAGGTTACTATACCTTATCTCTCCGTCAGCAGTTCAATTTTATTGTCAAATTATGTTGACATGTTTCGGTTTTCAAAGAACCATTCTCAAAACACAGTAGCAGATAAAATTCTGGTAATTGTCACATCAGTTAAATTGCACAAAACACATACACGTACACACTTAGACATTTAAAATTTATATAAAAAACGAATTGATAGGCCTATCTAAACTATCGGTCATGACGCGCACGGTCAGGATGCAGACTCAATCTTAAATTCTCATAACTTCTGAATCTGAATTTTTACAGACATGCGGGCGGTGTCATTTTGTTTGACACTTGAAGCGCTGCAAACCATGAAAGTTTTATCAAAATCTTTAGAGCCATTAAAAAAAATGTTTTTTGTCGTTTTTATGGGTTTTTATGGGGTAAATACCCTTAAAAATCTAAAATTCAAAAAATGAAAAACAACCCCTGGATATATCATAGTTTTATACCTTCATGCCAAATTTCATGAAAATCAAACAATTGGTGTCATCTCTAGCTCTGTTTACATACATCAACACATTCACCAGCTCTGCACAACTTTCGATTCTACCACACAGGCATCAATTGCTTTGAGAGCAGCCTGGCTGTCTGAAAGGATAATAACCCTTCTCCTTTTCAGATTTTTATCTAGCTGCAGTCTCACGCAAAGCTCTATCGCCAAGACATCCGCCTGGAAGACAGTCGGTGTTTCACCGAGGGCCTTTGAGAGGTGGGTTCCTATCCCATACACTCCAAGTCCCGACCTACCCTCCTCCCGCGGTCCGTCTGTGTAAAACACCATCGCCGACTTACCTATTTCTTCCCTTACCTTCTGCCATTCTCTCCTTCCACCTATGGCCACCTGGTAAGGTTTAGTGAAGTCGTACTTCCTAATCATAAGATCTGAGACCGTCATCCCCATGTCCAGACTCGGGAATTCCCTTAGAATCGACATGTGACCTGTCCTTCTCGAAGGTGATATTTCTCCTTTGCTGCAAGTCTTTAGGGCCGTTAGTGCTGCCCTTTTCTTTATGTCAAGCCCAAGTGGGAGTGAGCCTAACATTGACTCCATTACCACTGTCGGGCATGATCTTGTTGTGCCGGATACCCCTGTGCAGGCCAGTCTTTGCAGTTGTTGCAGATTCGCAGCTACACCAGCCTGCTCTGCCTTCCGCTACCACACCAAGGCTGCGTATTCTACCATAGGCTTTACTGTGGCTTCATATGTCCACCAGATCAGTCTAGGGTTGAGTCCCCATCTTTTGCCAAATGTCCTTCTGCAGGCACCCATGGCTCCTGTTCCTTTGGCAATGACATGATCTATGTGCCTGTTCCAAGTCAACTTCCGATTTAGGTATACCCCCAGATATTTAGTCTCCTTGACTGACTTGACCCTCACTCCTTTTATCAGGGGAGGGGTTGGAAACATTGCTCTTTGTCATATTCCTGTTTTTTTCTGTCAAGAAAACTCTCAGAAACGTCATCCTACATAGAGTTATCTATACAAAATCATCATTGAAGCTCTTTGGGGAACAATTCAGGAAAATATCGGAGCACGTCTCAGAACTAACGAACAACAGCTGTTACCTTTGATGTTCAAAACTTTGTTTTATGATTAAGTGACAATCAGTATGATTATAAAAATACTTCCGGTTGACGTCGATTACATGTCTCTCTTTCCTAACTCGCATCAAAAGACAGTAGGATAACTTAAAAAAAAAAACAATAAAAAACGTGTCAAAATACGAGTAATTATCATTTGCCAAAACAAATATGATTACGATGCTAGGGTTAAACCAATATGTTTTTGTAGGTACACTCTCAAATCTCCGAAAAAGGATAATGTGCAATTTGAGAAACTAGTATATAAGACGTCGTATTTTAGTCAGGAGAGCCAACAAAATAACAATAAATTGTCCGAATTCATATTAAATTGCCTTCGCATCAGCGTCTGTTTTATCTCTCAGATAAGTTGGCAGAAAGAGAAAACTACAACTAGACAGCAGATTTGTTTATAGCTTTATTTATATTTGTATTGAATTTATATATTTATTAACTTTCTTAATGGCTTTATTAAGTTTCTCTAAGACAAAATATTTACGTCTCTGACTGTTAGTAATAATCCCTAATTCTAAATGAACCTCATAATAAGGATTTTAGTATACCTCATAACAAAAAGCTTAAGATCTTTATAAAGTAATTAACATTTGCATGAAAGTACGAAACTATACTTATTAGGACTATGTGACAGTTTTCAAAGTGCACGGATGCACATTTCTTTCGTTCCCAAAGGGTAATAATTTTGTTGTTGTTGTAAAACTACATATAAAAAACCTAAAATAAACAAATGACGTTTATATGGAGTAACGTGCTTTCTTTATGATTAAAATGACAAACCGATTACATTGTTTTTTTGAGTCACCGCTAGATTGACAAAATTACCTTACAATATCACGGACTACAGACAGTACATTAGTACAAAGTGTCTTTTGAAAAGCCATAGTTTTATATATCTATAGTTAATACTTAGAATATGGTTTTACGAAAAATATGAGTTAAGTTATAATCGGTTTTATACTACGTGTTTTAATAAGTTTATATATCGATAAATTATGGTTAAAATGCATTGTAAATTTTGTTTTGTGATTTTCACGTTGTAAACCGTTATTTTGAAATGTTACTTTATGGATTTTCCCATAGTCCGATAGTAGTCCTGCTGAGAGTATAGCACAAAATGACCTTGAACTTGACCTTTCACGTGATCGACCACGTGATCGGTGACGTCATCAAGATGGCGGTGTCCACGTGTGTTTTGGCGGGTATTTGATGTCATCAAGATGGCGGCGCCCACGAGAGCACGTGTTCTAACCTAACTCTTTCCGACCACGTGTGTTTTGGCGCGCTTTTTGAATTTTACCGCCTTTTCTCCGGGCTGTTGACGTCATAAAGATGGCGGCGTCCATGTGAGCACGTGTTCTACGGCCTTGTTTGCACGACGACCAGACAGTAGGACAGTAGAAAAAAATTCTTTTGTTCTCTTTTGTTTAAAGGTGTTACTGTCCACTGTACTGGGCGTCGTGAGTAGTGGCGAGGTGGCGTTTCTGGCCCAATCAAACTTTGACAGCCAGTCAATTTTTTGACAGCTACTTCCGGTCACGTGACCGGAAGTGACGTCATCAGCTGTGACGTAGCTGTGACGTGTTGGTGGTGGGTATTTAAAGTTTAATTCCCTGCTGTGCTGGGTATTTAAATTTTAAATGGCCGGAAGTGTGTCAAGGTCGTTTGGGGATGTTTTTAAAAAAGATCTTGCATTTTCGGAAAATCCAAAAATGCAAGATAATTTTTGCTTCTTTTTACAAACTGTCTTTTAATTGTTATTTTGTTGATTTTCACGTCTGTTAAAATACCATGTAAAAAATGGAATTGACAAATTAACAAGAAAATATCCTGCTACAAAGTATCCAAATAAAGATGCAATTACATAAACATAAACTTTAAAATATAGCGAATGTTCTTCCTTTTTATCTGTTAGCATTTCCTGAACAAGGTAACCAAAATTGTAACCACATATAAATGAAAGTAGGCAAATAATAAATTTCGACGGGTTCACAAAAACCAAGTTGTAAAGTAGCGAATTTCTTTCTTCTTCCATTGTTGAATTTTTAGTCAAAACCAATTAATGATAACATTATTGCTTGCGCATCAGAACTAACAGTTGATGAAATTTCATTTACTTGTAGACTTGTAGTAGTTTCATTTGTAGTAAGTAATTGTTCGGAAGTTGGTGTAGATGTAGAAGAAACAGTATTATCTTGAAGCTCAGAGTCCATGTGTGCTCGGGTAAAGAGCTGAAGCTTTAATGACGTGTGGTAGCCGTGTCCTACTGTGCATCAGGAGTTGTTGGTGGTGGGGGGTCGTTTGGTTCTTGCACTGAAATGTAGATGGAATCATAACTTTCTGGAGGATGTACTAAAATTTGTTGTATAGGATCTGCATCAATAGGAAAACTTTGCGTTTCAATACAAAGTCCATCTTTAATAAAAGAAACATATAAAACAGAACTCATGTTTATTTAGATGTTTACTCTCCAAGTTCTACCAGCAAACTGATGTGTCAGTAGTGGCGCTGCAACCTCCCTTGACATGTGCAGCCTGGCACATCTGCTGCACACCTGCCCTCCCCCACCACCATGAGAGACTCCTCGCAATTTTTGAATTTGTAGTGTTAGTTCTAACGTAGGTGTTGTAGGGTGAATATCTCAGTACTAAACAATTGTTTTTAACATTTGGCTTACAATACTTATTTAACTTTGTAGGAGTTACAATATTTTTAAAGATGCTACTTTATTATGTTTTCTTAATACTTAGTTAAAATATTTAGTTGAAGAAATGCAAAACTAAACTACACTTGCGATTAAATATAAACTCTGTTTCTTAACATTTAATTTAAAATTGAAATGTTAGGGCGATGCTACATATGTTGCACACCTGCCTTCCCCCACTACCATAAGAGACCCCTCGCAATGTTTTCGATATTTAGTTTTAGTTGTAATGTAGATGTTGTAGGGTAAACATCTCAGTAGTAAACATTTGTTCTTAACATTTAGCTTAAAAATATTGTTTTGAAATACTTATTTAACTTTGTACAAGTTACGATATTTTTAAAGATGTTTCATATTTTAATTAATATGTTTCCAAACCTTATCATGCGAGTTTTAAAAAACAAACGAAAAAGGCGAAATAAAAATAAAACCAAGGAATAAAACCAACGAAACTTGCGTTGAATGAAACGCAAAAACTGGCAACTTTTACTTGACATCATCACTGGGCCGGGTTTATTATCCTGGTGACCACGCATGCTGCCGACCTTGTTGCGTAACGGTTGCGCAACAGCATCGGTCGACCAGTTGGCAATACAAGCTGTTGACCTTGGAACATCTGCTGCACACCTGGCCCGAGATCAAGTTGGCGACCCCCCCCCCAAACCCCTTTTGGGACTTAGAGGTACGTGGACCCCTTGTTAGTCCAAGGGTTGAGGCTTTAGCGAAAGCCCAAATTTTAAATTTTTATGTTGGCCCCTTACAAGGACCGTTTTTGCCACCAGGGTGGACTTTTAAGGAGGGGAAGGAAAATGGGGTTTTAATCTGAAAGTTTTATTTTTAGTTTGCCATTTTCTTTTACTATTTGTAGGTGTCGAGGGTTAAGGGGAATAGAGAGTATTTTAGGAAGGTTGATAATATAGATCTTGTTTTTTTCCAAATTAAAAATGTAAAAGGAAGAAGAATCGTGTTTAAGGATTTTGTATTTTTGGTTATATTTGAGTTTTTTTAGTTGTATCTTTTGCTGGGGTACGTGTAAAGGCGAAAGAGGTCTTTTAATAGTAGAAGGTTCAGTGGTAATTTTGATGCCGGTATCGGAGCGGTTCATATTGAAGTAGGTGTTGTTAGGATGGTGGCAAGGCGGAGAATGAGTTGTTGAGTGTAGAGTGTGTGAAGCAATCAAGGACTTGGCCACCTGGTGTGTCAGCTGACGCAACAAGGTCGACGGCTTGTATTACCAACTGTTTCCAAACGGAGGCGTGCGAGGTCACTAGAAGTAGAAAGCTGGCTCAGTAATGATGTAAAATAAAGTTATCAGTTTTTGCGTAATAACATGTGCACCGTTGGTTTTATTAAAAAAAGTTATTGGACTTTTTTGTTTGTCTTTTTATTCCGTGTATTTTGAGTACTCACATGTCAGGGTTTAGAAACATATAAAGTAAAATATGATGTAATAAAAGATAATTTTTTAGTTTTTGTGACTGTTTCCAAGCGTTTGATATATCAAAAAATGTTATTGGACCTTTTTGTTTGTCTTTTAATTCCACGTAATTTGAGTAACCGCACGATAGGTTTTGTAAAAGTTTGAAAATTACTTGAAACTTAAGTTTTTGCGTTATAACTCCTATACCGGTGGTTTTATCGGAAAATGTTACTGGACCTTTTTGTTCGTCTTTTAATTCTGCGTATTTTGAGTACCTACATGATAGGGTTTGGAAACATATAAAATGAAATATGATGTAAAGAAAGATAATTTTTAGTTTTTGCGTTATAACTTCTGTACCGTTGGTTTTATCAAAAAACGTTACTGGACCTTTTTTGTTTGTCTTTTAATTCCGCTTAATTTGACTACCCGCACGATGGATTTGGAGCAATTTCCCAACCCTCCCCCCCCGTCAATGTTGCCGGGACTACCTCCCCCCCCCATCAATGTTGTCGGGGGGGGGGGTCGCCGACCTGATCTCGTTGCCGTTCAACCTTAGAACTGCGTCGCCGTACATGGTGGCAGTGGATATAACAAAAATGCTCCAAATCGATCGTGCGGGTAGTCAAATTAAGCGGAATTAAAAGACAAACAAGAAAGGTCCAGTAACATTTTTTGATAAAACCAACGGTGTAAAAGTTATAGCGCAAAAACTTAAAAAAATCTTCGGTGGCAGTGGATATAATAAAAATGATCTAAATGTATCATGCGGGTAGTCAAATTACGCAGGATTTAAAGACTAACAAAAAAGGTCCAGTAACATTTTTCGATAAAACCAACGGTGTAAAAGTTATATCGCAAAAACTGCAAAAAATCTATGGTGGCAGTGGATATAACAAAAATGCTCAAATTATTCGGAATAAAAAGACGAACAAAACAGGTCCAGTAACATTTTTTTATAAAACCAACGGTATAGAAGTTATAACGCAAAAACTAAAAAAAATATTTTCCAACATTTTATATTTTTACTTTATAAGTTTCCAACCCTTATTTTTAGTTCAGTAACATTAATAAACTAGATTTATATTTATGATACAATGAAAATATGTATAATGTTTATTTTATTATGTATTACAATTGACTTAAAACATAATATTCCTTAAGTTAAACATGGTTACTCATTAATAATATATGAATTTAGTTTCAAACTAATATTAAAATTGTTTTAAAACAAGTTTCAACCTACATTAATACTGAACAGATGTTAAGTTTACTAAGATAATTTAAATTTTAAAACAAGTTAAAAAAATGTTTTTATATCGTACTGATATTGTTTTGTATGGTTTTAATACCAAATTAAACTTGTTTCAAAGTAATATTAAAATTGTTTTTATCTTTTTTTTTGAGTGTTGATAGTATGTTTTTAAAAGTTTTGAAAGTTTCAAAGTTTCAAAGTTTCAATTTCAAGTATTGCATATTGTTTATTTTATTATGTATTACAACCGACTTCAAACATAATAGTTCTTAAGTAAAACATGAGTATTCATTTTAGTGCAAAAATAAACTTACAAGAATCGAGGTGTGTCCTCCACCAATTCTGTGCAATAGCGGTCAAGGTTGTGAAAGCAGTAGGCAACCTACTCGGTCAAAGTAGGCCAGACGATGTTGTGTGTGCCGAGGTCACAGACCCTGCCAAAGTAGGCTACCGACCTTCAGCTGGGAGACACATTGACCTAGCAGTCAAGGCTGCTGCCTTGAGCTCGCAGTAAAAAGTTTTAAATGACCTTGAAACTTTGTAACCTGAACGGTTTTAAAACTTAAGTTTTTGCATTACAACTTCTATACTGTTGGTTTTATCGAAAAATGTTACTGGACATTTTTGTTTGTTTTTTTAATCCACATAATTTGAGTAACCACATGATAGGTTTTGTAAAAGTTTTGAATAACCTTGAAACTTTGTAACCTGGACGGTTTTAAAACTTAAGTTTTCGCGTTATAACTTCTATAACGTTGGTTTTATCGAAAAATGTTACTGAACATTTTTGTTAGTTTTTTTATTCCACATAATTTGAGTAACCACATGATAGGTTTTGTAAAAGTTTTGAATGACCTTGAAACTTTGTAACCTGGACGGTTTTAAAACTTAAGTTTTCACGTTATAACTTTTATACCTTTGGTTTTATTGAAAAATGTTACTGAACATTTTTGTTTGTTTTTTTATTCCATGTAATTTGAGTAACCACATGATAGGTTTTGTAAAAGTTTGAAAATGAACTTGAAACTTAAGTTTTTGCGTTATAAATTCTATACCGTTGGTTTTATCAAAAAATGTTACTGGACCTGTTTTGTTCGTCTTTTTACAAGTCCAATGTAAAGTAAAATAAAAAGAAGTGTTGTTGTCTGTTGGAACAGTAACAAAAAGATTATGAGTATGAAAAAATTTTCTAAGTCCTAAAAAATGAATTATTGGGAGGTTTTAACACTTACAATTTTTACAAGTCAAATGTAAAGTAAAATAAAGAAAGAAGTATTGTTGCCTGTTGGAAAAGTGGTGAAGGAATGATGGAAATTAAACTCGCAGCAAAAAGAAACTTGATATTGTAAAATAAATGTTAAAGCAAATGTTTGAAAAATGTTCTAAGTCCTAAAGTATTAATTATTGTGAAGTTTTAACACTTAAAATTTTTACAAGTCCAACGTAGAGTAAAATAAAGAAAGAAATGTTGCCTGTTGGAACAGTGGGAAAAGAATGATGGGTTTGAAAGATTTTCTAAGTCCTAAAATATTAATTATTAGGAAGTTTTAACACTTAAAATTTTTACAAGTTCAATGTAAAGTAAAATAAAGAAAGAAGTGTTGTTGCCTGTTGGAACAGTGGCAATAGAATGATGGAAACCAAACCCGCAGCAAGGCTCCTGTGGTGACCTCGAGCCGAGTTGGGGTCCAGGGTCTGCGCTTGAGGCCAGGTGGTCAACCAGCTGCCACACCTGCCCGGCCCGGCTGCCAGCTGCCGTGACCTCGAGCCGAGTTGGGGTCCGGGGTTTGCGCTTGTGCTTCGGCATCAGTTGCTCGCTAGACAGTGAGGTGGTAACATGTTCAGAAGGCGCCCTGAACATTTTATCATTTTTGCTGTTTGGTGAAAATATCTTGGTGTTATTTGTACAATAACATCTTGATGTAGGACTGATTAATTTTAAGGCATGGTAGTTTAAGCATGGTAGTTGTTTGTGCTTGTAGATACCCTAGGGTTTGAAGTTTGTTTTTAATTTGCTGGTTTGGTAGTTAGTATTAATTTAAAATCTTTCTTTTACTTACAATATATTTCTGCCTGGAATGTTTAAATTTAAAGTAATATTTTGTTTTTAAGAATGTTATATGATATGTTTTTAATACCTTTCTATTCCAATTTCCTTTTTCCAACAAGCTTGTTGAGGGCATTCCCTCTCTTGTCTTGTACTCCTTTTTAGTTAGGGACACTTTTCAATTCCAATTTCCTTTCCTTTTTTCCTTCCATCTTTTGCACGGTAAAACCAATTAATGGTAAAACCGGCTACCGCTTTTGTAGTGATTACGCCCACCAAAGCGGGTCACTTACAACCTCTATACGTGCTGGATGGGTAGTTCGCCTACCTCCGGAGTTTCGCTGGACCCCAGTTGATTTGCGCCTTATGGTGAGTCGCTGGCTCCTTTAGTGTTAGGAAATAAAAGACATATTTGTATGACTTTTTTTTTAGCTTAGCGTTGTGCGGTTATGGTGAGGTGTAAGGGATGGCTTATGTCTAGCTTACACCGTAATCATTCTGTGCAGCATTGGGCTGACTAGATATTTTTTACTTTTTAGCTCAGCGTTGTGCGCTTATAGTGAAGTGTGAGGGATGGCTTATGTCTAGCTTACACTGTAATCATTATGTGCAACGCTGCGCTGACTAACTTTTTTTTTAACTCTAGGCAGGTTGTATTGTAAATTAGCTTATCTTCTTTTAGGTTTCCGGGGTGTACGGTTCTGTCAAACCGTACACCCCCATTTTCTTTTTAATTATTGAATGACCTTGACCTAGTTATTTTCAAGGTCAACAAAAGAGTTAGCAAAAATTTCTAAGTCTCAAGGTCATTTTTGTAAAAGTTTAAATGACTTTGAAACTTTAGTTTTTGCGTTATAACTTTTATGCCATTGGATTTATCGAAAAATGTTACTGGACCTTTTTTTGTTTGTCTTTTCATTCCCCGTAATTTGAGTACCCGCACAATAGGTTTTGAGTAATTTTGAACCCCCCCCATCAATGTTGTCGGGGCGACCCCCCCATCAATGTTGTCGGGGCGACCCCCCCCCCCATCAATGTTGTCGGGGCGATCAATGTTGTCGGGGGGGGGGGGACTTGATCTCGTCGCCGTTTAATTTTGGAGCTGCGTCGACGTACACGGTGGCAGTGGATATTAAAAAATGCTCCAAACCTATCATGCAGATACTCAAATTATTCGGAATAAAAAGACGAACAAAACAGGTCTAGTAACATTTTTTGATAAAACCAACTGTATAGAAGTTATAACGCAAAAACTAAAAAAGTATTTTCCAACATTTTATATTTTTACTTTATAAGTTTCCAACCTCTATTTTGTGAGTACTTAAATTATACAAAATTATGAGACAAACAACAAGCTTTGATAACATTTGTTATGAAATCAACAATATTTTGTCAAAGTTTTAAATTACCTTGGAGCAATTTTGTAGCCTGGACGTTTTTGTAACCTGGACGTTTTGTAACCTGTACGGTTTTAAAACTTAAGTTTTCGCGTTATAACTTCTTTACCGTTAATTTTATCGAATAATGTTACAGGACCTTTTTTGTTTGTCTTTTTATTCTGCTTAATTTGAGTAATCACATGATAGATTTTGTAAAGGTGTTTAATGACCTTGAAACTTTAGTTTTTTAAAAATAGTTTCAAACCCATCATGTGGGTATTCAAATTATGCGGAATGAAAAGACAAACAAAAAGGTCCCGTAACGTCTTTGATAAAATCAACGTTATAAAAGTTATAACGCAAAAAACGCAAAAAAATGCCTATATTTTATATTTTACTCTGTAAGTTTCCAAACCCTATCTTGTGGGTACTTAAATTATACAGAATGATGAGTCAAACAAAAAGTTTCGGTAGCATTTGTTATTTAACCAACAATGTAAAAGTTATAACACAAAACCTGATTTACATCTTTTAAATTTTCAACCATGTTTATATTTAATTGCAAGTGTAGTTTATTTTGCATTTCTTCAAATATATATTTTTAAAATAATTTGAGTACTCACATGATAGAGTTCGGAACAATTTACATAAAAATAACCTTGAGACTTAGACATTTTCGCTAAGTCTTTTGGTTGACCTTGAAAATAAGTAGGTCAAGGTCATTTGATAATTAAAAGAAAATAGGGGTGTACGGTTTGACAGAACCGTACACCCCGGAAACCTAACAGAAGAAAAGCTAATTTACAATACAATTCGCCTAGAGTTTAACAATTAATAAAAAAAGTAAAATTAAAATTAAGTTAAAGAGAAATAGCTAAACAGCCCAGCGCTGCACATCATGATTACGGTGTAAGCTAGACATAGGCCATCCCTTACACTTCACCATAAGCGCACAACGCTGAACTAAAAGAAAAAATGTTATTTTGAAATAGCAAGTTGTTTAATTAAATTTAGAAAAATGTTATACAAATATGTTTTTATTTCCTAACACTAAAGGAGCACAGTTGACTCGCCATAAGACGCAGATCAACTGAGGTCTAGCGAAACTCCGGAGGTAGGCGAACTACCCATCCAGCACGTATAGAGGTTGTAAGTGACCCGCTTTGGTGAGCGTAATCACTACAAAAGCGGTAGCCGGTTTTACCATAAATTAATTGGTTTTACCGTGCAAAAGATGGAAGGAAAAAAGGAAAGGAAATTGGAATTGAAAGGTTTGCCTAACTAAAAAGGAATACAAGACAAGAGAGGGAATGCCCTCAACAAGCTTGTTGGAAAAAGGAAGTTGGAATAGAAAGATATTAAAAACATATCATATAACATTCTTAAGAAAAAAAGAATATTACTTTAAACTTAAACACTTTACTACTTCAAACTTAAACACTCCAGGCAAAAATATATTGTAAGTAAAAGAAAGATTTTAAATTAGTACTAACTACCAAACCAGCAAACTAAAAACAAACTACAAACCCTAGGGTATCTACAAGCACAAACAACTACCATGCCTTAAAATTAATCAGTCCTACGTCAAGATGTTATTATACAAATAACACCAAGATATTTTCACTAAGCAGCAAAAATGATAAAATGTTCAGGGCGCCTTCTGAACATGTCACCACCTCACTGTCTAGCGAGCAACTGATGCCGAAACAAAAGCGCAAACCCCGGACCCCAACTCGGCTCGAGGAGGGGGGATGCCCCCTCCTTGCTTACCCCCTCCCAAACCACAGGAGCCTTGCTGCGGGTTTGGTTTCCATTATTCTTTCGCCACTGTTCCAACAGGCAACAACACTTCTTTCTTTATTTTACTTTACATTGGACTTGTAAAAATTTTAAGTGTTAAAACTTCTCTATAATTCATTTTTTTGGACTTAGAAAATTGTTTAAATTCATCATTATTTTGTTACTGTTCCATCAGGCAACAACACTTCTTTTTATTTTACTTTACATTGGACTTGTAAAAGTTTTAAGAGTTAAAACTTCCCAATAATTAATACTTTAGGACTTAGAAAATTTTTCAAACATTTGCTTCAACATTTATTTTACAATATCAAGTTTCTTTTTTGCTGCGAATTTGAATTCCATTATTCTTTCGCCACTGTTCCAACAGACAACAACACTTCTTTCTTTATTTTATCTTACATTGGACTTGTAAAAATTTTAAGTCTTAAAACTTCCCAATAATTAATATTTTAGGTCTTAGAAAATTTTTCAAACCCATCATTCTTTTGTTACTGTTCCAACAAGCAACAACATTTCTTTATTTTACTTTACATTGGACTTGTAAAAATTTTAAGTGTTAAAACTTCCCCTTAATTAATATTTTAGGACTTAGAACGTTTTTCAAACATTTGCTTCAAATTTACTTTACAACAAGATTTTTTTAAACTTGCATTATTTGACCTTGACACTTAGATTTCTTTTCAAACTTACATTGGATGATCTTAATACTTAGGGGTTTTTAAATATAACAAATTTAGCAGTTATTTACACTTTTTGTGTTTAATACAGAAAAAAGATTCTTTTAAACTTGTATAATTTGACCTTGACACTTGGATTTCTTTTTAAAATTACATCGGATAATCTTAATACTTTGGTGTTTTGAAATATAAGAAATTTAACTGTTATTTACACTTTTTATGTTTAATACAGAAAAAAGTGGTGGGGGTAATGCTATAAATAGGGGTAGTTTTAGAGTGGTTTTCATTACTACGGCAACTTTTGTGGAGAGCACACCTACGTCATGTATTACTGCATTAGTTGCGAAGAATCTTTTGAAGATGAAATTTTACTACAAATACACAAAGAAGTTTACCATAACAATGAAACAAACCAAGAAAGAAACCAAGAAACAAACCAAGAAACAAATAACAATGCAGAAGAAGAATATTTGGAAGATTTAGATCAAATACTGGCTACCGTACAACAACAACTAAATTCAAGATCAAGTGTTATTCAATACGCACCCGGACCATCTTTGGATGTGGAATTATACGCCCGAGCCTTACCAGGTAGTGTAGTAACTCATTTTAAGATTGACAATGCTCAATTGCAACTTGCACAGTTTATTTCAAAAGCAAAAACATTAGTAACAGAAACATTAAACAATGAACTAAGAAGATTAAATTTTATAAAGTTTGGAATATTATTAGATACAGTATTTACAAATATTCAGAATGAAACAACACCAAGAGGATTTTTAACTAAAAACAAAACCATCATGTTTGCATCAGATATAAGCTCAATTGTGGATGATTGTTTTGAAGAACTTTTAACAAAATTACAAGAACATGAAGGAAGAGGTTCTGGATGGAGTTTGTTAAGTATAACAAGCTTAGATGTGAGTGTTCATAAACATGGATATGGAATGACAGGTAGTAGTTATATTGCTTTGCCAAGGAAGATTCGAGTAACCAAATCTTGTGTTAATGTACAAAATGAAAATGCTGAATGTTTCAAGTATGCAATGCTTGCAAAATATGTAGAAGATCATGTCGAACGACCGAGTAGAGCATACGATGAGGTTTGCTATATGTATAGCTTTCAAGGCATGACTTATCCTGTTGCAATTCAAGACATATCAAAATTTGAAAAGAAAAATCCTTTTGCATCTGTAAACATCTTTGGCTTAGATTCATCCAACAATGTCTATCCCTTACGTATAACACCCACCGAACGCAGAGATCATACTGATTTATTATTTATAACTAAAGGTGATATCTCACATTATGTATACATTGAAGATTTTGAAGCTCTAGGTTGCAAACAGTTATCAAAACGTGAACAACCAAAAACAACTTGTAAAAGATGTTTCTGTTTTGTAAACAAACCTTTAAGAAGAGGAGGTTCAGAATGGTTAACAGAACATAAAAGATTATGCAATGGAAACTAAGAAGTAAGAATTAAATTACCACACCCTAGCAGATCACAAGTAAAATTTGATAAAGTTATCCAACAATACAGAATTCCCGTTGTAGTGTATGCAGATTTTGAATCTTCATTGCTTCCACTTGAACAATAAGAAGGAGAGGAAATTACAAGCAGAACAAAGTATCAACTTCACAAACCAAACAGCTACTGTTTAATAGTAAAATCCACTCTGCCTGAAGAACATCTTCAAGAATATGGTTTGACATCTACACCGAAGACATATCGTTGAGAAGAAGCAGCTCGATACTTTGTTGATGATTTATACGACATCGCTGGGAAAGTGGAAGCAATGTATAGCAATGTGGTTCCTATGTCACCTATGACACCGGAAGAACTTTATCTTTATGATTCGACAACAACATGCTATTTGTGTAACAATCAATTTACAGTAACTAAAGTTAAAGTTCGCGACCATGACCATCTGACAGGAGCCTACAGAGGTGCAGCTTGCAACGGATGTAACATCAACTACAAACTACCATCTTTTATTCCCGTGGTTTTCACAATCTTAGCGGATACGATGGACATTTTATCATTCCCGAATTAGCAAGAGACAACGGTGAAATAGACGTTATAGCACAAACTATGGAAAAATTTATAAGCTTTTCAAAAAAGGTGGGCAAAATTAAACTTAGATTTGTTGATTCTTTTATGTTTATGCCTTCCAGTCTTATGAAACTTTCTGAAAATTTAAGAAGACAAAATTTAATAGAAACAAGCAAAATTGTACCTGCAGAAAAAATGGATTTGGTTCTTCGGAAAGGAGTTTTCCCGTATGATTACATCGATGGACTACATAAATTTCAAGAAACGTCACTTCCTCCACCAGAAGCATTCAAAAGTAAACTTACCGATTTGGACATTTCACCTGAAGACTATCAACACGCATGCAGAGTTTGGGAAGAATTGGAAATGAACACTCTGGGAGATTATTCTGACTTTTATGTAAAACTTGATGTGACCCTTCTCTGCGATGTGATGGAAGAATTTAGAAACACCTGCTTTGAAGCTTACGGATTAGACCCTCTTCATTCTTATACTTCTCCAGGACTAGCTTGGCAAGCTATGCTAAAAGAAACAAAGTGCAACCTTCAATTATTAACAGATATTGACATGGTGTTGATGATCGAATCGGGCGTTAGAGGTGGATTGACCCAAAGTGTTACTAGACATGTTAAAGCTAACAACAAATATCTTCCAAACTACGATAAAGAAAAACCATCAGTGTTCTTAGGATATTTCGATGCCAACAATTTATACGGATGGGCCATGTCTAATCCACTTCCTTTTGGAAACTTTGAATGGGTTAATCCAGACTCTATTGGTGATATTTCGCAAATTTCAAAAGACGGAGACACCGGATACATATTGGACTGTGACTTTGAATATCCAGAACATTTGCATGATCTTCATTACGATCTTCCGCTCCTTGCAAAAACAGAAGTTTCACCAATTGGCAAACATCCAAAATTAATGATGACTCTTGAAAATAAACAAAGATACGTAGCTCACTTTTGGGTTGTTCAACAAGCACTCCAATTGGGTTTACGTATAACCAAAATTCATAGAGTTTTAAAATTTTCCCAATCTTGCTGGTTAAAACCGTACATTGATTCAAACACCAGAAGAAGAGCAGCAGCAACATCAACATTTCAAAAGGACTTTTTTAAATTAATGAATAATGCGATATTTGGAAAAACATTGGAAAACAAAAGAAAACACAAAAATGTTAAATTAATTACAGATCCTATAAAACTAGAAAAACTTGTACAAAAACCAAACTTTGGAACATCCGTTATCATCAATGAAAACCTTGTGGCAGTATCTATGAAGAAGACAAGCGTGAAAATGGATCGTCCGTTGTACGTTGGAATGTCAATCTTGGATATTTCCAAAACCCACATGTATGATTTCCACTACAACAAAATGGTCGCCTTCTACGGTAGAGATAACATCGGAATCGCCTACATGGACACGGACGCTTTCATCTACTGGATTCTTACTGAAGATATGTATTTGGATCTTCGAACATTTGTTCACAAAAATGAATTTGATTTTAGTGACTATCCAAAAGATCATTTAAATTATGACAATGATCGGAACAAAAAGAAACTTGGAAAATTTAAAGACGAAGCAAATGGAATTTTACTGTAAGAACTTATTGCACTAATGTCAAAATTGTATTCACTACAATTGCATAAAGAAGAAAACAATATTATTAAAAAAGCTAAGGGTGTAAAAAGTTTGTATCTTAAGAAGAATGTAAATTTTGAACACTACAAGCAATGCTTATTTGAAGAAACGACTATAACTGCAAAATTCAACACCATCAGAAGTTTCAACCATCAACTGTACAGCGTAACAGAAGTGAAAAAAGCACTCTGCTCCAATGATGACAAACGACACATTCTTCCAGACAAAATTCACACTCTACCATTCGGCCACTACTCTCTCAATCCTATCAATGAGTAAAAAGAAAAAAGAAAAAAGAAAAAAAGAAAAAAAGAAAAAAAAGAAAAAAAGGGGAAATCACAGCATGCTCGCTGTGATTTTCCCTTTTTTTAAAATATGTTGAAATGACCTTGAACTATAAAAGCGGATGCAGAAAAAGAAACACTCAATACTAACTTGACTTTGTTAGTAAAATCATCATGACAGACTTAAAGGAAAAGATTGTTAATGAACTTCATAAACCTGCAAGAATAAAGTTTCCACGACGAAATACTGTTGTAAAAGGAATAAATGATTTATATCAAGCAGATTTAATTGAAATGCAACCGCATAGTAAAATAAATAAAGGATTTAAATACATACTTACGATTATTAATTGTTTTACTAAAGTTGCAGATGCTTTGCCATTAAAAGACAAAACTGGTAACAGCATAACAAAAGCTATGGAAGTAGCTATAAAAAGAGATAAAAATAAAATTAAACATTTACAAACTGATGATGGGAAAGAATTTTTTAATAAACCTTTTGCCTTGTTAATGAAAAAATATAACATAAATCATTATTCCACAAATTCTGAGAAAAAGGCAGCTTTAATTGAAAGATTTAATAGAACCTTAAAAGGTGCAATGTATAAAATGTTTTCGAAAAGAGGTTCTTACGTATGGGTTGATATCTTACCAAAATTAATAAGCGATTACAACAACAAGTTTCATAGAACTATCGGTATGGCACCTAACAAAGTGAATAAGAAAAACGCTAAACTAGTTTTACAACGAATTAAAAAGAATACACAGCCAAAAGCGGAACAAAGAAAACCAAGAAAATTTAATGTAAATGATAAAGTTCGAATTAGTAAATACAAAGGAGTGTTTACTAAAAAATACCTGCCCAATTGGACAAACGAAGTTTTTACAGTGTATAAAGTACAACCTACTGTACCGGAAACTTATATTTTAAAAGATAACAAAGGAAATTTGTTACAAGGCGGTTTTTACGGACATGAATTGTTAAAGTCAACAGTAGGCGATGTTTATCTTGTTGAAAAGGTGTTGCAAAGGAAAAAAGACCAAGTTAAAGTACGTTGGTTGGGGTTTGATAAAACTGAAGATTCGTGGATACCTATAAAAGATTTGATTTAGTTTTAAATCAACTTATTCACTCTTCTGCCTTTGAATAAGATGGAGATTGTTCACCATAAAGATAAATTTAATATTAATAACATTGATGATTTAACCGTAGATAACGTTAAAATCAACAATGGTAAACACGGCAGTTTATTTCCAAACACTGTACGATGTATAGTCAGCGGTCCTTCAAACTGTGGCAAAACTAACGTTGTGTTTAACTTAATTACAAACACAAAAGGATTGCGATTTAATAACCTATATATTTTTTCAAAGTCCTTACATCAACCAAAGTATCAATTGTTGGAAAAGATCCTGACTGATGTGCCTGATGTTAACTATTACAAATTTAATGCTAGTGACAGTGTTATGCAACCAGACCAGGCTAAGCCGTATTCTGTATTTGTATTTGATGATGTATCTAGTGAAAATCATGATACTATTAGAAACTATTTTGCCATGGGAAGACATAATAATATTGATAGCATATATATCGGACAAACATATAGCAAAATTCCAAAACAACTAATTAGAGACAATGCAAATATTTTAGTTTTATTCAAACAAGACGATACAAACCTAAAACATATATACAACGATCATGTAAATGCTGATATGTCATTTGATAAATTCAAAGAGCTTTGTGGAAAAGCTTGGGCGGAAAAATATGGATTTTTGGTAATTATGAAAGATAAAGCTATAACAGATGGTCGTTACCGCATAGGTTTTGATAAATTTGTTTTAATACATTAATTAACAACATTATCGTACAAGTCTCCATGGTGTAAACATGGTTAATCAGGAAAAGCTATTAAAAGAAATAAAATCACTTAGTGATTATATTAGACATAAAAACAGAGCGTTAAGATTAGGAATAAGTGAAAGAGAGAAATTTCTGGAATCAACATTTAAACCTATTACTGAGCCATTAAAACAATTAGGACAAAATGTTAAACATTCAACATTTAATTTTTCCGGAGATGCTATTTTACCCATTTCAAAATTTGAACAAAAAGAAGAATATGAAGGTGATACAAGTTTTACACAACAAGGAGAAACAACTGAAGAAGAAAGCGAACTAGGTGAAGAAACGGATGTTTTAACAGAAAAAGAAGGTCTTTCTACAAGCGAAGAACAACAAGAAGAAGAAGAGCCTATTAATCCATCCAACTTGAGCAAATTGGGCTCGGATATTGCGTATAAAGGGCCGCTTGCAAGACAATTTGTATTAAAAATGTTACATTCTGCACAACCAACTCGAAAATATCATACTTTTGGTGCTAGAATAGAAGAAAATGGGCTAATGATTGGAGATAGCAAACTTGATGTAGACGAACATGACAATATTATTATAAATAATAAACAATACAAGGGTACAAAAGGATTGTTTGAACTTATTTTTAAGCCGAAACCTAATAAATATACTAAAAAGGATTTAAACATTTTTAAACAAATATTGGAGGATACAAATGCGCATAAGAAAAATTATTCTAAAAATTTCAATGTTCATAGAAATGCATCAGAAAAATATAAAACTATTATTGCTAAACTTTTCCCACCAAAAAGAAGGGAACCCATAAAAAGAAAATAATTATCTTCTGCTGAAATAAATATTTTACATAAAAGAAGAAAAACAAATCAATCAAGTTTATCAGGAAAAGGATTATTAAAAAACTTGTATGATACTAATATAATATACTACAACGATATAAACAAATTGGTTGACAGAATGAAGTTGATATATGAAGCTAAACAAGCCGTTCATAGTGGTTTAGAAAATGAATGGGTAGCTTTGGTCGGCGAACTGCGAAATCGAGGAGTAATTGCATAAAAAAATATGAGTATATATAATACAAGTATAACTGATTAAATATTCAGTATAACCATGAGTGTGGATAAGTTTGGACGGTATTCCGAAACTGGAAGCAAATCAGGATCTTATGGAAAAAGAGGTGGTTTACCACTAACATCCGATGGAGATTATGATATAAATAACAAACGTTTAAAGTTTGTAAATGATCCAAAAGATGATAATGATGCGGTAAATTTTAAAACTTTAAGAAGTGAAACATTACCTAGCTTAAAGCTTCAAAATGAAGTGTATAACGCTAATTTTTATAGAATTGCAAATCTTCCAAAACCAATAGATAAGAATGATTCGGTAAATAAAGAATATTTAATGTGGTACATAAACCAAACCTTAAGATATGATCCTAAAAGTAATAATAAAGCATATGATGCAAAAGATCTTAGAATAGCCAATATAGCAGATCCTGTTAATGATCAAGATTCAGTTACCAAAAAGTATTTACATTCAGTCATACCTGAAAAAACAGATAAATTTTCCTTTTACAACTTTGTAATACACGATATTGGAGACCCTAAAGATATGAAAGATGCGGTAAACCTTCAATATGTTACAGATCATTGTATTACACATGATATTAAGTCAATTGATTGCAAAAATAAAGTGTTAACTAACGTTAAGGAGGGAACTGCAAAATCAGATGCAGCTACAATAAGTCAAATAATGAAATTAAACAATAACAAATGGGATGCGGATGCAAAAATAATTACTAATGTTAAAGAAGGGTTGAATGATGTTGATGTAGCAACAATTGGACAAGTTCCTGCATTAAAAGAAATTTCATCAAGATTTGGTCAACAAGGCTTTGATTGTAAAGAAAGACCACTATTTAATGTTGGAATGGGAGTAAATGACAGTGATGCAGTTAGAGTAAAAGAATGGCGTGAAAGATGCTTAAGAACAGAAAAACACAAAAAGTTTTTTTATTGTCAAAACTTGCGATTGACTAGCTTAGATGACCCTATTGATATTGTTGATGCTGTTAATGTAAATTACATTATAAGACTCTTAAGTGTAGTGTTATATGATGTTTATAACACGATAAAGCCCATAAAAGCTGATCAAAAACTACATTGGGTTAAGAAAAATGTTATGGAAAAATATTTTTTAAATATGAAAACTGGAAATTTAAGATTTGCTCAAGTTGATGTTGATAAAAAGGATACAATCCTACCAAAAGACTGGGTAAAAGTTTATTACCCATAAACAAAATACATGTTTATTATAAATAAACAATGTCAAAGGATAAGTGCATCATTCATTATAAAGAATTTATAAAATAAACAAGTATTGGCATTTCCTTTCACTATAAAAAACCATGTTGAAAGTTCAACGCATCAGTCATAATCGACACGTTATAAAGAGAGGAAGAGGAATAGCATCAACAGCACTTTCTCTTATTACTAAGCCGGTTGGAGCTATAGTTAACAAAGCTATCGATTTATTACCTGTAGAACTACATTTACCAGGAGGTTATCAATATTGTGGTCCTGGAACAAAATTGCAAAAAAGACTTGCTAGAGGAGATCTTGGAATAAATAAACTTGATCAAGCCTGCAAACAACACGATATAGCATATTCAAAGTTTGCAGATACTAAAAATAGATCAATAGCGGATAGAGCACTTGCTGAAAAAGCTTGGCAAAGAGTAACATCCAGTGACGCTAGTATCGGTGAAAAAGCAGCAGCTTTAGCGGTATCAGCAGCAATGAAGGGTAAAACGATGTTTGGAGGTGGAAAAAAGAAAGGAGGTGGAAAAAGGAGGAGAAAACCTGCAAAGAAACGTGGAGGAAATATAAGAAGAAAACGACGATCCACCGCAGGTAAAAATAAAAAGAAACAAACAATATGGTCAATGATAAAAAAAGGAGGATTATTATACCTAAGACCGTATCGTGTGTATTAAACAGAAAAAAACAATTACTAATTCCAAATAAAGAATTAACAGATAAAAAACAATTACTTATGTTTCTTGTTTAAAAATTCCATTTTTTAGAGGAGTGTTTATGAAAGATGCATTACCTGTTAAAATTTGGAAAAATGAAACCGGAATAGTAAATTTAGATAATAGTAAAGGATCAGGCACTCATTGGGTATGTTATAAGAAACTAGGATCAACTATTTACTACTTTGATAGTTTTGGTAATCTCCCACCACCAAAAGAACTACAATATTACTTTAAAACAGCTAAAAATGTTCTATACAATTATAAAAGAGAGCAACCTGATGATACGGTAATCTGTGGACATTTATGTTTAGATTTTTTAACAAAACGCGTTAGTCAACTTTAAGATGTCTTCCTATACAGTATCATTAACTGGAACGTCATCTACTTTGCGAAGTGTTCTTTTCCCTGCGTTACGTTTGGAAAAAGATAAATTATGGGAAGCCGCATTATTAGATATAACAACTTATAATTCTATTCCCAACGTTACTGAAAATGTTAATGACAAAATACATTATTACAAAACAAAAGATAAAAATACAAACAAATATTCAGATATACAAGTATTTAGTTTACCCACTGGAGCATATGAAATTGATGATATAAATGAAGCTATACAATCTCATATGGGAAAAGATAATATAACAATAAAAGGAAATAACAATACTATGAAAGCTGAAATTAAATCTAAATATTATATAGATTTTAGCAAAGAACATTCAATTGGTAGTTTATTAGGATTTCCTAAAACAACAAAAATTTTAGAACCTAATATTAACCATTCAGGTGCTAGAACTGTGACAATAATGAAAGTTAACAGTATAGATATTACATGTAATATTATACATGGTTCTTATAGAGATGGTGAAAATACTCATATATTGCACACATTCTATCCAACGGTCGCTCCGGGTTTTAAAATTGTGGAAAAGCCACAAAACTTGGTGTACCTACCGTTAAACACCAGTTTTATTTCAGACATTGTGGTGAACATTCTAGATCAAGACGGAAATCATATTGATTTTAGAGACGAACCTATAACTATACGAATACATATAAAATCAACCGTATAACAATGGGGTTATCATTTAAAAAGAAAGAGCTGACTGGTAAACAAGTCAGTAGCACTTCAGCTATAGAAGGATTAACAAGTGATAACATTCGTTTTCTAGAAGAAATTGGATTAAAACTTATTAATAATGGAAATATTGGATATAGCGCAGGGTCCGACATTCGACGAAACCTTATGGGAAAAGGAATATCATACGCACAACCCTTACGCTTCATCAAAATTAAATAATAATGATGAAATTAGAATTCCCATACAACAACAGGATATTTATACACTTCCATGTGAAAGTTATTTGTATATCGAAGGAAGAGTAACAAAAAGAGATGGAAGCACTGCAAGTACTGTTCCGTTCATAAATAACCCCATAGCATATTGTTTGATGAAATAAGATATGAAATTTCCGGAGTTACAGTAGATTCAACAAAAAAGGTGGGAATTACAAGTACATTAAAAGGATTAGCATCTTTAACACCGAGTGAAAAAAATATGCTAGCCGCCGCAGGATGGGTAGCGCCCGATTCCAATATAATCACTCCAAACAGTTCAGGCAATTTTGACTTTTACATTCCTTTAAGATTACTTTTAGGCTTTGCCGAAGATTACCGAAAAATAATAATAAACGTAAAACAAGAATTAGTTTTGTTAAGATCATCAAACGACAAAGATATTATTATGGCGCCTGATGGAACAACGGAAGCTACTTTAGAATGGAAAATGCAATTAGACAAGATTGTTTGGAGAGTACCGCATGTACGGTTAAACGATCAGAATAGAATTTCATTATTAAGAACTTTAAAATCAGATCGTGATATCGTAATACCATTTAGAAGTTGGGAGTTTCATGAATATCCGGTTTTACCGGAAACACAACGTCATACATGGACTGTAAAAACTTCTACCCATTTGGAAAAGGCAAGATATGTAATATTTGGATTACAAACAAAAAGAAGAAATGAAATAACTAAACATGCTGGTGAATTTGATCATTGCAAACTTACAAATTTTAAGGTGTTTCTAAACTCTCAATTCTTTCCATACGACAACTGCAACATAAACTTTACAAAAGACAGGTTTAGCGTTTTGTACGATATGTACGCAAGATTCCAAAATTCATATTATGGAAAAACCACCTTTATTAACGCCAAACCAATTTAAATCTAACTATCCGATTGTTGTAGTTGATTGTTCAAAACAAAACGAATCTGTAAAATCTTCCAGTGTAGATATAAAAATAGAAATGGAATTTGAACAAAATGTACCCAAAGATACATCTGCTTATTGTTTAATTTTACATGATAAAATTGTTACATATACACCTTTAACAGGAATTGTAAAAGCAGTTTTGTAAAATGAAAAGGAAAAAAAATACCCCCACCACTCGGTTATAAAAGCAGGAGCGGGAACGAAAATTGTTTAGTTTACTGTCTACAGTTGTATGGGTAACATCGTCTACAGCATTATAAACAAAATGAGTTCTTTATCAGTTGTACAAGACGTTTCCGAAACAGCACCTTTATTTGAAATTGATGATAAACATTTTGAAGAAAATATTGTAAAGGAAATTGATGACTTTTTAAAGTTTGGAAAACAAAATAAAAAGTTGAAAAATAATAAAACAAACGTAAGAAAGAAAAGAAAACTTGAAGAAAATATTCCACCAAACATTTTAACTGAAGTTTTCCTTCGCATCTTTTATCCTATTTCATCTTGCATGAGTAAAAGTGTGTCGATAGGATTGGTAAAATCATTAGACTACTCTCCCGCAGTAATACTAAGCCATGGAACAAAGATGGTTTTATTTTCAGAAAATGCTTGGGATTCCTTTTTAAAACATCTACATCTTATTGAATGTTATTTAGCCAACAGTTTCTTTGGAAGAAAAACTAACATTCGACTTTTGGATTGTGACAATGAAATTGACATTATTAAACATCGTGGTCAACAACAAGTAAGAATTAGAGACTCGACACAATTTGAAAATAAAATTCTTCTAACACGTGAAGAATTTTACATTTTAAACTATGCAACATCACCTATTACCAGGTATATGAAACAATTAGTATTTTCAAGCTCTGTTATTAAGGAATATCTGGTAGATGCATGCGAAAAACAACCAGAATGCACTTTACAATACGGACCAATAGATACATCCATCATTAATAGAATACCTCACGAAGTGGAAATGTGGAGGCAGTTAAGAAACTTTGAACCTTTTACTGAAGTTGCAACGGAGGCTACAGAAGAAGAAACCAACAACAACAACAACAACAGTACAGAAGAAGAAACCAACAACAACAATAATACAGAAGAAGAAACTTTGCTAGGTTAAAACTACAATGTAATTTAACAAAAGAATAAACCGTGGGGTAGGCCTACTGGGGATGGTGCCCACGTTAAACATACACCAACGCGCCTACAACTGTACGGCCTGGTTTATATATATATCTAACCTACCGTGGTGTGGAAAACAGTTGATCAGCAGACACCATGATGAGCAGACAGGATGAAGAAATGGCAGCAAAACCTTGTGTAATTGAATTTCAAGCATTTCGCGGAAACGATGATAGATTTATCATAAAAGAATTGGTAATTTTGGATTTGCTTACACAAGTAGCATACCCGTTTTTATTTGAAGCACCGTGTTCTGTCCATGAACTAAAGTCAAAAGCTAAAATAACAAACAGATGGCTAACAAATAATTTTCATCATATCCATTGGTATGAAGGTTTCCTACCGTACAACAATGTACACAAAATTATGTTTCATTTTTGCAAACAATTTACACACATATATACCAGAGGATTGGAAAAAAAGAATTGGATACGACAGTACACAAACAAAGAAGTTTTAAACATAAAAGTGGACAAAACATTTCACTTTGATGCTAGAAATATTTGTGTTTCTACAATAAATCCGAAACACAACCAATCTCAATGCGCATTACAAAACGCGTATCACTTGGCTGCTTACTTACAACAACAAACGGAAGAATGTAGTGGGGGTTCCGAAGGTTATATAAACGAAGAGGCAACACACCCCGAGTATCAGTCTAACTCCATACTCCGAACAGACAACATCTCCTGTGAAGGATGGCATCACAACAGTTTCTCCAATGTTTAGTTGAACAATTCAACTTGCATTCAAAATCAAATACTTTAATTATCAAGAAATGTTCAGAATTAAAAGAACAGAAACATTATATTGTTCATGAAATGAAGAAAATTGATACAACGCATGGAGACGCAGTCGTCGCATCTTTATCCGATGCACCATATACACCGGGTGATGAACCAAAGTTTTAAGTATATCTTCCAAAACGATTCGTCCAGTTGCTGCAAAATGAAGATCTGCGGGAAATTCAACCAGGATCATTATATTTGGTGTCACACGGAATGAGCGGAAACAACTCTACGGAACTAACTCTGCACATCGCACAAAAATAACATTGTAAAAAAAATGTTTTAAATAAAAAGATAAAAAACAACATATCAGTATATGTTTTTATATACTGATATGTTGTATTTTTTAAAACCTCAAACGGATGACCTTGAACTTTTAATCGATAGTATTATTCGATTATTTTATTCGATAGTATTATTCGATTATTTTATTCGAATACTTTACATAAATACGAAACTTTAACGTTGAGAGGCTCAGTTCTGTTTAAGACAAGCTACAACCAACATGTCATCCAAAAGAAATAATCTAACACTTATAACTTATTGTTGCAAAGAAAAATGTTTTAGAATACCTGAAGATCAAGTTGACGGACAAGCTTGTACAAAATGTAATTCTTTCAGCTATTGTAAATGTAGTTGCAAAACATATCAAAAGAACCGGTTGGATAAACTAGAAGAATTGCAACATCGACTCGGTCTATTGTGGCAACGATTAAATTCAAAGTGATTAAACAAACACCTGCCATTACCCCCACCACTACCCCCACTACCATCGGAGGTACCTGCAGCACCGGCTTTGCAATAGTCATTCCTGCTACACCTCTCGTCGAGTAAACAACTCTAGTCATGTCTCTCAACATTCGCGGGATTCTCTACAACACTATCAATCTTACAACCTACAAGGATTTGGAAATTTTTAGTGAAGAACTAAAACAACTTATAACCACTGGGTTTGGTTTATCTTTAGAACTTTATGCAACAAACAATCAAAACGAAAAAAATGTGTTTTTGCCAACTTACAACAACAAGAAGAATGAAAATAAACAAGAAATTTCAGCACCGACAACAACTTACTTTTCAAATTTGGGAGCAAACTTTACTAACTTGTAAAATAATACTTTTGTAAAAAAAAAACAAATAAATAAAAAAAGAAAATATCTTGCATTTTCCGATTTTCCGAAAATGCAAGATCTTTTTTAAAAACATCCCCAAACGACCTTGACACACTTCCGGCCATTTAAAATTTAAATACCCAGCACAGCAGGGCATTTAAACTTTAAATACCCACCAACAACACGTCACAGCTACGTCACAGCTGATGACGTCAGTTCCGGTCACGTGACCGGAAGTAGCTGTCAAAAAATTGACTGGCTGTCAAAGTTTGATTGGGCCAGAAACGCCACCTCGCCACTACTACAATGTCCTACATTCTCAATTTAGTTTGATACACATTTGTCTTAATATAACTGATCGTATCCTTCTTGGTACAAAAGTTTGTTATTAATACGATTTGCGCTATAAAAATACATTTTTTATCGCAATTTTATACAAAAATTGCGTTTGCTGGGATAAAATTCACATTTGTTTCATCAATGTACTATATACTGTGTATTATAAATGCAATAGTATCTTTGCTCATTGTTTTTTTATCGTTTTATTACTTTTACCTAAAAGAAATAAACAATAAATATTTTCTCTTAAATATATGGAAAAAAGTACTATTAAAACGCTTGTTGCCAATAATTAATGATAGAGACTTGATTCCTAGCCATCAATTTGGATTTCGCAGGCAACATTCAACGATTGAGCAAGTCCATAGGGTGTCCAATATAATAAAAAAAGACATAGAGAAGAGAAGATATTGCACGGCTGCATTCTTAGATGTGAGCCAGGCTTTTGACAAGGTATGGCATAAAGGTTTATTGCACAAATTAAAGATATCTCTTCCACACACGTTTTATAACATCTTGCGGTCGTATTTAAGTAATAGATTTTTCCAAATCAAGCTGAAGAATGTGCTGTCTGATTTCTGTCGAATAGAGTCGGGGGTTCCTCAAGGCAGTGTGCTTGGCCCTGTTTTATACATATTGTATACGTCAGATCTGCCGACAAGCTGGGGAACAAATATGTGCCGTGCAACGCCACGAATCCTTATATATATGTATTCAGTAGCCTCCACTCGCCAATGTCAACCAAAAGCCCAACCGGAAAATCCTTGATTTAGCGCTTGTAAGCCCCAATCTAGCCTCGGACCCCTCGCCCCTTCTCTCGTCCCATTACCTGGTTACCACGTTCAAGAAGGAGGTCAATTTTATGGGCGTGCCGGCGGACCGAGTTCCCAAATCGAATTCCATCCAGCACCAGCGTGGACAATAATGGCTAGATAAGTACTTAGTAAGGGGGCGAGCTGGGGAGAGGCAGTTGGGGGTAATTGCTAGATTTAAATAAATGTAGTTTCTGAGTTAAAACTTGGGCGTGGGCCATCTGCCCACGCCATTTGGGCCTTAAGCCTTTAACCCCTTTATTTTCAACAGTAATCGTTTCTTGTTCATTAAAATAGATCAGTGAATGAAGGTTTGGTACGCCTAGAATAACTTATTCAGAAATCAGCCTGGTTATCATTTAGTATGTTAGTCATACGGTAGGGAAACCGAAACATGTCAATAGGTTAATTCAGTATATTTGTATTTAGTAATTAAAGTAGGTAGGGCTCATTAAAGCTGGCTAAGGCGAAGTAATCTGGCAGACGATCCTTCCTTTGGTTAATCCAGACCGAAATTATATCCTGTTGCCCCAGTCACCATAGCTTTCAATGTTTCAATCAGATCAGTTAATCCCACCTTTGCCGAAGTAAATTTCCCAGTTAGCAGGTCCATAGAATGTACTCGTTCTCTTGAAATTAACAATGCACTCTGTTGAACTACCCATTTCCAATCAGAATTATGTCCAAAACCAAGCATCAACCAAATGTAACCTCAGCATCCCAATTGCAACTTACTCCATCCAGAAGTCAGTCCACCCAGTACCACCCCCCATCACATTACGTTACACTACATTACATATGGTAGCGGAAAAATGTCTGACATTTGCTTCGCCTGCCCTTTAAAAAAAAAGGAAAAAGTAAAATAAAATAAAGTAAAATGTTTTTCTTATTCACTTATCATTTTCAACATTAGTGTCAAAATAATAACCTCAATATGTCAAATTATCAATTTCTGCAAAGTTTTGTTAGCAACAGTTTATTTTTCAAAGTGTCAGTCCCTCTTAGTGTTTCCCAGGTTGAACCTATTTATTTTGAGTTCATATGAATAGCAACAATAGTAAATTCTATTTCCATCATCAAGGTTTCATTGCAATTTTAGTAAGTAATACAACTTTATATAAAAACACAGTGACTGAGCTAGGTCTACCTTGATTCCTTTGCTGTAGGACTAAGTATTTAGGCAAATTTTCCTCTGTGAATAGTTAAAATAACCTTCAGTTGCTTATTAGGCTCAAACCAATTACATGTTATAGGCTATAGGCGAGCAGGTTACCAAAATCTTTAATTTACTGATCTTTAGTCAAAGCTAGCGCTTTGTCTAGGCTGTACTGCACGGAGTTCAGCCTGGGCAATGGCCTATTATCATGTATTATCGCTATTATTATGTAGCGATTCAATTTCAAACTCTTTTTCATTTTTTTTTTAATGAATCTCGGAACCTGTAGTACAAGTGTTAATCAAAGAACGTGTTGCATGTACATTCTCTATGTTAAATTATTTTCAATTCAATTTCAATTGTAGTTTATTGCATGGGAATTTAAAGCACATTGTTTTAATATATTTTAAATTATTGCATAGGCTACTATAAAATGTCTCTAAAATTAATTTTTTTTTAACTAAATGAACGAGCTTAATGATTTAATGTTTTATCAAAATGTAAGAGGCCTGAGATCTAAAACAGTAACTTTTTATCAGAGTATTTTAGCCTGTGATTACAATATTATTTGCTTGACAGAAACATGGTTAGATGAATCTGTTCATTCGTCTGAACTCTTCCCAAATTCATTCGTGGTTTTTAGACAGGATGGAAGGGCTAAAATTAGGGGATCTGGGGTACTAATAGCTGTAAATAGTAGTATGTGGAAGGTTGTGCGGATTCCGCTACCCGACAGCAATTTTGATATTGTTCTCCTTAAATTAACTAATATGAAAGGATTTAGTTTTCTCTTATGTACTGTGTATTTTACACCTAGGTGCGATCAAATCACTTACTGTCAGTTTTTTGAGTCGGTCGGAGATATTTTTAGCAATGCTGATAGTAATATTTGTATCGTAGGTGATTTCAATTTGCCGTTAATTCAAAATAATTGTTACAATTTACTTGAAGGTGGTGGTATTTATTTGGAACTGCAGAACTTTTTGGAATTTCACGGTCTATCTATGTACAATGATGTAGTGAACGATAACAATCGTACACTGGACTTGGTTATCAGCAATGTCGCTAGCTTATCTGTTGTGAAGGAGGAGGAGGGGCTAGTGCCGCTTGATCGCCACCATCCCGCCCTGGGTGTCCGTCCGTCTGTACCGTTGGGACACTGGAATTTTACACCCACGAATGAAACTAGTTTTAATTTTTGCAAAGCAGATTTTTTAGGCCTGTATAATTCGCTTGCAACTTGCACTTGGGAAAATGTTTATTTATGTAGCGACCCAGATTAAGCGCTAAATGAGTTTTATTCGAATTTTAATTCTTGCTTAAATAATAATGTCCCTATAAAACGTAATAATGTATACAAATATCCAAGGTGGTACAGCCCGGAGATAATTAATATGTTAAAGCTTAAAAATAATTGTCGGCGTAAATTTAAGAAAACTAAGTTACGTAGATATTTTGATGAATTTAGTGCGTACAGACGTAATATTAAAATCCTCATTCGGCGAGAATATGTTAAATTTGTTTCAAACGTAGAAATGAACATAAAAAGAGACCCGAAGAATTTCTGGAATTTTATTAGATGTAGAAAGACATCTAAAATAAATAATGGGAGTAATAAATTTCAATGGGGAAATGATAAATTTCAAGATGGTGCGTCAGTGGCAGATGCGTTTGCTAGGTATTTCGGCTCTGTGTATGATGTCGGTAGTAGTGTTAGTTTTTCTGATATTAGCGATTCGTTGGTCATGTCAGGAGTCCAACTCCTTTCATTAAATAAAATTTTCCCTCATGAGGTTAAAACAGCTATTAAAAAGTTACCTTCGAAAAAATCCTTTGGTCCCGATCTAATTCCTACTTATATTTTTAAAGGTTGTTACGAGTTTCTTATAAATCCTCTCTGTCATATATATAATATTTGCTTGAAATCTGGTACATTCCCTGATCTTTGGAAGATTACAAGAATCGTACCATTGTTTAAGAAAGGAGACATGCGGGAGATTTCGAACTTCAGACCTGTCTCGATACTTTCGACACCAGCTAAAATCTTTGAAATAATTTTGCACCAAAACATCTTTCCACACATTAAGCAGTACATTTCAGAAAAACAACATGGTTTCTATCCTTCCCGATCAATTTCCACAAATCTTGGCAATTTTGTAAATTTTACATCCAGTGTTTTAGATTCTAAACGTCAAGTAGATACAATATATACGGATTTTTCTAAAGCTTTTGACAAAGTTGATCATCTTATTTTACTTCGTAAGTTGCACTATTATGGATTTTCTAACAATTTGGTCAGGTTTTTTATTTCATATCTCCATAACAGGCAACATTATGTTTCTTTTGATGGTTTTAAATCAGAAAACTTTAGAGTTTGCTCAGGGGTTCCTCAAGGTAGCAATTTAGGTCCTTTAATGTTCAATATATTCATAAATGACTTGCCAAATCATCTTAGCAACGAGGTGTTAATGTATGCCGACGATTTGAAACTTTTTGCGATTGTTGATAGCCTAGATAATTGCTTATCTCTTCAAAATGACTTGAGGCTTTTGGATGTTTGGTGTGATTCGAATAGGTTAAAATTAAATCTCTCTAAATGTATGGTGATGTCCTTTCATCGTAAGAAAAATCCGATTTTATTCCAGTATACACTGAGTGGTGTTGGTTTGGAAAGAATACACGTGTTTAAGGATTTAGGTATTCTTGTTGAGCCAAATTTATCCTTTAATCGTCATATTATATCTTCAGTAAATAAAGCTTATAGTATCTTGGGTTTTATCTCTCGAGTATCTCATTATTTTAACGATATAAATACTATCAAGTTGCTTTACATGTCTCTGGTTCGATCAAGACTGGAATTTGGTTCCATTATTTGGTCTCCCAATTCATTTTTGTACGTAAATATGATTGAAAAAGTGCAAAAGCGATTTCTTAGAATCCTGTATTATAAGTTTGTTGGTATTCCTAATCATCCAATTTGGTTTATTAGGCATAAGGAAATGTTGGAAATGTTTGGGTTTCAATCGCTGGAGATAAGGAGGAAGGTAGCGTTGTTGTGTTATCTGCGTGATGTGGTGGCTGGGGACGTAGACGACCCTGTGACCTTGGCCGGGGTATCGTGGCTTGTGCCGCGGTACGGCGGTCGGGTTAGCCGGGCGATCTACCAGTCCTTTTATAGAACATCTGCTCATGCAAATTCACCCTTAAATGAGTCTGTCCGTCTGTACAATTCTTTGCATAACAATTTAGATTTTTCAATGAGTCGATCAAAATTCAAAAAATTGTGTCAGCAGCTTTTGAGCCAATAAATTTAGTAATATTTGCAATTCTCTCTGCTCTTAAAGTTTGTCTTTTTTGTTCTCAACTTTTGATTTTATTTTTTTAATGAATGCATTGTAGATAAAGCTTATTTATTTTTTTTAGTCCAAGGTTAAATATGTTAATACAAATATTTGGTCATGTTTTTCTCTAAAAAATATATCAAGCTCCCCCTATAATTGGGCAGATGTGCCTGTTGGGGAAGCCTTTGCAGGTCATAGGTTTTTATAATAGCATGCAAAATTTTATTTTGTTTTTACCAGTTGTTTTAAGTTATTTTATGTAAATGGAATTTAGCTTTGTTACATTATTTATAAAGTTGCATGTTATGTATTTTATTATGTATGTATACCTGCAATAAATCATTTATTTATTTATTTATTTATTAAGAAAACTGCTTCTCCCTGATTTTAATTAGTTGCCTATCCACACAAAGTCATTGGATATCGCCCACCAACCGGTCATTTCTATATTTCTCATAGGCCTACCTCAAATAAAACTAGCCTATCAAGCCACCATGCCTCCACAGACCTGAGACTGCTGTTAGGACATAAAATATTATGTTTGTCATGTTCTGTGTTACAGGTTACTAATTTTTCCTGGCCTTTTCTTCTCCAGCCAACCTTCGGGTGACACAAGACCAGCTCAAGCCTTTTTCTTTTCAATTAGACAAATTTAAATTAATTTGAGACCAGTGCAGGTAAGTGGCAGATGGCTGTGTTATTTAAACACAGAAGGTTGCCAACTGGTACTCAATTTTCTTTTGAATTCAGTAAATCAAGCTCATTTATAAACAAAAGTGCCTTAAAAACAAAGGTGTTAGCTTACAGTGCAGTGATACAGTGATGAGTTACAGTGACTACGCATGAAATATGTTGAATAGCTTAATAAATGAAATATCAAAGCCTTAAAAATATTTTTAACCTGATATCCTTGTTAGAGTAAGTCATATTTCTTGTACTGTGGTTTATAAGTATTTTTGTACAATATTCTTGAATGAAATATAAATAGTCCAGGTTGGCACGGCTTTGGGCTAGGCTATTGGAATTAGCTCAGGATACTATTTTTAGTCTTTCATTTTAGATAAACAAACCTTTATCCTTTTCAAAAAAAATATAGGTAGGCCTACTCGACAATAACATCCTCTCAAAACTTTAGTTAGCCTAAGTTTTTTTTTCAGTAATTGCCCCATTTCACTCCAGCCCCAAACAAGATTCTAGTACACTTGCACAAAGGAACATTTTATTTTTTATACAAACAATGGTCTCCGGTCACAGCCCCATGTCATTTCAAGTCATTGGGGATTCTTTTGCAAAGAGGTTTGTCAACTTTTTACAAACCAACAATTCCATTTCAAACCAATTCTACTGCACTTACAGTTTAGGTTTATCGGGTGCCAAAATAGCTGATTTAAAACAACAAGTTAAGCAAAACAACTTGCCATTGGTGTCAAATCTGCCAGTTTTAGTTTTCATTGGCACCAATGATCTTTTATCACATGAATACAACCCAGACATTTTCAAAGCTCAGTTTTTGTCCCTCCTAAGAGCAATTAGAAAAAAAACCCTGGAATCACGTTAATTTTGGTCACCTTGCCTTTTTACCCCCGCATTAGAGGGAATTCCACAAAAATTCAACAGATAGAATGCATAAACAAGTTTTTATTGACCTTAAAATCAGAAACAGTAAAAGTAGCTTCTTTGACAGAACAATTTTCTGATGTTCAATTTTTTCACACCTTTTATGGAAATTCCACCAGAAGGGATGGAATTCACTTAAATCAGTTAGGATACCAAACCTTTTTGTTAATTTTGGGAAATATACATAAACAACCTTCCATGTAACATTAACTAATACAACATTGTCCTCCACTTTTAGACAAATAAAGCTAAAATAACACTTTTACAGAATCTTGCAAATCCCTCCCACCGTGGACTCAGTGAGCCCCTGTATTTTTTGTTTTAGGAATTTGTTTTCTGCGACGCTCTTTTTGAGTGATTTACTTCTGCATTGTTATTTATAAATATTTTTTATTGTTGAAATTTGCTATTTATTTATGTGGTTTATTTATTGTTAGTTACTTGTTGTTTATTAAACAATTTAGGTATTTGCCAGAGTTTAGGATTTTTTTTACAAAAACTCCAACCATGCCGTCGAAAATATATAGGCCTGAGGATATTCCTAAGGGTACTTCATGGGTTTACAACTTAAATGCAACTGATGCCGTAACCCAATGCGAAATACTTGGCCTCAATCCCGGCACTACTCTTGCTGTTAATAGAGCCTATTTGAGTGAATATTTGAATTCACTCACAATAAATGGGGGGAACAACCTATTCCCACCAATCATCGACCAAACATTGATTTCACAAGGCCCGATGGTCCTGACCCGGAAGAGTCGAATTCAGTTTCGTAGCCCCAAACCACTGAACCTTACTGGCACTTACTGAACCTTACTGAACCACTAACTTACTGGCAGATCTGTGCCGCTCCCAGGCCTTAAGAGTATCGTCCGGTAGCGCGGACTCAACCAACGGATACAACATGGCAGCATACTTTTCTGAGGTGACACCCAGACTCTCTAGTGCCCGCAGTTGGGTCTCAAGTTTATCAAATAGAGAAGAGAGTGGCATTTGACAGTTTTTCTTGGTTGCCTGTTGAAGAACTAAATTTAAAAGTTCCCTAACATACACCTCAATTAGAAATTCGTCCCGAGCAAACCGAGATTTTAATTGCTCGATCGCTTTCTTGTAATTTTCCGCAGAGGGAGGAAAAGACTCGACCAACTCCCTTGCCGCGGAACCTGGTACCATTGACTGAATGAGGTACTGGAATTTATCTACCGCCTCAATCTCACTGTCCTCATGGACCTTCCTAAGCTGCCCCCAAAAACCAATCCAATTTTTTATTTTTCCGTCAAAGAGAACTAGTTCTAGTTTTGGTAAATGAAAATACCTCTTAGGCTTCGGAACAATAGACTCACCAGCATCGTAGCTTGAAGAACCTAATACCTTTTCGTACGTAGCCTTGATTGAATACCATTTCTCCCGGAATTCCTGGTTGACGTCATACTCGGAATCGAGATCGTCATCTGTGGTATCCGCGTTAAGTAGCAGGTCCTTGATCTTGTCGTCCAAAGCGAAGAGATTCTCTGTAATGGCTTCAATACTCGCGTAATTTGCCTTGACTCGTACCTCCTTCACGTCGACGGGCAGCTCTGTTTCATTTAAGACTTCCTCAAATTGAATGTATGTTTTATTGAAAAGTCTTCTTACCTGTCTTCTCTCCCGTTTCAGTTTTTCTAGGGCATCCATTTCCCTTAAATTGACCTAAAAACTTTCGGTAAGAGCGTTTTAATATTTCAATTGTTAAAAGGTCCTAAATACGGTCGCCATTTATTTCTTAAACTTACAAAAAAAGGACAAGTTTAAATGTTCGTTACTTTTTATTCCTTTTTTACGTAAACATAAACAATTCAATCATTCTTAACATATGACATTTGACATAAAAAAGAGACAGGAAAAATGCGAATATTCCCAACATGTTGGTTTTAATTACAACGCCATGTGTTACCACTCCAGTATATCTAAATTATAGAGTGGAAATGATCATGTACCGGATGAGGAGTTTAACATTTTATTTGTTGGGGCGCAAATAAAATAGGTGGTACACATATTGCGCGACTCTGCTTGGTAAAATTCTAAAGCCTTTGTTACTTTTTAAATAGAGAGGATTTGAAATTAGAATGTATTAAACTGATTGTTTGAATTTATTAGTAATCATTTAATTGATAAAATGAGTAGTTTGAAGGTTGATTTATTAATAAAAGATGAGTTACTATACGAACTTCAGCTTAGAAACCAAAATGTGTCTGACAAAATGTTAGTAGATGAATTTAGAAAGCTTTCAAGGAAATGTCTAGAAAATAATGTACCTGCATTATGAAAAAACTTACGAAATAAAATCACTATTAACGGGGAACTAGAAGCGATCCAAACAAAGTTAGAGTTAAATCAAGAGAAAGTGACAGAATTAACAGCCGAGAGTAGGCCTATACATGTAGCTAGATTAGAAGCTAAAATTGAACATTGTAAAACGATATTAAATAATTTAATACAGTTTAAGATGACTGATGCTGAGAAACAGAAATATGAAGAGTTAGCTAAGCAGTTAAATTTACAAATTGATGAAATTAATTAATTTCATCAATTAATTAATTCGCTTAAGCGAATAGAGTTCGATAGGGAATTAATAAATACTACGGTAAGAAAGCTTAGCGAAAGTAATATTGAGGAGGAAAATTTGTCAGATGTGTTTGTAGAAACAAAACCTGTTCCGAAGCAATCTAAAGAAGTAGGCCTAGTTAATGTAGCTCAAAGTAATGAATTGGCCTCTGCAAATGTTCCTGTTACACAGAATCAGCCTCCTTTCGACATAAATATTTATCAAAAATTGCCTAATCCAATGGAACAGTACTTGAAAGATGTAAAAGTAACTAATGGGTATGCAGTAAATGATTTGTTAGAATTGTTGAAAATGCTATTTAAAGTAAGTAGGGAGACCAATTTATCAGATAGGCAAATCATAGAAATGTTTATTCCTAAGACAGTGAACCCATTGCAAAATGTCATATTATCGAATAGAGATAGTGGTTTGGAATGTTTAAAGAGAGAAATTTTAAGGTGTTTTGTTCCAATAAACTTAAAAGAAAATCTTGTTAAGCAGTATGTGAGTAGACCACAGGATGGTGAAGAACCCTTACCATTGTATATAGATAGCATAAAGGAGTATGCTAGTATTTTAAATTGTAATTATTCCGAGCAAGACCTGTTGGATTTGTTAAAGGCAGGAATTAATCAGAGATGTAGGGCGAATTTAGCGTTAGTAGGAAACATAAGTAAGCTATCTGAGTTAGAAATTGCTTGTATTCATAACCAGAGTGTAGAGTACAGTAACTTTTTGAGACATAGTCACATGTCAAACCGTAATCAGTATAGTAATCAATCAGCTAGGGTTGACAATAATGTAAAAAGATGTTACAATTGTAATCGTGCGGGTCATGTAGCAAAACAGTGTTATAGAAAACCTAATCAAAAAAACTAAGAAGTTGGGAAAATGTTTCTCGTGCAATGAAAATACCATTATCTTTGTCTAATGTAAATAATGTAAAGTAAAAAGAAAAATTTTCCCGTGTAAACAGTGTTAATGTAAGCCAAGAAATGTTGGACAGTGAAAACAAACAAAATAGAAAATTAAGTAGGAGGGAGAGAATCAAAATTAAAAGACAGCAAACCAGGATGTTAAAAAGGTTAAATATGTTAGATAATAAGGTTACATGTTCTAATTTACCTGCAGTTTCAGTAATACTTAATGGTCATAACAGTTGTGTAATGCGGAAAAAGGCGTTGTTGGATTCAGGCGCTTCAATTAATGCGATCAGTGATCAAATGTTTGGCAAATTATTGGAAGCAAATCTAGTTCGATAACACTTAAGTAAAATGTCACAATGTTATTCTGCGAATAACAAGATTATTTCAATATTGGGAACGTGTGTTGTTAAAATTAAAATTAAAGGATTTTCATGGTATGTTAAGTTTTCGATATTAAAAGATTTGGCCTGGGATATTGTTTTGGGCAGTGGTTTTATAAGAGAAACAGGGTTAATAATTGATCTAAGTAAAAACATATGTTATTTCAATTTTCGTCCACAAGTAAAAATTGAATTATCTCTGTCTAGTAATCAACGTGTGGACTTATCAAGTTTAAATACTGTAGAACAAAGGTCTACCATAGATATAGGATGTAACGATATGAGAGAACAAGTTGATGCTTTAGTTAATATGTACCCAAATGTCTTTACAACTAAAATAGGTAAGGCATTAAATTTTGAGTTTGATATTAAACTAAAGGATGATGAAATAGTTAAAGAGAAACCTTATCCAATTTCACCGGCAAAAATGCCAGAAATGAAACGAATATTAAATGATTTGTTAAGTCAGGGCATTATAAGACCTTCAATAAGCCAATATTCTTCTCCTAGCTTTCTAGTAGGTAAATCTGATAACAGTAGTCGCCTTGTAATCAATTATGCTAAATTGAACCAAAAGATTGTACGAGTAAACCACCCATTGGGTAATTTGGAGGATAATTTTCATTATTTACAGAACGCAGAATAATTTAGTGTGATAGATGTAAGTAACTCGTTTTTACAGATTCCTCTTACAGAAAGAAGTAGACATATCACGGCTTTTAGTACTGGTGTCTCTCTATTTGAATATACACGTGTACCATTTGGAATGCATGTAGGATCAGGTCTTTTAAGTGCTTATTTAGATAACATTTTTAGAGATATTAAATTTGAATACATGTTAAATTTTGTAGACGACATACTTATTTACTCTAAGTCAAAAGAGGATCATTTGAAACATTTGTCAGAAGTAATAGAGCGTTTAAGTAAAAATAACTTAACTGTCAATCCTTCGAAGATAAAATTGTTCCATAAAGAAATAAGTTATTTAGGAAATATTATTTCTAAGAATAGTATTAAAATAGACCCAAGCAGGACAGAGGCCATAAGGAATTTCCAAACACCAAAAACAGCTAAAGAAGTAGGGACGTTTATCGGAATGGTGTCTTATTTCTCAAAGTATATTAAAGATTATGCCACAATAGCTGCTCCTCTCAATGAGTTGAGAAAGAAAAGAATAAAATTTAAGTGGACAGAGGAATGTAATGTTAGTTTTCTTAAATTAAAAGAAACTATTGTAAACCCACCCGTTTTGATGATTCCTGATTTTAGCAAACCCTTTTATTTAATGACCGACGCAAGTGAGTATGGAGCAGGTTCAGCTCTTTTACAATGTAATGATAGTGGAGATAAACTCCCTATAGCCTATTATAGTAAAAAGTTCACAGAAAGAGAGAGAAACTTATCGATATATGAGAAGGAAGCTCTTTCAGTAGTTTTAAGTATTAAACGATTTTACACATTTTTAGAGTTGCAGCCCTTTTACTTAATAACAGACAACCATGCATTGTCCTGGGTATTGAGCCATTTCCGTAAGTTAGGCAAGTTGAGTAGATGGGTCGAGCAAATTATAAGTCTACCATTTAAAGTTATCCACGTTAAAGGACGATTCAATCCAATAGCTGACTTTTTGTCTAGGATTCATACAGAGAAACCTTGTAACATAGAGATAGTAGAAGTAAGCGAAGATGACTGTAAAGTAACCGAGTTAAGGGATAAGAATAGCAAAAAGTTTAGATGTGTAAATAACAAGGTAGTTACTCCTATTGTAAATATGTTAACTGATATTCCTTTAGCGTATACTCAAATTTCTGATCATCAGAAATTAGATAATGAATGTTCACAAATTTTACGGAGTATTAAAAATAAAACAAACAAGGAGAACTTTTACATTAAAAATCAGATATTGATGTATAGAAAGAACCCCCGTTCAAAAGGAAAAATATATGATCCAGAAGGTTTGTTAGATTTACTATTTAATTATTATCATGTGAGCCACTATGGTGGACATCCAGGTCAAACTAGAACTTTAAATAAAACCACAGAGTGTTTTTATAGACCAAATCTTGTACAGGTAATTAGGGACAAAGTCAGAAACTGTGAAATATGTTTAAAAACAAAACCAAATCAAAGGAAATTTGAAGGCGAATTAATTTCAGGGCAAGCTAGGGAACCAATGGACACATTGTATATAGACACAGCAGGTCCTCTGATTAGATCAAAAGATGGTAATCAACACATAATCATTGCTCTAGATGATTTCACAAAACATGTTTGGCTTATTCCAGTTAGAAATATACAAGCAAAAACTGTAATTCAAAAGATAGAGGAGGTAATTTTTACTAATTTTAGCTCTTGTAAGAGGTTGATATCTGATAACGGTTCATGTTTTAAAAGTATAGAGTTTAAGAAATTTATGTTCAAGTATGCAATAAAGCATTATAAAATTGTACCGTACAGACCAAGTAGTAATAAGGCGGAAAGATATTTGAGAGATGTCAAAAATCAAATTTGGGCTTATTACAACAATCGCCAAAATAGGTGGTGTGAAAGTGTTAAGTTTATGCAAATCAGTCTCAATACAGCAATAAATGAAACAACCAAGTTTACCAGTTTTGACTTAATGTTTAAACACAAACCGAATCATAGTTTAAGTAATATCTGGAAAATAGGAGATTTATTGGACGTTAACCAGAATAAATCAGATGTTAAAAGAAATTTCGATAGAGCTATTAAAAATTGTAAAAGATCGATAAGTAGGAATAAAAACAGGGAAAGGTACAGAGAGGATAGAGTGAAACATCCGTTTGTTGTAGGATCCAAAGTTTATCTAGAGAACCAGAGGCTCAGTAACAAAGTAGGCGGTTACCAGAGGAAAATGGACTTTAGGTTTACTGGTCCGTACAAAATTTTGTATTTTTTTTTAGTCCAGTGTCTGTTATAATTCAATCTGAAAATGACAGTACAGTTGTAAAAAAGGCTCATATAAGTCAACTTAAGTTAGGTAAAAGCCCAGGAAATACGTAACCCTCAGACAAGAACGATCAAAAATAACACCAATGTAAATAGTTTAGATTAAGTAGTTTTAAGATAGTTAGCTTTGTACAATTTATAAAAAAATGAGGCCTCGAAAATAGAAAAAAATATAACACTACCGGTAAAATGAAATGTAACGTATATGTCTGTGTTCCAATTTTAAGGAAAAAAGGCAATGTATAAGTTATGAAAGTTATTAATAAGTACAAGAGTAGTCCTGCTGAGAGTATAGCACAAAATGACCTTGAACTTGACCTTTCACGTGATCGACCACGTGATCGGTGACGTCATCAAGATGGCGGTGTCCACGTGTGTTTTGGCGGGTATTTGACGTCATCAAGATGGCGGCGCCCACGAGAGCACGTGTTCTAACCTAACTTTTTCCGACCACGTGTGTTTTGGCGCGCTTTTTGAATTTTCCCGCTTTTTCTTCGGGCTGTTGACGTCATCAAGATGGCGGCGTCCACGTGGGAATGTGTAGTTTGATTGTTCGCTACCAGATGGTGTTATAAAAATGTTACCGCTGTTGCCGGGATTCGAACCCCGGTCTCCGAGTTGGTGTGCTTTCGCACTGACCACACGACCAAGACGCTGTTGTCCGGTCTTAGTTATTATTGTGTATAAGTGTCTTTGATTGGCATATTTATCTCTGAAGGGTCAAAAAGGTCAATCTGATTATTTCTTTTGCAAGCACCCATGTGGCCACGTGTTCTAACCAAACTCTTTTCGACCACGTGTGTTTTGGTACGCTTTTTGCGTCATGGCAGCGCCCCGTGTGACCATGTGTTCTGAACTTTCGCGCGTTTTTCGATCCAAAATGGCTGTGCCCATCGGACCACATGTCCCAACCACACTTTTGGCACATTTTTTGTCATCAATATGATTAATATATTATAAGTTATACATATGAATTCATCGTTATATGTTTTGTATGTAATGTAAATTATGTCACGCTGACCCCCCAGTACATTCATAATACCTCCCGTACTTATGGTGCATGTAATACTGTATAAAGTCTGTTAGATTTCTTAAAAACTTTTAAAAATACCTAAAAATGTTGATATCTCGAAAACGGTAAGTCCTACGCCATTTTTGAGGCCAAAAATCACCTACTACGTATTGTAGGTGCCCCCCAGACGGTACTGACACATATGACAGGTCTTAACTAGGATGTTGCGGGTTGCATCTTGAAAAATGAAGGGCCAACCAGTGTGTAAAAATTCAAAAAATCATATCTCCCGAACGGTATGAGCTATCGAAGTGAAATTTGGTATATGGACACACATAAGCAAAGGCAAAAAAATAAAGGTACCTGACATGTGTTATGCGGATAAGCATCCGAGAAAATGAAGGGGCTATATTTTAAAATTGTATATTTCAGAAGGTAATTGTCAGATATAAACCAAACTCGGTATACGGGTATATAGTAGCCTAACCTACATATTAAAGTGAGCGCTGCGGGTTGCATCACACAATTGAAGGGGCTAAAAATATATATTTCCGACCATGTGTGTTTTGGCGCGCTTTTGGCGTCATGGCGGCGTCCATGTGAAGTCTGCTGCTTTTTCCCCCAGCGTTACCAGCTTATGTGCATGTAGAGTGTAGTCTATAGCTATTATTACGTCACGTTTTGTGGACACCCACGTAGTAGGACCATCTTCATTATTTTTCTCACAGTGTTACCAATATACTGTCACACCCTGGGAGATTTCTCCCGTATCCTCCACAGCACTATCAACTGTTTTGTACATTTGCGATTTTTCTCGCAGTGTTACCAAAGTATGATATATTGTCATATACCCTGTTGTGTGAATAAGAGCGAGATTTGTTTGGTAATAACAGTAAGTTATTTATTTAAAAACAAGTGTAAACTGATACAAATTTCAAACGATTCTATTGTGAAATTGAAATGCTGTATGGTTGTACTCCTTCGCCGGGTAGTACGAACAGCCCGTAGCAGTCCATCGCCAGTCACTCCAGTTCGGCATCCTCCAACGCCTCGCCGAATTTGGACGGCAGGAAGACTGAGGTGGTTAGGTCCTCCCCCTGGATGTCGAAGACGACAGCAGCTCTACCGAAGCGTGTTGCAACTCTCCGTGCCCCGACGATGATTTTACCTAGTTAGTGACCTTGAAAAATTTAAACCCCCTCAATAATTGCATAAATATGAGCACGTCTATACATTTGAATTTCGCCAAACTCAAAGAAATGGTTCTAAGTGAGGCGAAATTGACTGTTGAGACGACTGAACGCAGGATAAGACGCACTAAAGACAAGGAGGTCATCACGATCAAAGAAAAAAAACTGTTCAAAGTGACAGGACCAAAAAGGAGACATGAAGGTGACTACGATACCCTGCCTTACGGCTACCGCAAACGTCCCAGATTGTCCTAACTCTCCTGTGCTACCCCTGCCCATTCCAATAATACATACATACAACAACAACAACAAAAACAACAACAACAACGACAACATCATCATCATCATCATCATCATCATCATCATCATCATCATCATCATCATCATCATCATCATCATCATCATTACCGCCGTACATAGTCAAATTTTTATTTTTTGTGTAATCAAAAACATTTTGGCGGTTTTTAGGGAGCGCTTATCAACTTTTAAAATTCAGCGCCACTCAATGGTATATACCCCTTAGAGTCACGTCCAAAGTAGAGTCAATGATTAAAATATCTGTCATGAATTTTATAAGAGGATTCCTACCACCACCACCAAGGATCACCGGTATGGTGGCTCAGTAGATTGAGTGACCCAGCTTCAAACCTGTGTGACTCCTTTGAACAGCCGTGTGATGATGGATATGTGTGGGTCTAGTAAACTGAGTGACTCAGCTTCAAACCTGTGTGACTCCTTAGAACGACCATGTATCACAAGAACCTAATAGATTGAGTGACTCAGCTTTACACCTGTGTGACTCCTTTGAACGGTCAAGTGATGACGAAAGAGGGTACAGATAAAATCCCTGCGTGGGCTAAGTAAATTGAGTAATTCAGCGTTACACCTGTATCGCTCCTTAGAACAGCCGTTGAGACCAAGGGTTTAGTACATTGAGGGGCTCAGTTTTACACCTGAGCTCCTCCCTGGAATAACCCGTTTGAATGTGAAAAAGGCGATTCGAGGTGGTGGCGGTAGTGTCTCTCTCTTTCACGGAATTCCTGGCCCAATAGACGGTCAGAAGGGAGGTGAGGTAGCTCACCACAGCATACAGCGTAGGCAGGGGCTGTATGGGTATTATGTAGCTGTTATCGTTCACGACAGTGTCCGGTAACTTTTACAGAATACCAGGGGGGGGCGGAGGCGGCGACTAGTTTGTTTTTGGAGGCCGTCACGCATCTGCGGCGGTGGAGGGGCCGCAGAATCCCGGGGTTTAAAATAAAAAAAAGTCTTTAAATCCCTTCATTATAAAGATGGATACGAGAAAAGCTATAGCTGAAGAGCTGCATAAGCAGGCTCGGAAGAACTATCCCAGACGTAGGGTTACCCTTAAAGGGGTTCATGACCTTTATCAAGGGGATCTGGTCGAAGTCCAGCCTTATGCGAAACTAAACAAAGGTTACAGATACATAATGACTATGATTAACTGTTTTACAAAATTTGCCTTTGCGGTTCCGTTAAAGGACAAAACCGGGTCGGAGGTAGCTAAGGCGTTAGAACCTATACTCGCCAAACACAAAATGAAAAATTTGCAGACCGACTACGGTAAGGAATGGTTCAATAAACTTGTGAGCAAATTAATAAGGAAGTATAAGATAAATCATTACTCCACATATTCGGATCTCAAAGCTAGTATCGTGGAAAGATTTAATAGAACATTAAAGACACGTATGTGGAAAATGTTCACTGCACAGGGCACACACGAATGGTTGAGCATTTTACCGGATATCATAAAGTCCTACAATAATACCAAACACAGGACTATTGGAATGAAACCTAAGGACGTTAAACCGAAACATGTTAAAGACATTTTGGCAAGAATAGATAAGGTAAAAACAGTCGCTTACAAACCTAGATATAAGGTAGGCGATAGTGTGAGGATAAGTAGACATAAAAAGGTGTTCACCAAGGGGTATCTGCCGAATTAGACGAACGAGGTGTTTAAAATTTACGCTGTCAAACCGACTAAACCTGTCACATATATATTACAAGATTACAAAGGAGAAATACTCAAAGGGGGATTCTATGAACATGAACTTAGTCTGTCTAAAACCGGTGATGTTTATCTGATCGAAAAGGTCCTGAAACGTGATGGAGACAGAGTTCTCGTTCGATGGTTAGGTTTTGATAAATCCCACGACACTTGGGTCCACAAGGACTCTATAAAATAAATATGCATTCTTGAAAACCAATCATTGTAATACGAGATGCGTATAATCAAACACTCGTTTAGGTTGCCCATAGAGAACTTTGATTCCTTTGTCGGCGCCGGTATAACGACGCGGAAAAGACACGGTCCTCTCCTTCCAAACACCATTCGTTGTATCATATGCGGACCGTCAAACTGTGGGAAAACCAATGTTCTTTTCAATTTACTTTTCGATGCGAACGGGTTAAGGTTTAAAAACGTTTACATATTTTCAAAATCTCTGTATCAGCCGAAATATAGGTTTCTAGCTAAAACAATGCCCAAAGAGATAGGATATTTCGCGTTTGACGACAACTCACAGGTGCCACCACCTAGTGAGGCTAAATCTGATTCAATCAAGATATTTGACGATATCGCTTGTGAGAGACATGACAATATACGGAGTTATTTCACGATGGGTCGTCACAAGGATATAGATACATTTTACCTGGGTCAGACCTACAGCCGTATCCCAAAACAATTGGTCAGGGATAACTGTAACTTTTTGATAGTATTCAAACAGGATGATATGAACTTACGCCATATATATTATGACCATGTCAATACAGATATGACGTTAGATAAATTTAAACAGTTATGCGGTATGGCGTGAAAAGACAGTCATGGTTTTGTTGTCATAGACAAAGATAGTGATGTTGATAAAGGTAGGTACCGCGCAGGTCTAGACAGTTTCATTCAAGACTTATAAAGATGCGTATCTACACGTACAATGACCTATGAGGGTTTAATGCGAGACTGCATAACGTAAAGTCAAATTTGTGCACGTTTTGATCCCCAAGTATAAGTACGATATTTGCGCAAGTACGTGATCCCCTGGTTTGACAAACGGGAAAAACCATATTAACACGGGTAAAATTTCACTACTGGAGTTTCATTGCTGGACATTATCAAGTATTTGCGAACACACAAAGAACGTGCCATGTTTTTCAGGCAGGTAGAACTTCCATAAATTAATTTACAATCAAACATAGGGGCAGTAGAAATCATGAAGTCAAACAAGAAACATCTCACGTTACGCATAGCCAAACTGAAAGAGGCTATTAGGCGTAAATATAACACTTTTAAGACCGGAGTTGCTGATACTGAACGGTTTTTTGAAACTAAATACAAACCGATAGTTAAAGAGCTTAAAAAGTCCAGTTTTTCTCCGAAGGAAGAGTCTTTAATGGTGCCGAAAAAAGAAGAAGTAAAATATGATGATGATGATGTTGATGATAATGATGGTGGTGATAATATGAGTGGAACTGATGTTGAGAGTGATAAAGAGGAAAAGTTTATCGATGCGCCAGAAAATAATGATCCATTACCATCACCATCAACGTCGCCATCGCCATCACCGTCACCATCACCCGAGCCTCATAGAATGTCAAGCAATACGTTTATTAGAACCAACTTTGAACATCCTTTAACTAGGCAATATATGGATCTTTTCATGAAAGACCGTGGAGGGAAATTTACGAAAATCGATCACAAGTACGGTCCGAGGTATGAGGACGGAAATACTTTAATGGTTGGTAATAAAATACTAGATTTTGATAGGAACGGTGATATACTGATCGGTGATAAACGATATGACGGGACCGAAGGACTTTACGAATTACTGTTTATGAGAACACCTGACGAAAACCTGTTCAATGAGGATGATTTAGATTCTTACAAATCTCTTTTAATCGAGTCGAGCGCGCACAAAAAGGGGTATACGTCTGACGGTCCGGTGAATAGAAATACATCCTATAAGTACAGAGGTGTTATTTTAAAAATATTCCTTGTTCCTAATAAAACAGGATCAGGAATGCACTGGAAATCAACAAAATCCCGCGACATTGTCCACTGAAATGATCCTAACGAGCTTGTTGACCGTTTGCGTTTACTAGTCATGTCCGCCTAGACAGGGAATAATTCACATACGAATGAGATACTTAACATCGTCGAAGAGTTGAAAGAAGGCGGATTTATAAAAGGTGTAGGAAACAAACGTTTTCAGACATTGTTAAAATGAACGTAGACAAGTTCGGTCGTTATAGTTACACTGGTATGACCATAGATAAATTTGGTCGCCACACGTCAAAAGAAAGGATACGGGGACCTAAAGGTGAGGGGTTTAAATTGACAACTGACGGCAGTTATGATATCGGAAATAAAAGATTAGTTAATGTTTCAGACCCCTTGTCCGAAGCGGACGGTGTTAATTTAAAAACTCTACAGACACATACAGGTTCTTGTTTAAAACTAAACGATAACAATGAGTTTTATGATGCACAAAATAGACGGATCGCTAATATTGGCGATCCAATTAGTGCGGGTGAGGTCGTAACTAAAGGGTACATTGATTCCCGCATCCCTAAAAGACTAGATCCCACTTTAAGTTATTCTTTTCACCAATACAGATTACAAGATCTAGCCGCGCCCACAACCTACGGAGACGCTGTAAATCTAAAGTATTTAACAGATAATGCATTGACCAGAACCGATGGTACGACTGGGTGGGATTTTAATCATCTTCGATTGACAAATGTGGGTAAACCTCGTGATGATGGAGATGCCGTAAACAAGAAATACATGCACAATAATACGGTGATTAAATCTAGCAACAAGGGTTTCAACTTTTTGAAAAGTCGGTTATTGATGGTAGGATCGCCTATGGACGATTTGGAAGCTACGAACGTTGCATATGTCAAAGAGAATTCGTTGCATAAAACGAAGGACGGTAACTATGACGCAAAGTCACGTAGAGTGATGAACCTCGCTAATCCGAAAGAGATGGACGACGCTGTAAGCAAAAGATATCTCAAGACAATCATAAGTGATCTAGCGTACTTTTTATACAAGTCCACTCATAAAAAAGGTAGGAGCCAGCCTATACTTCCTGAACAGTGGAAAAATAAAGTGTTAGAGTCAAGTTGGGAGGATCTATTTAACGATGATCACGCTTGATGAACAAATCATTTATAAAATGGCTAGGCGCAAAGCAACATCAAACATTCGAAAGAGAACTCTTGTGAAAGGAGGAGGTATTTTCGGTTCAGCGGTTAATAAAGCCATTGATTTATTACCTGTAGAACTTCATATACCTGGTTATAATTTTTGCGGACCCGGAACTAAGCTCAAAAAGCGATTAGCGAGAGGTGATAAAGGTGTAAATCCTTTGGACGAAGCGTGAAAAATTCACGATATAGCGTATTCGAAATTCAAAGACTCGGGACGAAGACAACAAGCTGATAGAGAGCTTGCAGAAAGGGCTTGGCAACGATTCAAGGCAGGAGACGCATCTTTAGGAGAACGAGCCGCGGCTTGGACAGTTACGACAGCTATGAAGGCGAAAACCAAATTTGGAGGTTGCCGGAGGCGGCGGCGGAGGAGCTGTGTTAAACGTAAAACCCCTGCCAAAGGTAGAGGATTATATTTGAGACCTTATCCGAAAAGGGGAGGTGGAAAAAAGAAAAAGAGAGTAACTAAAAAAACGTCTATCCCGATAAAACCGCTCACCAATTATGAATTAGATTACTACGCCGCTAAGCTAAATGTACCTCACTTTAGAGGTGTGTTCATGCGAGACACTTTACCCGTCAAACCAAGAAAGAACGAATCGGCTATAGTGAATTTGGACTCAAATAGTGGCAGCGGTACACATTGGGTATGTTATATGAAACTTAGAGATAAAGTTTTTTATTTTGACAGTTTTGGTAATCTCCGTCCTCCTGTAGAAATCACACGATATTTAGGGGCGTCAGTGGAAATCAAGTATAACTATAACAGACGACAAAGTTTTGATTCAGTTATTTGCGGACATTTGTGTCTAGAGTTCCTAACTAATGTTTTCCCTTAGCGGAATCGGTCCCACTATCAGTTGCGAGGTTTTCCCACCGCTCGACGTCAGTAAAGGTGACTGGGAAATAGGACTAGTCGGTCTGACCACGTACAATTCGATTCCGAACATCGAGAAGGATATAAATGATAAGTTTTACTATGGAGACGGCAAAGAACTAACTATCCCCGAGGGATCGTACGAAATTGATGACATAGAGGAAGAAATAAAAAAGCATGTACTTATTAGTTTGAAAGCCAACAATAATACGTTGAAGGCCGAGATGAAATGTGCAGAGGATGTCCACTTTGACAAGGAAAATACGATAGCGTCTTTGTTGGGTTTCGAGAAACGGATGTATAAGAAAGACAAGTTACATGTTTCTTCGCAAACCATTAATATAATCAAAGTAAATTCAATAAGTGTAGAATGTAATATTGCTCGCGGTTCGTATCATAACGGTGAGGAGGGACACATTTTACACGAGTTTTATTTGGCTGTCGAACCGGGGTATAAAATTGTTGTGATCCCCAATCCAATCATTTATTTGCCTGTTAACGTTCAGCGAGTAAGTAACATTAGTGTTCGGCTTAGCAATCAAAACGGAGAGCCTGTGAACTTCAGAGAAGAAATAATATCATTGAGGTTACACTTGAGGAAGCGTTAGGATGGGTCTGGTATTTAGGGAATCGCCAGTTACAACACCGCTCATTATTCAAAAAGAAGCGGGACAATTAACATCGTTCAGCGTGAAATTCCTAGAGTAATTAGGATTCAAAGTGAAAAATGTTCGCCGTAGAAAGCGCAGTTGAGTACGAAAACACCGTCACAGGGTACGAGTATCACATGTACAAACCGTATGCGTCGTGTACATTTAAAAATAATGATGAAATTAGAATAGCCGTCAGTCAACAGGACATCATAACCGCCCCGTTTGAAAGCACATTACATATTAAAGTAAAAATTAATGGGAAGAAAACAGGGGGTGATGCTGACGTCTCACTGGTCAACAATGCTATTGCATATCTTTTCGATAATATCTGATATGAGATTGGGGGAATCGAGGTGGATCATACTAAAAATCCTGGAATCACCACCACCATAAAAGGACTTCTTTCAGTACGTGACGTTGAAAAGGATAATTTGAAAAATGCCTGCTGGTTAGGAGCGGAAGAAACGCTAAAAATTGACAACGATAAAGAATTTACATTTTCTGTTCCACTCAGATTGTTGCTCGGTTTCGCCGAAGATTACAAACGGGTGTTAGTGAACGTCAAACAAGAGCTTATCTTGCTACGGTCAGCGTCTGACCTCGATGCTATCGTATCATCCGACGCGACCTCTTGCACTGTAGAGATAACCAGTTTATACTGGCGTTTTCCTCATGTCTCGGTCTTGGATACTTTCCGCTTAAAACTTTTGCGTATGATCGAAAAAGACACGGCCATACAAATACCCTTCCGGTCTTGGGAATTGCACGAGTACCCGTCTCTGCCAAAGACTACACGACAGTCGTGGACGGTTAATACGACATCGCAGTTAGAGAAACCACGATATGTAATACTAGCATTTCAGACAGATAGAAAAAATAAATTGTCAAAAGACATGTCTGCCTTTGACAGTTGTAAACTGACAAATGTAAAGCTTTATCTAAACTCTCAATACTATCCTTATGATAACATCCACGGTGATATGACTATATATTATGAAATGTTTTCCAGATTTCAAAAATCCTATTACGGTAGAGACACGTACCCAAGCGTCAGTTTGGACACTTTTAAAAGTACAACACCACTTTACGTCATCGACTGTTCAAAACAAAACGACACAATCAAGTCTGGACCTGTCGATGTGAGGTTAGAGTTTGAGACAAAAGAGTCCATTCCCGATAAAACCACAGCGTATTGTCTCATTTTACACGATTCCCACCTGGTGTACACTTTACTCACAGGTTCGGTGAAAAAGGTCATGTAATCACAGAGTCATAGGTGGGGGGTTAATAAATTCACCGGTGACCGGAGCACTGTTCAGTCTTAAACATGGATCCGTGCGCTGACGATGTGTCTACTTTTAGCTCTGACGACGAGGAGGAGTACTTCCAACTTGATCCTAAAAGACCGTGGAGGGACGATGTCGGGTGGATTTTTATAAATCTTAAGAGAAGGGGAAATATTGTTCGGAAAATTGAATTTGACGGGAAACCTTTAAAGTTAGACGTGCGTTCTAATGGAAAATTTGATAGGCTAGAAATGGAATTCATCGATGGCGGGGCGATGGAATTAAGTGGGTTTACAATACCGGAAATTGTAGAGAAAACACGCGCACTTTCCAAGTTTACTAAAATGACCGTTTTAATGTACACAGCTTGCGGAATGTGTGACCATGAAGACTTTTGGTTAGACGACAATTGGGATGACGAGATGCGTCCGACCATTGATTTTAATGATATAGATTTATGCGAAAGGAAATATCTCGATCACTTAGTTGTAAAACTTAAAAAGACCATTCCTCCTGATGATTATACAGATAGTGACACAGAGGAGGAGGAGGAGGAAGAAGAAGCAGAAGAGACGGGGGAGGGAGAGGGAGAACCTGAGGTAAAGAAAAGGAAGGTGAACTAGGTGATTCCCGGTTAGTCGTCAAGATGGCTTCGGCAGTTGAGGTTCTCAAGCATAATTTTGCGGCCTGTAGAAATTATGTTCGGAACAAAATTGCGCGTGTAAATGTTTGTAGAAAACATACGTATCCGGATGGATATTCGTGGTTTGTACCGGATGTTGAATCGAGTTTGTTTGTCGATAGAATACGTACCGGATACTTTAGTAAAATGTTAAACACACTCCAGATCGATGTATAGAAGAAGGCAAAGCGTTGATAGGTACTGAGGATCTAGAGCACATTCTCGATTGTGTAATTCATTATGATCAGTTTGATACAATAGAAGTGTGTCTTTTTACCAGATTCGGAACCAGTGATGTGAAACAGTACGAACTTAAGAGGGGAAATATAGAGATAGAGGTGGGTGAATATGTAACTCGTGCGGAAATTATTTTCAAAAATAGATTCTCATTGGCTACAGCAAAAGGAGTGGGGGAAACCAGCAGCCCTGAGGGTTACGACACTGTTAAGACAGTTAAATCGGCAACAACCCTCAGTTGCAGTCATGACGTCGACCAGTGCGGAAGTGGAGTCTCAACCTTTGATTACACAGGAGGAGGAGGAGGTAAGTACGGACACGGACTTGATACGGTTTCCACCGCGTAAGGAGCCTATCGACGCGTGTAAGGGGATTTTCCTAAAAACCGTTAACTTTTTAAATCCGGAACTAACGAAATCCGTGATTGTCGGTATTTTCAAAAACAGGGAAAATAGTCTGGGCGTTTTATTCACGGGGCGAAAAGGATCAGTGTACTGGTCATATGACACGTACAACCGGTTCTCGATTCAGTTTGCAGATATCAAAAATGCGTTAGAAACTAAAGCTAAACTGTATTGGCGTAATGATGGGGGCGAGGAAATAAAGGTGAAAAACGTTTTTGGAAAACCGTGTGCGTTCCTTAGTGATGGGGAGTATACTTTAACGCTAGATCAAAACGAATGGGCTCAGTTTATGGCCATCCGCCCTATAGTAAACAGAGAGCTAGTCGATCTATTTTACTATGAGTACGTTATTCGAGAATACATTAATACTGTTAGTGTTTCACTCGATGTGACACCACCTGCGGACTTGCCCGAACGTTTTGTCAACCGTTTGTACGACGAGGTAACGATTGAAAATGGCAGCAATTGTGGAATTTCACGGGTTCAAGGACAACCTTAACCGGTTTATCGTTAAGGAGCTGGCGGTTGTCGGTAGGAATTTTCAAAGTCAAGTCGTATTCAACTCACCGTTTAGTTTTTATTTTTTAAATGAAAAAATGCGGCGCACCGCAAGATGGCTGACGCGTAATTTTCATCACATAAAATGGGACGATGACGGTATCCCATACAGGGAGTAAGTCATACGTGATTTATGCAAACCTTTCAAAGTAATATATACGAAAGGTCTTGAAAAGGTGAAATTCCTACAAGAGTTCCACCGAGACGTCCGGGAAATCACTTGGGATCGTGGTGTTCCCTGTAATGATATACACTGTTTGCTACCTCAGCACAAAAACAGTGATGTGTGTAAATGTGCTCTGTACAGTGCAAAGTCCTTTCAGCATAACCTATAAAAACCCCAGACACGGATTAAAAGTTCTCATTTACGATGGAAACAGCGTGGCAACTACTGTCCCGGGAGCCTAAGGCTCCTGAAGGAGTTATGACCGATAGTTTCATTAAGAAATTCAGTCGGTACTTGGATTGGAATTTGCTGTCTGATAACAATGATTTTTCAATTGATATGCTTAGAATGTTTCTTCATCGTGTAGTCTGGGCTAAAATCTTACGGAAGAAACTGTTTTCTGAATCGTTCTTGAGGGAAATGGCTCCCAGTTTTGACACGTCAGCCTGGGAAGTCCTGAGCAGATATCAGTTTCTTTCTGAACAGTTTATTCACGACTTTTCAGACAAGGTGGATTGGGATAATATCGCTTTGTATCAGAGTGTAAGCGGTAAATTTTTAACTGACCACCGGTATTTAGAAGAAAACGATGGGGCCTCTGTGAGTGATTAGTAAAGGGGCGGGAGTGCTCGGCATTCAGTTGAGGGTTCGCTCGTGATGGCTTGAACGGACTTTCAGAGGACCGTGTAAATAGTTGTGTAAGTAGTATACCTCTAAGGGTGATTAGTAAAGGGGCGGGGGTGCTCGGCATTCGGTTGAGGGCACCCGCGTGATGGCTTGAACGGACTCGAGGAGGTTGTAAATAATTGTACATAGTATACCACTGGAGGTGATTAGTAAAGGGGCGGGGTGCTCGGCATTCGGTTGAGGGCACCCGCGTGATGGCTTGAACGGACGTTCAGTGGTCGTTAAATAGTATTGTAAGTAGTATACCTCTAAGGGTGATTAGTAAAGGGGCGGGGGTGCTCGGCATTCGGTTGAGGGCACCCGCGTGATGGCTTGAACGGACTCGAAGAGGTTGTAAATAATCGTAATAACTGTACAGAGCCTGAAGGGAGGTAGCAATTTGGCATTTGGTTTGGCTACTACCGTAAGTGGGCGTTGTGGGGCCCCTTATCCCAGAGGTTAGGACTACTGGTGAAGCTCTGGGTAAACAAAAAGAACGCGCCGGGACCCTGTACAGCCTGACCTAACCGGTCTACTGTGGTGTGGAAACCAGGGTCACATAGATTTTAAGAAAATAGGTTAGCGTCTCTCATTCACACTGGACTGTTCCAAGGAGTAGCCTCAATCACAGGGCGAAGATTAAAGCCCCCCAGAGGTTAGGACTACTGGTGAAGCTCTGGGTAAACAAAAAGAACGCGCCGGGACCCTGTACAGCCTGACCTAACCGGTCTACTGTGGTGTGGAAACCAGGGTCACATAGATTTTAAAAAAATAGGTTAGCGTCTCTCATTCACACTGGACTGTTCCAAGGAGTAGCCTCAATCACAGGGCGAAGATTAAAGCCCCCCAGAGGTTAGGACTACTGGTGAAGCTCTGGGTAAACAAAAAGAACGCGCCGGGACCCTGTACAGCCTGACCTAACCGGTCTACTGTGGTGTGGAATCCAAGGTCACATAGATTTTAAGAAAATAGGTTAGCGTCTCTCATTCACACTGAACTGTTCTAAGGAGTAGCCTCAATCACAGGGCGAAGATTAAAGCCCCCCAGAGGTTAGGACTACTGGTGAAGCTCTGGGTAAACAAAAAGAACGCGCCGAGACCCTTACAGCTTGACCCAACCGGTCTACTGTGGTGTGGAAACTTGGGTCACATCATTTTTGGTATGGTAGCATTTTTAAAGAGTTACCACAGCAATTATATTGGTAGATCTACATTTAAAACTGATAAAATATTTGTTCGTTTGCTGTGCTGTGCGCGCGGGGCTATGTCACATAGGTCAGCGGATAGTTATTAACACGTTGTATAAATAGGAGCTGACTGAAAGCACAGTCAGTTTCGCTTTATCGCAACAGCGGGATGATGTTTTCTCTAACATTCACCGTAACGGTGGCTATCTTAGCCTGTATTGGGGCTACACCTCCAGCCAGATCTGTAGGTTATACATTTTATGTCTTTGTGTGATATCCGTGTGGTTATATGTATATACGTTTTAAATTATATCTTACAACTATATATATGTTTCAGCCCTACAGAATGCTTTCACCGGCGTCCTCCGATGAAGATTTGGTGTTGGCAGTGGAGATGATGGAAATGATGGACGAGGAGCTTATGCCGTCCCCGAGGAGGAGTGGGAATCGCCTTGTCCTTCCGAGAGTGGACGAGCAAGTCAGGAGAACGCCAGGGGCCAATCGGCCTGTCACACCAAGGAATGAATCTCCTGACATGTTCTTGTCGTCACCGGAGGAACAGGGAGCGCCCAATTTCTCCAGAACCTACCTCTTGGAGTCTGGAGCTCTCCTGCAGACAGGAAATGTAGGTATAGACTTCAAAGGAGTTGGTACATTGTCTTTGTCCGTATGTTTAAAATACTAATTTTTTGTTTTTTATTTCAGACCTCTCTTCCGATACAGGGGACATATTTAACACCTGCGGAGGCATCGAGACGGCTTGACCGAATGCTGGAAGGTGGGATATCAACAACCAGCACGTTTATCAACGGGTCTCCGGCTAGGATTATTCGCTCTTTGGTTAGTATTTGTGAGCATAAGCGCTCGGTTTTAGGGACTGATAAATAACTCCACGACCTCTTTCGCAATGCCATAATACAAATTACTCCCTTTTTCCAGTCGAGGAATGCATCCCAGATCTAAGGTCAGCCGGGAACATCTGGAGCACAAGGTGCAGCTGGCAGGCAGTTTTTCGGCCCTCCCGACTCTCCCGACCCATTTGAGTTTCCACCTTCCAGAAGGCAGGCGTCGACGGCTGAAAGACAACCCACGGTGGGTCCCTTACTTAAAATATTTCATAAAATATAATTGTTTTCAAAAAATTCGTCATAATCACCGGTGTAACGCTATTTATGTAGTTTGATTTTAGTAAAGTTGGTTTTATTTTCCAGAATACTCTAGAGCAGTCTCAAGATCAGGCGAGGTCGGTGTCTTTCACGACTCCGCGGAGCAGCTCCTCCACACACAGACCTGCTGCTCCAGAAGCACCGTCTCGTCGTAGACTATTTGAGCGTTCTGCCTCTCTGGTGAGTTGTAGCAGTGTTCAACGTGTGATTTCTACTAATCTCTCACTGTTTCCAATTGACTCAGCAGGATCATTATTCTTTTTTAGGATGATGTGTACATAGCGGCCCTCGACCCTCAGCGTTCCCCCGAGCGGCGACAACCTGTGACGAGGGAAAACGTCTGCTCGTGGAGCGTATGCCAAATATGCGCGCAACGCATTTGTCCTGATGGTTCACTGGGGCCTCTATCGAACATATTACATCGTCAACGGCGTTATGTGGATCAGTTACGGCAGGTGAGTTTGAGCAAACTTGTGTTTGTATGTGATTGGTTGGGTAGCACAGAGGTAACGTGCTCGCTTCGTAACTCGAAGGTCGCCGGATCGATCCTAAACAAGGTCCTGAAAAGATTTTGCGAAGGTTCTAATCCGGACCTAACCGCCATTGATTATTGGGCTATTAATTAATAATCCTGGCATTGAATCGGCTGGTCTTTGTCAGTAACAAAGCTTACATATCACCCAATCATCCATTAACTGTATGTATGTATGTATGAATGTTTGTGTGTGTGTGTGTGTGTGTGTGTGTGTGTGTGTGTGTGTGCGTGTGCGTGCGTGTTTGAGTTATTATTTTTACTTCATTTTTTTATATGTTTCAGAGTGAACATCTTCCACCGTGGCAGTGTTCTGAGGTTGAAGAACTCCTCCTCAGGTGGATGCTGGTACTGGCCGGGGCATTGGGGATGTTAAACTACTTCTTCGTCGAGTGTGACGACGAAGAACGATATGCCCTTGCTCCAGCGATATGGGCGGAGATGTACAGACGGATAAGCACACCGCTTGGAGCGACCAGCGAGAGGATGGTTGTGCTCGCTGAGCGCCACGGTGTGCTTGGGTACACCCCATCAACATCTGATCAGCCTGACCCACCGGACAATACCCCGATCCTCTGTAGGGTCTGTCTTGACCGCAGACCCACAATCGCATTGATGTCCTGCGGACATGTGTTTTGCGACACATGTAGTATAAGGATCCGGGTATGTTCTGTGTGTAGGGGGACAGCTCTGGGGCAGAGACGTTTATTTTTTTTAAATTTTAAAATTTATTTATGATCTATAATAGTATATTAATTATTATAATAACTGTAACAATAGCTGCATTACGTAATCGATTTCAAAATTTCCAACCGCTTGAAAGTCCAAACAACCACATTACTGATAACTCGGGCGACCCCACCGCGTGGAGCTGATCTCTCGTGGTGGGGCGACCGTATAAAAGGCGTGCGCCTCTAGAATCCCACATCAGTTGCTCTCTGACCATCAAGTCTCTCTGACATCTCCGACCATATCTCCTGCAAAGTGCCACTCAATTCTACAGTGAGTATGATGTTTATATCTGATGCATGCTACTAGCCTAATATTATTTTAACGCTTGTACTAAACTTTAACCACTAACTCGTCTTTGTGTGTATGTTTTAACATAAATATATGGATTGAAATTAATCTTGTTTTGTTTTTACAGATTATGTCATCGCTAAACGCCAAACTTGCCGCGCTGAGCCGAAACCCTGAGACTACCAGACTCCAAGACCTCGTCGGTCGGCCTGAGGCCGTCATCGTCGGGGCACGGAGGGTGGCGACACGCTTCGGCAGAAATGCAGTCGTCCTCGACATCCAGGGGGAGGACCTGATCACGTCAGTCTTCCTGCCGTCAAAATTCGGCGAGGCGTTGGAGGATGCCGAACTGGAGCGACTGGCGAAGGACGGCTACAAACTCCTTGTTCTACCCGGCGAGGGAGTACAACCATTCAGTATATCAATTTCACAGTAGAATCATTGACAATTGTATGATTTTGAAATTATTTTTTTTTCAATAAATACCTTATTGTAATTACCAAACAAATCTCGTTCTTATTCGCACAATCACCACTATTCCTATATACTGTTTATAGAAGGTAAAAGTATCATGTGATCACAAGGGTTATCAAACGAGCTCACTTTGGGTAAAAACCAAGATCTTGGTGCAAAGGTATCTGACCAAGGTGTAACATAAAATCATCATATGTTGAAAACATTTAAGCATACGGGAGAAAACTCCCAGGGTGTATGACAATATATCATACATTGGTAACACTGCGAGGAAAATCGCAAATGTACAGAACAGTTGGTAGTGCTGTGGGAGAAATATCCCAGGGTGTGACAGTATATTGGTAACACTGTGAGAAAAAATAATGAAGATGGTCTTGCTACATGGGTGACCACAAAACGTGACGTAATAATAGCTGTAGACTGCACTCTACATGCACATAAGTTGGTAGCACTGGGAGAAAAGGCGGCAGACTTCACATGGACGCCGCCATGACGCCAAAAGCGCGCCAAAACACACATGGTCGGAAATAGATAGGTTAGAACACGTGCTCACATGGACGCCGCCATCTTGATGACGTCAACAGCCCGGAGAAAAGGCGGTAAAATTCAAAAAGCGTGCCAAAACACACGTGGTCGGAAAAAGTTAGGTTAGAACACGTGCTCTCGTGGGCGCCGCCATCTTGATGACGTCAAATACCCGCCAAAACACACGTGGACACCGCCATCTTGATGACGTCACCGATCACGTGGTCGATCACGTGAAAGGTCAAGTTCAAGGTCATTTTGTGCTAAACTCTCAGCAGGACTACTTACAAGATGTACTGTGAGTTCGTAAAACCGTAATGACGGTAAAAATAAATACTGGATGTGACTAAAATACTGTGAGTTCAGTAAACTGTTTGTGAATTGGTTTGTTAGTAGATAAAAAAAAGAATAATAGGAAATTGTTTTAGTAAATTGTAGACTATAAAAAAAACATAAAGGATTTCATGCTATGAATGACTTCTCATATGAATAAAAAAAAGGGATTTTGCGATGCTTGTACTCCACACTAAATGCACTGCACTTCAATGTGAAACTTTACTGCACTGAAACTTTACTGCACATCACTTTAATTCCTGCGCAGGATACACTAAACTCACGACCATACACGGAACACAATACACGACAAACACGACACGTGACACACGGACCAAACACGAGTATGTATGATGAGTGAATGGGAACGAAAGGTTGAATGAATGAAAATTTTTTTTAACACTTGAAAACTAATTAAATTATTACTAAATGAGAAAAATGGAATAACGTTTCGCACAATCTCTAAAGTCAAATAAATCTTCAAAAGCGTGATATAATTTTACAGATAAACGCATAATAAATGTAGAAATAAAATGTAGGGTGTAGAATTAAATTTGATGTATCCTAGTACGCGCTCGGTAAAACACTGAACATCAGTATTTTAGAATATTATAAAAGAGATATACAGTGTTGCCAGATTTCAATGTTATCGATTGTTTGGGTTTTTCCAAATTCCTTCCCTATCCCATCCTAAAAAAAATACTTCAGCGGCACAGCGGAAGGACTACAGACTGTCTGCGAGAGGATGAGCCGCGGAGCCCGGCAGATATAGTCTATCCGCGAAGGGATGGCACAGTTGGGTGTTCATTTGTGAAGTGTTGCTGTTATCAAGGAAATGGACTTGGACATTTTGAGGAGTATGTCAAGATGGACATTTTTAGATTTATGTAGATGTGAGGTTTTTAGTGTTAAGTGATGTTATTTTTTTTCAAAAGATTTAGGGGGGGATAAATGTACCGTTTGTTTTAAATTTTAAATTTTTGACAAAAAAAGACGTTTTTAGTGGAAATTGTCTCAGGTAGGAGGGTAAAAGTGAAAGTTTCGGTCTCAACATGTACTGACCTTTGTGGAGCTAGACGCGTAAGGGAAATTTTCCATTCCGGAGCGAGGTGGTGGACCGACAGGACGTATGCAATTGACTCTCTTGTCTGAGGTAAGATTTAACCGTCGATTTTGAGATTAATTTTAAATCATAATGTTTTTCAAGGGTTATTTAATTTGGTTGATCGTGTATTAAACTTTCCAGCGAGATATAATTTTTATTTATTGGGGATTAAGACTTTTGTCCTGTTTTGTGCAGGGTTTCACGATCGGGGTTCCGAGTCACCTCATGGCTGCGTTTTTCCTTTCTTATATCCATTCCTCACCTTATCATAAACTTTTCTGATTTACTCACATTTAAAACAGTACATATTGGGTCCTACCAAGAAATTATGTTAAGTTGTGTAATTTAGGTTTTAGGATTAAAACCAGTGTCGGAATTATCCTACCTTGATCTTTTAAAATACATACAATTTTATTTGAATTTCTTGGTTTTAATTACAACGCCATGTGTTACCACTCCAGTATATCTAAATTATAGAGTGGAAATGATCATGTACTGAATGAGGAGTTTAACTATTTTATTTGTTGGGGCGCAAATAAAATAGGTGGTACACCATTCACCCAGATAGAACCAAGCCCATAGATGATTTCCCACCCCCAAAGAACATTAAACAACTATCCAGGTTTTTGGGTATGACTGCTTTCTATGCTCGTGTCATCAAGGATTATGCAACCATAGCCCAACCCCTAAATCAGCTCAAGAGAAAGGGAGCTGAATTTGTCTTCGGCCCTGAACAACAGAAAGCTTTCGAAACACTCAAAGCTGCTCAAGTACCTTCACCCATTCTACGCATGCCTGACTTTTCAAAACCCTTTGTGGTACACACTGACGCCTCTGGTACTGCAATTGGTGCAGTTCTCTATCAACAGCATGACGAGCATTTATTCCCAGTCTCATACGCTTCCCGAGCACTCAACAAACATGAACTTAACTACTCCACACTTCAACTAGAATGCCTCGCCATAGTTTTTGCACTCCAGAAATACCAGCAATATCTCGAACATAGGGAATTTTATCTCCACACTGATTGTTCCGCACTCACCTGGCTACTGAACCACCCATGACAAATTGGCAAGATAGCTAGGTGGATCTCCTTTATCAACTCCTTCAAGTTTCAAATACACCACAAAAAGGGCAAAGACAACGTCATTGCGGACGCACTCTCTCGCCTCTTTGAAGGTACTGAACCTACAGAAGCTCCTAAACCTGAAACCCCAACAGTCATGACCCTCTTTGGAATCCCTGAAGTGTTCAAGGACATTGTCATCCATCAATCCGAAGATCCTTACATTTCAAATATAATCCGCTCCACCAAAAGACCTCCAAATTTTTCAGTTCAACAGGGTGTCCTCATGCACAAATTGCCCAATCAAAACAAGCCAAGGGTTGTGGTCCCCAAAAAACTCTTTGATCTTCTGTTCAAGTACTACCATGAATCGCCAACTTCTGCTCACCTTGGCATTCGTAAGACCCTTGCTCGCATTGAGTCCTTCTTTTGGGCGGAGGACCTGAAACAGGAAATTACCAAACGTGTAAGGGCCTGGGTCAAATGCCAACGGTGCAAACAAGTTTCAAACACCAACGTAGGGCATTTATCATCTGAACTGACCACAAAACCTTGGGAAAAGGTCTTTATTGACCATATCGGCCCCCTCCCACGCTCCACACAAGGCCACAAATACATTTTGACTATTGTTGACTCCTTTTCAAAATGTTGCATCCTTCTTCCAACTAGAAACACTCAGGCTCAAACAACAGTCAATCTCCTCACCAAGCACGTATTCTCAATTTTTGGTCCCCCTAAGTATCTAGTTTCTGATAATGTCTCCAATTTCCGTTCTAAACCCATTCAAATAATGCGCATGGATCTTGGCATCCAACACATTTTCACAAGCCCCTATTACCCAAACACTTCTCACGCTGAACGAGTCAACAAACAAATTAAAATTGCCATAAAAATTTTCCACAATCAATTTAAACAATTCTGGGACCAGAACCTCCATTGGTTCCAAATAGCTTTTGACTCCGCTACCCATGAGAGCACCCAAAATTCCCCTTCACGCCTCTTTTTAGGTAGAACTCTCTACCACCCACTAGAACTCCGCTGGAACCTAGACGTCCTTGTCGACGATCAGGGACCAACCCCTTCCTTGCAATCAGAGTGGTCCCAAGCCATAGACAGTCTCCGCAAAGCTCGTGAAATAAGGGAGAAAAGATACAACCAAAATAGACTACCAACAAATTTTCAGCCTGGTGACTGGGTGATGTATCGGTTGAATCCAATCAGCAAGAAGATTGACCATGTGAACCAAAAATTACTGCCAATGTGGTCGAAACCTTGCGTGATTGAGACTTTCACGTCCCCTGTCACAGCCAGATTAGTAAACCCATCCAATGGAAAGTTTGTGAGAAAAGCTCATGTATCACAGCTTAAAAGATTTTTTCAGCCGTCCATTTAAAAATATAACTACCCAAACAGAACGATCGTCTGCCAGAACTTGCCGGTGATACTAGATTTAAGTCTTCTTCTTCACGTCTTCAAATTTTCAGCCTACTTGTACTTGGGGATTGTGAGTCTAAGGTGCACCTTCCTTCTGATGGGTGTACCCACACAGTTATTCTCCAAGTGCAAGTGGGTTTACCCACCCTTCTTTCCTGCCAACGGCATGGAATGGTGTATTCTCCCGTTGCTTTTCTTTTCCAGAATTTAAGTATCCTAAAAACACCCCGCCTTGGATATAATCTTTATTTTACCTTTTTTATTTTTGGATCCAAGTCGAGGGGCTTCGGGGAGTGCACTAAATCATTTCGATGGATTACAGTATCGTACGGGCTGTGATTCATTGAGTGCCGAATGGCATCCTTTTAATAACTATGTATTTTCTTTCCTATCTCCCCTCTATTTACTTTTCTCTAAGTTACCAACAATCTAGTCACTAGCAATAAGTTATACTTAGGTAGACTTTCGTAGTAAATTATACCAATTATCTTCAGATCACAATAAGTTAGTTAACTGTCAGGCAAACAAATACTGGAGTAGGAAAATCTAAGAGGAGACAGGATTACAGATTAAGAATATTTTTGAATGTATGTAGCAATTATATTATTTATTTAACATTAGTATATAGGTTGAGTCCCCAAGTTTTCAAGGGTTTCGTCCCCTTTTTTCGGGTGTATTATTCAAAATGCCCCGAGAAAGCGTTTTCTGCGCCTTATTATAACTAGCGTATTATTTTGCATGTGATAAAAAAAGAAAACCCTACCTCACCCTACCTGCAAACCTTTCAAACAGCTCACGAACATTTCAACAGTTGGGGAAACCAACTCTCCGAATGCTTCTCAACTTTACAGGTTAATCCTCTACCATGGATCTGAGTCGGGTTCCATGGAATCTAGTGCATACCGCTCAATCTTTGCACTGGTTCACCTCGCCGGGTTGAACCACCCGAAATTTAGGTATCGTCAGTTCTCGGCCATACTCATTTTGGGTATTAAAAGTTTAGCAACAGACGACTATCTTGGCCTTATCTCATTAAAATCAGTCCCCCAGTTAGTAAATAAACCACAATGTGCTCGGCATCGATGTCTTACGCAACGCATGGCTACGCCCAGCATTGATCTATTCGCCACCTCCTGGACGAAACCTCACAGTCGCTGTTTTTCATCACCTGCATCGTGCTCTCCCAGATGTGCTACATTTGGCTCTGCAGAACTGTGATTGCTCCTTTCCGACTGGTTACATGCTCTTCATTTACAGGAAGCTACAATCAACATATCCGAACATTCAAACCTAGACCAGGCCAGTTCCAACAATCAAACAATCCTGGTTCACAAAAAAAAACAACAAAAAACAAAAAAAAAACAAAAAACGCAAAAAAACTTTGTGCGTGCAAGTACAACTCCCGCAATTGGTTCAGAGGCACCTTGCCAATCAGTTCGGTACCTTCTCTGAAAAGCCGGATAGCAGTCTGTGAGGCCCCAATCTCTTTTCTTTGAAGGGGGGGAGGAGACCGATCCCTGACGATACCTCAACACACCATTCAACAAATTATCGGAGATGCCAACCTTGGGGGCCTGGTAAGTTCCTCAGTCCATGGGTGTGAGATGAGCCGTAACCACTATGTGCCAACAAAACGACAACCGAAACAATTTCGCTTCTTTCGATCAATTCCTTGGCACTCAATAGTGGTAGGCGCTGCCTCAGCAGAGTATTTGAAACACCCAAATTTACATTAACAAACACTTACCTAACCTCATCCAAAACTTCTTCCCTCTAGCGCAAGCTCAATCTTTTTGGGTTAAGGGAGCGTGGTTGTGCCGTGCAACGCCACGAATCCTTATATATATGTATTCAGTAGCCTCCACTCGCCAATGTCAACCAAAAGCCCAACCGGAAGATCCTTGATTTACCGCTTGTAAGCCCCAATCTAGCCTCGAACCCCTCGCCCCTTCTCTCGTCCCATTACCTGGTTACCACGTTCAAGAAGGAGGTCAATTTTATGGGCGCGCCGGCGGACCGAGTTCCCAAATCGAATTCCATCCAGCACCAGCGTGGACAATAATGGCTAGATAAGTACTTAGTAAGGGGGCGAGCTGGGGAGAGGCAGTTGGGGGTAATTGCTAGATTTAAATAAATGTAGTTTCCGAGTTAAAACTTGGGCGTGGGCCATCTGCCCACGCCATTTGGGCCTGAAGCCTTTAACCCCTTTATTTTCAACAGTAATCGTTTCTTGTTCATTAAAATAGATCAGTGAATGAAGGTTTGGTACGCCTAGAATAACTTATTCAGAAATCAGCCTGGTTATCATTTAGTATGTTAGTCATACGGTAGGGAAACCGAAACATGCCAATAGGTTAATTCAGTATATTTGTATTTAGTAATTAAAGTAGGTAGGGCTCATTAAAGCTGGCTAAGGCGAAGTAATCTGGCAGACGATCCTTCCTTTGGGTAATCCAGACCGAAATTATATCCTGCTGCCCCAGTCACCATAGCTTTCAATGTTTCAATCAGATCAGTTAATCCCACCTTTGCCGAAGTAAATTTACCAGTTAGCAGGTCCCTAGAATTTACCCGTTCTCTTGAAATTAACAATACACTCTGTTGAACTACCCATTTCCAATCAGAATTATGTCCAAAACCAAGCATCAACCAAATGTAACCTCAGCATCCCAATTGCAACTCACTCCATCCAGAATTCAGTCCACCCAGTACCACCCCCCATCACATTACATTACACTACATTACAAATACCGCAACTTTTGCGGATGACACTGCGATATTGGTATCGCTTTTCAATGCAGTGACTGCTTCAATAATATTACAAAGAAGCTTAAATCATATCTCTGATTGGCTTAAGAGATGGCGAATTAAAGTCAATGAAGGCAAATCGGCTCATGTAACGTTTACCCTAAATACCCCCGTTGCAGCAGACCTGCATCTCCAGTGAATTTCCAAACCTAAATTTTAATATTAAGTCATTATGGCACTGATTAAAGAGCCATATTGTACAAATACAAATATTATGATGTCTCTGCATTTTTTCGGGTAAAGATTATTACTATTATCTTAAAATCTAAATTTTATAGTTTATGGTGATTTTTTACGGTTCTTTTATCGTAATACTTGACAATGAAAATTGAAAAAGGGAGGTTTTTCTTCAACAGAAGTATTGCCATAGTACCTCCAGTATATACGAATTGGCATATCGCGGAGGTTTGGCGCGGGCGCGGCACGGTTTCCTCATTGCTCCCACATTCTGCACACTGAAGCATTGCAGCGCGGGTGGCCGCTTCTCGCCACCACCACTCCTCTGCCTTGTTCCTAGTGGCGACAACGGCTGCGCCACAGGCATGCCAGTTCTCGGTCGCCACTTGTGTTAAGGAAGAGGTATGGTGGTAGTGGGAGTTGCGCATCCCCGCGCCACATCGCCTCTTTGAGTATTGGGCGATTACTGTTTGGGAGCAATGGGGAAACCGTGCCGCGCCCGCACCACGCCTTCGCGAAACGCCAGATCAGTGTGAATTGGGCCTAATCTGTTTAGTTTTAATTGACACATAGTACAACTAAAAATGTCAGGTTAGAGTATGGAAAATATTCCAAATTAAGACAAATTTTGTTTAAAATTCAAATTCAAAAACGGTTTCATTAAAAAAACATAATTTTACAGCAGAATACATAAAAAATATAAAAATGGAAACGCCCCCACAAAGACTGTCCATCTGTGGGCGGGGGCGGGTCTGATCAGCCAAGGCCACACTACACTACAGGCCGGAGTCTCCCCCCCTCCTCCCTGATGCCACGTCACAACACCGGCCGAACTCCTAGCGCTGTGTTGGAAATAACAACTAAAATCATATGAAAATCGTAAACATTTACCAACAAATTGTGACATTAGAACATCGAAATGAAAACAATAAGAAACAAAACTGTCAAATTTCCAATAAATCATCTGATGAAAAGTAAACAAATTACTTGCCTGTAATGTTTACCGGTTTTAAAGTTTATGAAATAAAGTCTTGCTTTCTTTAAAATTATTTTTGACCGCATTTGGTTATTCATTAATTAATGCAGATTCGAACAAATAATGGTTTCTAAACGAAAACTTAAACAAATTACTTAGGGCACAATAGTTTTAAGAGTGCGACGGTGAATCGCCATAAGAGTACATTATAAAAGCGTCTGCGATTCCGTCTGATAATGTGACGTCACCACAAAAGGACTCCGGCCTGTAGTGTAGTGTGGCCTTGGATCAGCCCATCTTCTGCGGAAATAAAAACAATTACTTTTTATTCCAGTACGTAATTACGTTTATTATCAGTACTTTGTGTTCTGTGGCTCAACGTAGTAATTCTAATACATAACATTTTTTTAATTGTCGGGAATTTAGGGTTTTTATGTTGTTCAGGTATATTTCTTTTTTCACTTTGCCAGCCTGTATGGAAGTTCAAACATTCAACATTCTACAAAACTAACCTAAACTTAAAACAAACGCCACAGAAGTAAAGATTTGCATATTATTTTATGTAGTTAAATTAATACTGTTAAACAAAATACACAACTCATTTTAACAGAAGAATCCAAGCATTATAAATTAGTAAATAAAAAGTAAAATGTAGGGAGTGTTGTGTTAGTGTTTTGAGTGGTCCAAGTTTGTTAAAATTTACCTATCTTTTTATTTTCTCTCTTGTAGCCTATCATATTATTTTGGTAGTCATTATCGCTGCAGGTTGGTTTTTGAACTTTATTAGTTAAGGCCTAAATCACCAAATTTGACCTTTTAGGCTTTGAGGTGGAAATCAATTTTACAAATAAGTTAATAATTTGTTGGCCTAGCCTCGCTAATAATTTGTCTTTAACTAACTAACTGAACATTGGAACATGTATGGTGTGAGCCTGTTTCTTTACCAGAGGCATTTTTAAAGTTTTGATTGGGAACACTAAACTTACGAACCCATGCATTGTTACTTTAGGACTTTCATATAAGATGATGTTCTGCTGTTCTAACCTCACTGGGGTTCAGCTTTAGTAACTGAAATTCTCATCATAATATTTCTAGAGCAAAGTGTATCCGTACTTAGCAACATTATTTTGACGTAAGGAAGAACAGTCTTAAGTCGACGCATTGTTGTTGTCATCCGATGACAACAGATGTATGGTCGACCCATTTGATACCGTATAGGCCTACTGATCCAACAACAGTCAGTAATGAAATAGAAACATTTTGATACCGCACCAATAACCAAAATCAAGGTCAAGTTCTCTTATTTAAAGAAATTTACCTTCTTTTATTTTATTTTATTTAAATTTTTCACAAAACGTAAACACACCATAGGCTACATAAAACCAACTAACCTAATATAAGTTGGTACATTGTGAAACTAGATAAACAATACACCAAAACTCAAAGAAAAATGTTAATAGTAAGTTAAAATAACTAATCAAACTCAGCCTATCTTGTTTCCCATCATCTGCCATCTTGAACTAAGGTACACTATCAATAACCAGTAATAACCATAAGTTACACTTTCACAAAATGGTAACAAAACAATAATCGACAAATATGATGGAGTTGTATATCTAGTTATGATCCAACAAACTATTTAAACAAGTTCAACTATCGTTAGATAGTTCAATGTTGTTTTCATAATACAATTCAATCGTCTGATAAATTTATAGGCACATACGGCAGAAGATTAGCTAGTATAAAAATTATACCCTTGCTACAATCTAATGCTGACCTTTAGTATGATAGCATAAATTAGGCCTACTCATAGCCCATGGACAAATGGCAACTTTACCCAGATTCGATTCTTGGTCAGGACTCAAACTGGCAACTTTATCCAAATTCGATTTTTGGTCAGGATTCGAACCGGCGACCCTCATGATATGGATGTGTGCTCTTATCCACTAAGATATACAGTCAGTTAAATTGTCGAAGCATTCTTAGGTATATTTTTTTCTTAAGTAAAAAATGTTTTATTTCCAATGACTGGATTATCACTCCTTTATGGGATTATGTCAGAAATAAATTGACAGGCCTAGGCCCTAGGCGTTTCATGCATTAATCTTGAATCATGGCCTACTGCTTTAGCTGAAGAACATTATTTATAGGCCCTATTGTCAATTATCAGAGACTATGTACAATGTTTGGTATAAACAAATTTCAACAATGATAAAATTACAATTTAGACTAGAATTGACAGCAGCTGTGGTGTCCTGATGGTTTTGAATCTAAGCCTACTAAATCTGCTTCTGGTGTGCTCCTGGTGGTGGTTAGTAAATGAAAAGGTTGCTTTACCTCAATTCTTCAACGAATCAAATGTATCCGTTTAAAGGGTACTTAAGTTTGGGCTAAAAGATCCGTAGCCATTTTCAAACAATTATGTCAAACTTTACTTCATGTCGAAGCTCGTCATACATCTAAAACCACTTTATACGCAAAATTCAACACAAAAAATAAAACATTCAACATTTAAGTCGAAAGTGAGTTTCACACATTTGAGTTTGACTGTGCCGGAAAAAATTAGGCTTGTCAACTAGTCGACGAGTGGCTTTATTGTCTAGTTGGTCATTTAGTCGACAAGTCGATTAATTTGATTAGTCTAAATCTCTAATTCATTATTTTAACTATTCGATATTTTACTGTTTTCAACCAACTAGTCGGCCACATAACCGATTAGATTTTTGGTTTTTCTATCGGTTTTATCTCGTTCGACTAGTTAGAACGACTAGACTAGTCGATGATTAATAGGGTGACTAGTCGACCAGTGTGATTGACTGGACTAGTTGATGTCCGAAAGTAATCGACTAGTCACTAATAGTCGATGTTCAGATCACTAGAACAAATTATTTCCTTAAATGATGTTTGTGTTAAATTTGTGTAAGAAATGTTTTCAGTATGACGACATTAGGACTGAAGTAAAATATGATATTATACTGGTTAGTAAATGGCTTCTTGTATCCAAAACTTAAGTAAAAAATAAAAGATTCATATGAATCGTTGAAAAATTAAGGTAAGTAACCTGTTATATATATTTCAGACTATACAGGAGGCATCACTATGAAAAAGTTAAGTTTTCTCGAATAAAATGTATATACCATATGCTGAGTGTTTAGATGGGGACACAACTTTAATATACAGTTGGTGCGTTTCATCTTGAGCTGTTGGAACCGTTAACACCTAGAACATCTGGATCGGAGTACAAGTCATCGGAACACCACCGCAGCTGATCTTTGAAGTCGTACTAGCCCAAGGCTGCATTGGAAAAACAGGCCATTCTGAAGCGATCCCAGCGCTGCGCGACGTCACACAAGTAGGCAGGGAACTAACACCCAATGTTTACATTTTATTACTAAACGTCATGTATTCCTCATTTGATTACATTTTTTATAGCCTATTTACATTTTATCACCAAATGTCAAATATTACTTGTTTATCTACTTTTTAATGTTTATTTTTGAAATTATTTGATGAGCAGCACAGCTGTGAGCCCTGATCTAGACCCTCAGCCTGCATACTTGTTTGACGTCATAAATTCTGCAGCATGGCCTATATTTTCAGTGTGGCCTTGACTAGCCTGACTTGATAGAATTTTCTAAAAACTATTTGTTTTATAATTTGTAAACAAACATTGTTTATGTTAGTTGAAATTGATTTCTAGGCTACATTGCATTGTGTTAAGATGCACATCGGTGAGTAAACTGAACCTTTAATGATTGAACGGTAGTGTTGGATTAACACTTACCGATCATTGTTTTTCGTCTACCAAAAATGTTTACGGTGGATTCGGTAAATAACTACAATGGACATTGTTGGTTGTCAAGATGTGATAAATGATGCCAATTCAAGTGGATTTGCCTATTTAGGCATATGGTAACCGGTTAGTCTCCGGTGAGTGTAGCGGTTCACGTCCATTTTTTGTTGTACTTGATTATTGAGAGAAAACAATGTATGACAGCTTCGGCATTGGTGGATAAAAAATGCACCAAGTTTATCTAACTTCCTCATATTTATCATTCATAAAAAATCCAACACTACAAAACAGATGGAAAACCTTTTCAACAAAACAATATTTCTTTATTACGGTTAAAAAATGATAAAGGATATTTAAATCTTAGTTGCTTGAGATTAAAAAAAAGAAACATGTTTGCATTCTTGTTTTGTCCTTTTGCATTTGCAACGCCCTTGTAGACCATTGAGCTGTGCATGGACAGTACAGTAATAAACAGTAATTTTTCAAAGAAACTGATGAGCAGACAAATTCAAAACCAAGACATCCCTGCCAAGTTTTTGAGATTTGGCGCACTCTTGAGTACAGTGCAGCCTCACTAAATCACTATTGTTAATGATTGTTTTGTTACTCTGCAAAGTTACAACTTATGGTTTTCGATAGTGTTAAAGAAAAAGATAGGTTGGAATAATCTGTTAATAATCTGGATTAATAGGCCTTCTTTTCATCAGCAACTAACGACTTAATAGCCGATTAGTTTAAGCATGAATTTGGCTTGCCTCCTAACTAGTCAATTAGTCACCGTTCAAACGTATGCTACATCATTTGTCTAGTCTTTCAAACTAGTAGAATGAACAATAACTATCAGAAACTCCCATCTCTTCTTGGTTTCGCTGCAGACTATAGTAGGCGTAATAATGCGCGAACTGTAAAAAAATTGTGATGTACGAAATTACTTAAACAGCTGATTCCCTATATAATTAATTAATACTGAGAATCAGCTGTTTAAGTAATTTTGAACATGGCAATTGCACTGTGCCAAGTATAGTTGGATAAAACTCTGTCATTATTGGCACAAAGAACTAAGTCAAAACAAATTAATATAAACTCAAACTAAAAATTCACGGATGCAGTTCGCACAATTTATCTCCAGCTATACAGTTCAGTCAGCTGGTGGTTTGTCATGGGGGGAGAGAGGGTACATTTCTGATAACATAACTCAACAGCCTCTCTGCTTGTCAATATTGTTATGTTTACCAATATCATAAGTTGAAATTATCTTATGATATGGTTAGTATGTAGTTTACATAGCTGGAGGTAGATTGCACAAACTGTAGGCGTATTACATTTTTTTTAAAGTACACGTACTAAGTTCGACTAAGGCTTATGTCGAGACACTCAGATTGGTTTACATTGGACGATTCCCTATTTTTTAAAACTTATAACTGGCCTACCACTCAACTTGTATGTCTGTTTACAACAGACAAGTTGATGGTTGAGTACCACTCACCTTTCCAGTTTAAAATTTATTTTAAAGTATTACCAAGCAATATATTGTTTTCATTTTTTGTAGCTGATTTTAAACTATTTATTAATATTATATCTACACCTATTCTTTTTTTCTTTTAAATTAACTGAATTTTTAATATAGTATGTATATTCTGCAAAATCTTGATCAATGAACTATTCAAAATAAACACAAATGGAATATTCATCACCTGAAAATTTAATCATATGTTCAGAAATGTATTTTAAAAAGTCTCTTAAATCAGAGTGACTATACTTTTGGAGGGAAAATTAAAAATAATATTGGACAACGTACTGTGTTTAGCACATCCAATATTATCCAATTTCTAAGCAACGGATTGACGTAGAATAATAATTCAAAATGCTAAATTGTTTGTTTTTTTAAGCTGAATTCAATTTTAACAATTAAATTCAAATAAAATTAATAAAAAGGTGTTAAATCTTGAAAATAAATTTTATTTCGTTAAAAAAACCTTCTTAGAGCAAACCTATCCTGCTGGTTTTCGAACTCGAAGTAATAAATGTCGCTTTATATGTATGTACCAAATTTCATCGAGATCGGATCTTTTTTTCAAAAGTTATCGCGCCTACGGACTGATATATATCCCTATATATATATATATATATATATATATATATATATATATATATGAAATTGAACGAACGGTGTTTTTGGGGTCTAGGGACCTCAAAATGAAAAGTTACGGTGGTCCCGCGCTTAAGTCTTACCGTGCCGCCTACGGTAATAGCTACTTCCCTATAGGGGGAAATTCGCTAAAAGCGGAACATGCCCTGCAGTGTCATTGAACAATGTTCTTCTGCCACAAGTTAATGAAGTTAAGTATCTAGGTACCAATCTAGGTATTATTTACAAGCGGCGAGAATAGATCAATTCTGGGCGTAGCCATGCGTTGCGTAAGACATCGATGCCGAGCACATTGTGCAAGCACATTGTGGTTTATTTACTAACTGGGGGACTGATTTTAATGAGATAAGGCCAAGATAGTCGCCTGTTGCTAAGCTACACCTAGATAGAAGACTAACTTGGAAACCTCATATTTGGAACAAACGGCTACATCTTAATTTATATTACACAAAGATATCCTGGCTCCACAACCAAAATTCAAAATTATCTGTTGAAAACAAAATTTTACTGTACAAAGTTATGTTGAAACAAATTTGGGCATATGGCATACAACTGTGGGGAACTGCTGGTGATTCTAACATTCAAATTATTCAACGTTTTCAATCCAAATTCATCCGTTCAGTGTTACAAGCGCCTTGGTATGTCAACAACCATACTCTTCACAACGATGCCGGCATCCCCTCTGTTGTTGTGGAAATTGAACGCTACACCGAAAAGTATCTTTCAAAATTGGACAATCACCCTAATCACCTTGCAGTAAATTTACTTGACAACAGTGACCACATTTATAGACTGAAACGCCATTGCACCCTTGACTTGACAACACGTTTCAAGTAATTAATGTGCTCAAAATTACCTTGATGTATTGTTAACTTTGTTAGATTTGTCACTGGACAAATACTAGGTATACGCTCATTCTTCCCGTAAGAGGATGAACGAAGAAAAAGGCCAAAAATTCTTGTAATCCATAACACCATTTGTGATCTTTACTTTTCCTACAATTTTTTCGATATGTTTTTAAATTCTCTTTTTGATCAGATAACTCTTCCAACAGCCCCAACAGTTAGGGTTTTCCCTAAGATTTTACATCGGAATAGTAAAACAGAGATTAGTGTATATGTATACAGTTTTTCAGCAAATCTATTAGAAGACTATTTTATCTATTTATAAAGCCCAACTACCCGTATACCTTTACATTGCCCATGATTCAGAAGCCATGATGGTTTGAATGTTTTTTTCTTATTAGAATTAAGTAAACCTAGCTCTACAAAACTATCAGCGACTAATTACACACCAAAGCAGTTGTTTGCAAAGGACATGGGGGAACTTCGCCCCCCCCCCACACCCCCGCCCCAAAACTCTGACCATGATTAAGAAGCCATGATTGTTTGAATGCTTTTTTCTATTAGTTTTGAGTAAACCTAGCTCTACAAAACTAAGAGCGACTAATAAAAGTTACACGATAAAACATTTTTTTGCAAAAGAACACCCCATGGCCCCCCATTTACTCTGCCCATTATTAACGTTACTCTGCCATGATGGTTTGAATGTTTTTTTATTAGTATTGAGTAAACCAAACTACAAAACTATGAAATAACAGTTACACGCCAAAGTAGTTGTTTGCAAAAGGAAATGGGGGGGCTTTGCCCCCCCCCACACCCCCCCTGCAAAGTTACAATTTATGCAAAGTTCCAATACTATGGTTTTCGATAGTATTTAAGAAAAGAGAGGTTGGAATAATCTGGATTAATAGGCCCTCTTTTCACCAGCAACTAACGACTTACTAGCCGATTAGTTTAAGCATGAACTCAGCCTGCCTCCTAACTAGTCAATCGGCCACCGTTCAAACATCAGCTACATCATTCGTCTAGTCTTTCAAACTAGTAGAATGAACAATAACCATCAGGAACTCCCATCTCTTTTTGGTTTCGCTGTAGACTATAACTAGGCATAAAAAAATTGCGATGCACGAAATTACTTAAACAGCTCATTCCCTATATAATTAATACTGAGAATCAGCTGTTTAAGTAATTGTTCACATGCCAATTGCACTGCGCCTAGTATAGTTGGATAAAACTCTGTCATCATTGGCACAGAGAACTAAGTCAAAACAAATTAATAAACTCAAAATAAAATTCACGGATGCAGTTCGCACAATTTATCTCCGGCTATATAGTTTAGTCAGCCGGTTGTTTGTCATGGGGAGAAAGAGGGTACATTTCTGATAACATACTTTTACAGCCTCGCCGCTTGTCAATTGTTATGTTTACCAATATCATAAGTTGAAATTATCTTACGATATGGTTAGTATGTAGTATACGTAGCTGGAGGTAGATTACACAAACTGTAGGCGTACTACAATTAATTTTTTTCGAAGTACGAATACTAAGTTCGACTAAGGCTTATGTCGAGACACTCAGATTGGTTTACATTGGACGATTCCCTATTTCTTAATACTTATTTTTTTAAACTGGCCTACCACTCGACTCGTTTATCTGTTAACAACAGACAAGTTGATGGTTGACTACAACTCACCTTTCCGGCGACACTTCTATTCAACCGACATAAAATAGCCTAACATTTTTTGAGAATTGTTTGGAAGCGCTAAGTTGGGAGGAGCTGATTTTAGTTGAGGTTTGTTTTTACCAAAAACATTATTTTGATATTACCTTTAATGTGGTAGAATATTAATTATAGGTTTATAAAGAAAATCTCAAAAAATTTTACAAATATATGTGCTAATTTTGCAGCCAATTGACATTTCTTTTCTTTTATAAGTCTAATTTAACTGACTCACTACAAGTAGTATCACGGCAAAATTTACTCAACATCCTAAGCTCAAGTTACATACCTAATAATTAATGTAAAACCTCCAATACAATTTTTATTTTTATTTTAGGTACCATAATAACAGTCAACATGTTATTTTTAAATTTCATGTGAACGATTTTCAGTTCAATAATATTACAATGGCACCTCTAACATTTTTTTATTTCAAAATTATTTGAACATTTTATAGTAAGCCTATATATGTTTTGCAAAATCATGATCAATGAACTCTTAACTATTCAAAATAAACAAAAATGAAATATTCATCACCTGAAAATTTAATCATACGTTCAGAATTGTATTTTTTAATCATCTTAAATCAGAGGGTGACTATATTTTTGGGGGGTAAATTAAAAATAATATTGAACAACGTACTGTGTTTAGCACATCTAATACTATCCAATATCTAAGCAAGATTGACGTAGAATAATAATTCAAAATGCTAAATTGTTTGATTTTTAAAGCGGAATCCAATTTTGACAATTAAATTTAAAAATAATTAGTGAAAAGGTGTTAAATCTTGAAAATAAATTTTATTTTGTCAAAAAAACCTTTTTGGAGCAAACTTATCCAGCTGGTTTTCGAACTCGAAGTAATAAATGTCGCTTTATACGTATGTAGCAAATTTCATTGAGATCGGACCTTTTTTCAAAATTTATCGCGCCTACGGACTGATATAATATATACCTATATATATTATTATAACCAATATATATTATATTATAACCTATATATATTATTATAACCTCTATATATATATATCTAGAAATTTGAACGAATTGTGTTTTTTGCTTCTGGGAGCCCTAAAACGAAAAGTTATCATGGTCTTGGGCTTAGGTCTTATCATGAGACCTACGGTAATAGCTTCTTCCCTATAGGTGAAAGTCGCTAAAACTAACTGTTGAAATAATAATAGATTGGCTTCAAATTAAAAACATGTCACAATGCACTATTTGGTTTGCTTGTTTCCTTAAAATGCATAATTATCTATGAAAATTTATCGAGCTATCATTTAAACTGGCAATAAAATTCAATAATGATAAAGGTTTAGTATACATACACCGGGTCGGATACAATAGATTTTTTTCTATATATCGGCGGTAAACATCTAGTTCCAGGGTAGTTCCAGTAGTTCCAGGGTAGTTCCAATAGTTCCAGGGTAGTTCCAGTAGTTTCAGGGTAGTTCCAGTAGTATTTCCAGGGGCGTTGGGCCCTCGTAATCCTGATGGAAAATGGATAAAAAAACAAAATTTTACCTCTTTTTTAATTAAACGTTAAAAATATCCTTAAAAATCTGATCTCGCTAAAATTTGGCATGATAAAATATATTTTTATATACCTTTATAAATGAACTATAGAAAAATATCGATTATGGCCTCTACGATTTAGTGAAAATCTGGTAGCCTACAAACCTTTGGGCACATATGTCTAATATTATGATATAATATTTTCAAACAATCCTATATTTATCAAAATGTGTCTTAGACAAAAGTTCTATAAACTTTCTAACTTTTTTTAATCTCACGATTTCCGTATCATTGGCTATGTTTGCTTGATCGAGTGGTCCCATGAACTAGTTAACCGATTATTTTTTAATATTTTCTGGTGGGTGGACGGATAAAAGAGGCTAAAAAAAGATAAATAAATAAACATAATTACTCTAACTTTTCGGCCTAAGGTATTATATAGAGTACAGTTTTGCGAAAAACTCGATACATTTTTTAAAGATTATGAGGTTTTTTCTCAACAGCAAAAAGCATATTCGGTAAAAAACCTATTCATTAGCGAACCAAACCCCAAAGGATTTTAAATTTTAATTTGACATGCCTCATATAAGCTCATAACTGCATAAGTTTAATTTTATTTAAATGACAAATTAATTAAATTGTATTATCGTACTAATACTATAAGTGTAAAAGTTTGTGAGTTTGTTTGTCATATTAAGCAAATCAGTTTTAACAACATACTCATTTGTTAAGATAACTAACAGCTGCACAATTTTAACAAATCTAAAAATTATTTCTTTATAAAAAATATTGAGAATATTTGCATGTACAAATAACCAATGTAAATAGAATCTTATTATGAAAATATCTTACTATCATTTTGAACGTGGGCGAAGCCACAGGAGTAATCTGGTTTATTTGGTAAGGGTGTGAAGGGTCATTGGTAATTGGGTATGGGTAATTTCTTCCTAAAAATAGTAAACATTTTCTTTTATGTGTAATATTTGTTACGGTCAAACTTTCTTTATAGTAAAATAATTCTCCACATGTAAATATTTTCATAGTAATTTCTCAGTTACCAGAATGGATTTCTGTATTTTAGGTTTTCATGAGTGCTTTGACACAAGAGGTTAACTGCATTAAACGAGTACTAAGTAGGCTACTAATACTTCGTGTTGAATTTGAAGACAAAATATGTTTTACCAAAAACCGTTTTCATTATATTAAAAAAATAGAAAATGAGGCCTCTGAAAATCTTTGGCAGTATTTGTTCACGTCAAACTTGTTTTTTTATTTTATAAGCAAGTAACACTTGCGCTCTTGTTCGGAGTGACTTTTGAAATATTTGTTCAAATGGAGGGCTTAGAAAAATGTCACTACTGTCAATTCATGTGAACTTTGTTTTTCTACTATTGTTTTCGATATTTTCCACAAAATTCAACATATACCAAACACAATTGACAGTGAGTGGCAGTGCAGCTGTTTTGCGAAACTCATGTACACTTTCGTTTGAATCGCAGCCTAACTTTTGCCTCTTTGAAAAATATGTTACGCGATTCGCACTATGAGAAAAGAGTAACTTTACAAAATATCTCGTAACCATCTTAACCTACCGTACATATAACTCTTTATTACATGCCACCAACATACATTAGGCCTATAGTTAATAAAATGTTTACCATTGTTAGCTTCCGCAATTGAGCTAACGACAACTCGTATACAATTAAGAATAATAGTAGAAAAATCATAAAATACATATGTATATACAACTATTAACTGATTATTGATTCAGAGAAAAGTAAAAATACAGATACCAAATCAGGTTATCCTTTACACCCCTTAGCGCAGTTCTCTCCTTCCCTCCCTCGACTCATTCCTTCCCTCACTTTCAACTTCCCTTCCTTCCGACCACATGGAAAAATAACATGTAATGACAGCTACATATGGTGACAAATGTACAGTTCTGTTTTGTTATTCTATTACCACCATGACAACTCATTAGACCAATGTTAATTTGTTTTTATTTTAAATTAAATTTTCTTCATGTCTAAAATACTAATTTGATTATTAATGGGATTGTGGTCATCTACAGGAAAATACAATTCTATCGGTGTGCTTGGATTTTCACTATGTTGCACAGAGGCTGAGAAAAAGGGAGCACAAAAATCTTATGGAAAAAATCCTTGTCTAATATAATAAATATTATATTTTGTATACATTTTATACATGTCACAATATTGATGATGGTGACATCAACGATTATTATCATTATTATATGATTGTCAATACTGCCATGTTTTAGCAGCCTTGATAAAGAATCTTCGCTCATAACCTCAATGTTTCGTTTTCATGTTTATCAAACAAATATTCAGATTTTAAATGATGTATCGGGTTTATTTCATTGTGTAGTGTAGTAGAAAAAAGTGTTCACTAAAAGACGCTAGTAAGTACTTTAAAAGATACCCAAAAGTAATATTGTTTCCGATACTTATTAGATAAGTTATTCTGAACCAAAAGAGTAAATGGAAATTTTTTATGTAAAAATCGTGTTTTAAAAACTTAACTCGCTTCATGAATAAGACGGAATAAGTTAAAAGTCATTGGAAACTTGTGCTTGAACTGTAAGTGACTGGTCATTGTAATACAGTTTACTGAAACTTTTAATCATGCTTTTCGTTTTAATCGCTTTATGAAATAGTATTTTTCGCACCTGGGACCGAAAGAGCTTTGCAGCTCTCGATCGTTTCTAGTTCTTGACTTTGCCTCGAATTCAAAACACGATGTCGAGCACGCTAAACCTAATTTTCTGACCTGGGTGCAGGCTGCAAAACATACTATTCATAAAGCGATAGAGACGTAATACACACGATTAAAAAGTTTCAGTAAACTGTATTCCAATCATTAGTCAATTACAGTTCGAGCACAAGTTTCAAATAATACATATTTTAATTATCTTATTATGTTTAGAGCGAGTTAATTTTTTTAAACACGATTTTTGCATTATAAACGTACCATTCATTGTTCTTAATGTAGAATAACTTTTATGAAAAATATCGGAAGCACTATTCCCTTGGAGATATTTTGGTGTACTTACACGAAACCTCTCTATCAGAACTTGAGAACCCTGTGATTGATAATAATTATCGATTGTTTATTTCCAATACGCTGTTAACTTCCGTTGTTAATAGGTTATTGCATTTACTTCTCCATTATATGCTTTAAATTATAAGCAGTTTGGAATAATACCCTGTTTTTTTATTCCTATCCTCATTCCTTTGATATTATTATTATTTTTTCAGGCGTTGCACTTGGTATGTAGGCCTATATATTATATTCCCTGGATCCAGCCTATCTCCCACATTTAAAATATTCAGTTCGTTACATTTTTGTTTGACACCTTCAACCCCCTCTACAAAGTATTGAGCAAATCCATTTACTGTCTCCTCTTTTTTCATTGATTTCCCCATTGCCTCTCCTATTGTGCAATCAATACTGGTCTTTTTTCCTCTTCCAAAGAATTTGTTAACATTTTGCCACATTTGTTTTGTTCTTCTCCTATAAATTGGCCAAGTGCCAAAATACCTATAATTACCTATATTTTGAAAATTATTTGTGACGTAATAGGAAGTGATATAAAGGTGGATCAAAATCTTGCCTTATGTAAAATTTTGCGAGAAATCCACTAGTTTAATCAGATTTTCAATATTTACTTCCGGTCTATAAGATAAAGTTTTTCACCGATTTCAAAGGGCTCCCTTACAAATATGGTTAAGGTAATGGTGCCAGTTGACGAACTTGACCTAGAAATTTGGTCAGAATATTTCAAATCTTTCACGAGTTATGCGAGCGACATACATTTTTTCCGAGTGAATTTTTGTCAATCATAAGGACTCACTTCGTTCATCCAATTATATATTTAAAATCAATGTATTTCGTTTATTTAAGGCATAGTTGTCGTTTTTACACCTAAATCAGCTGATTAGCATTGAAATCCGTATTTTTTTATGAAAAAGTACATTTTGGCCCTTTAAGGGCCCAAATACATATATTTTGAAAATTATTTGTGACGTAATAGGAAGTGATATAAAGGTGGTTCAAAATCTTTTCTTGTGTAAAATTTTGCAAGGAATCCACTGGTTTAATCAGATTTCCAAAATCACTTCCGGTTTCGGAGATATAATTTTTCACCGATTTCAAAGGGCTCCCATACAAATATGGTTAAGGCGAGGTTGCCAGGTAAAGAAGTTGACTTAGAGTTTTAAAAAATGAGCCTCCCTGCCAAATTTGGTCAATATATCTAAATTAGTCTTCGAACAATGCAAGTGCCGGCCTTTTTTCCGAGTGCATTTTTCTTATCCATAGGCCTCATTTTGCAAATCTATTTAAATATTTAAAATCAATGTATTTCGATTATATAAATCAAAATTGTCGGTTTTAAACCTAAAACAGTCGATTAGCATTGAAATCTGCATTGTAAAACGTAAAAGTACATTTTGGTCCTTTAAGGGCCAAAATACCAATTTTTTTAAAATTATTTGTGACGTAATAGGAAGTGATATAAAGGTGGATCAAATATTGTCTTATGTAAAATTTTGCGAGGAATCCACTGGTTTAATCAGATTTTTAATATTTACTTCCGGTCTATAAGATAAAATTTTTCACCGATTTCGAAGGGCTCCCATACAAATATGTTTAAGGTGATGGTGCCAGCTGACGAACTTGACCTAGGTTTCTTAAAAATGAGCTTGCCTGCCAAATTTGGTCAGAATATTTCAAATCTTTCACGAGTTATGCGAGCGACATACATTTTTTCCGAGTGAATTTTTGTCAATCATAAGGACTCACTCCGTTCATCCAACTAACTCATGTCATTCCTTAATTCATCAAATTTGCTTATTGTTTGTAACCAAACAGATTGTAAATAAATATATTGATAAAAAAAATATATATATATATGGAATCAGCTGATAGTAAAAAGAACATGACAATGTGTTTCTGTTGGTTATTCCATCTATAGCGTCATTCATATAAACTATCTCGACTACGGCAACAAAACAGAAATAATTTATCTGAATTTTCATATTTCTAGGGTTTATTTTTGAAAATATTAAACATTTTAACGTAGTAGAAACAAACTGACAATTGTTAGACTTGTAGCATGTAATTTAAATGCTTCGTGAAATACTTTTTTTTTAGTTCCACTAATAGTTTCTCTTTGATTGGAAACATTCTTTATTTGTATCCCGCAGATTACTAAAGTAATTTTTTGCCCAATGTTAAACTTATGATGATTTTTTGCAAGTTAAAATATTAAATTACTCAAAAAATACTAAACCAATATGCTTCATAATTTAATGGCATATTCCCTGTGAGATACTTAACGTTTGTGCGAAATTTGGAAATGATTAGTGTAGCGGTTTTTGAGTTACCGCGTTACTTACACACTCACACACTCACACACACACACACACACACACACACACTCACACAGTGACGGACAACGAATCTTCAACCCCGCTGATACATAGACTCGTTCACTTCGTTCACTCATCGATTAACCGACTTCCCCCAACTACCAACAAAAGGAGGAGGTTCTCAATTCGTCTTAGGATATGTTTTTTGTGTTTTTAGCGAATTTCCCCTATAGGGAAGAAGCTCTTACCATAGGTCTCATGGTGAGACCTAAGCTCGGGACCACTATAACTTTTCGTTTTGAGGCCCCCAGAAGCAAAAAACACTATTCGTTCGAATTTATATATATATATATGTATATATATATATATATATATATATATATATATATATATATACTAGCTGTTCCCCGTGGCTTCGCCCACGATTGAAATGATAGTGAGATAATAACCAACATCTACTTAAGAGTGAAACCACAAATCTGTATATTAGCAAGTGAGGAATTATTTGTTGTTGTCATCTCTTGCTCACGGCTGGCCGAATTTTAACGTATTAGATGTAAATTTAAAGGTATTTCTGAGTTGATTTGCCAATAACTCTCAAAATTATAATAAAAGTTTTAACGCTTTCATGTACAGTGAATGGGAGAAGGTTCTAAATTGTGGTGCTATCCGTCGATGTCGTAGACATTGGATCAGATACACACTTTGTGTTTGCACTTATTTACATTGTGGGAGCCAATCTAATCTGGGATATTTTTCTATTTAATTCCAACATCTACTTCATTGTGAAACCACAAATCTGTATATTAATATGTGAGTACTTTTCTGTGTTTGTCATGATTCATTCACCGCAAGAAGAATTTTAATATATGAGATGTAAAATGTAAGGTATTTCTGCGTATATTTGCCAATAATTCACAAAATTATAATAAACATACTTAAAACACGTTCGCGGCGGCATGGGAGCGATCGCTCCCATGCAGAACCCTAATGCCATCCTGGTGGGAGCCATCGCTCCCAAGCTGCAACGTGTTACAATAAGATTTATTTTTAAACCAGGATCTGAGCTCGAATTCTGAAACTTTAACATCACTGTTCAATAGTATAATGCATTCTGTGCACTGGACAGTGCTGCTGCTACGATAGGCGTGGCAGTTACAGTAACTATAAGTCAAAGCACCAGGATGGCGGCGAGGAACACACAAAATCGTGCCGCCGCGAACATGTTAATAAATTATTATTTATTACTAAAATTATAATAAACTGTATTTAAGTTTAAAGTAGAACAGAGGGGCGGAAGTTCTACCGGTGATGTCGTAGTCATTGGATTAAACTATCACTTTTTCGCACTTGTTTACTTTGTGGGAGCCGATCTAGTCTGGGTTATTTTTCTATACTATTTTTTAAATAAAATAATTATAAATAAAATAATTTATTATATAATAAAATAATATAAGTAAATAAAAATGGGACTGTTTTCAAAAATTTATTATTCGGGGTTTTCCCTAAGGGCTTGAAGGAGATATTTGCTACTATCTTACTGTAATTTTAATGATGGGTGAGGCGCACGGGAACAGTCACTATAGCTAAATCAGGCTATAGCTATTCTACTGTAAGCCTAACTATTTTACCATGTAAAACACTACCATTATGACTGTTGAGAACGTCTTCTAAATATATGACTGAAATTTAGCAGTTGAAGCAAGTTTCACATAAACGTTTGTATATGTTATTTCTCTCCCTCTTCACAATAAACAGTTCGAAAATAATTAAATACTTTTCATCAATTCTGTTTTAGGATTTTAATTATTCCTCCAATTTTCTCACGTTTTGATTATAATGTAAACAAATAATTTGACAGTTCATCCAAATAATAAATGAAACACTAAAAAGTCACATGTTGATATTGAAATACCAAAACATTTAAAACATATGTTAAATCTCTTTGAAATGTAATTGAATTTTAATTTTATTTCTTTTATGTCAACAAATCACGTTTCTTTATAGAATATATTTAAATTACATTTTATTAAATTAAAAGCCCACTATACAACATTTGAGTAGAATTATTAAATATATAAAACATACAATATAAAATATAAATTATTTATCTGTATGACTTTTCATTCTTTACAACAGACTCCACTCAACACTGTCTTAAGACTACAACTAACTGCAGCTGGCCGTGGAATACAATGTTTATTCAGTCATCTGGATTAGTGAAAAATGATTAAAACCAAGGGTCATAAGATTTGCATTGAAAATTTGGAGTCTTCTAGAGCGGAAACCTCTGGGAATTTTGTAAAACCGTTTCTTAGTACGCATCTATGGCCCAAGGAGAGTATAAATACCAAATTTCAGCTCTCTAGGTCTTATAGTTTTGGAGATTTGCTGTCCGTAAGAAAACCCCTTCTCCTTTATATATATAGATTAGAAAAATTCTCTTCATATTTCAGTGTTAAACAGTTTTATTAATTTTCGTCCATCTAGTGAACTTCTTCAGATAAATAAAATGTATAAAAGTGTATAAAATATAAGAAATATAAAAAATAATAATAACCAAACAAAAAATTAACAGGTAAATAAACAATAGACATATGGGAAATTAAGTTGATGGTCAAAGATGCATGATAGAAAATTGTTATAGACCTTTAAATTATTTTGTCATACTATTTTATCGTAAATTTAAGCCACTTGGGTTTCTTGTTTGTAAAACTAGTTGGTGGGCTAATTCCGACTGTCTTAAATCAATATTTGTTACATTTTTATTGTCAGCTTCTTTTATTTTTCTTATGGCCTTCAATTTGTAACAATCTTCAAGTTTTTGTGCCTTGTGAAACATGGCATGTTTTGCTACTGGTTTGTCTTTATCTTCATGTGTAATATCTGCCCTGTGTCCAGTCATTCGCACTCGTAAGTGGTTAGAGGTTTGCCCTATGTATTGTTTGTTGCAATATTTGCAGTCCAGTTGGTAGATTACATTTTTGGAGTTGCAGTCCATTTCTCCTTTTATTTTATACTTTTTCTTTGTGCAACTGCTACTGAATTCATTTGTTTTGGAGATAATTTTACAAGTCCCACAACGTGGTTTTTTGCATGGTCTGCAAATATTTTGTGTTTTGTTGTTGGGTTTTTTAGCTATGTTTGTTTTCACCAACATGTTTTTTAAGTTTGGAGGCCTTTTAAAGATAACTCTTGGGGGTCTTGAAAACAGATTTCTTGTTTCTGATGCTGACTGTAGTATATTAAATGATGTTTTCATTATATTGTTTATTTTGTGCAGACCAGGATACAACTGTGCTATGAACTTTGGTTCATTTATTCCAATTTTTTTTTACTGTTGGTTCTTTGGCTGCCTTATTTGTTTATCAATCACTATTGAAGGATAACCTGATTTTACAAGTGAAGAGGTTAATTTTTGATGTATTTTTCAAACTCTGACTTCTCACTGTATAGTTTTTTTGCTCTAAAAGATAAACTTTTTGGAATTGATTTCTTGATGTATGTAGGGTGACAACTCTTGTAGTTCAGATATTGCATTGCATTCCTTTCCTTTAAGTGCAGTTCGGTTTTTATATAGCCATTGTCTAAAAATACATCTACATCAAGGAATGTTACAGTTTTCGTGGAGTAATTCCAAGTATACGGTAATGATGAATATTTGTTTAAAGATTCGAGAAATTTATTTAGTTTGGTCTCTCCATGTTGCCATATGAAAAGATATCGTCAATAAATCTGCACCATAAAAGAGGTGAATTCTTTTGTGTGTTGAGGAAGTTTTTTTTCGATTAGTCCCATGAATAAGTTTGCGTAACTAGGAACCATTCGAATACCCATGGCTGTTCCATTCTTCTGCAAATATATTTTGTCTTGAAATATAAAAGCATTCATTGTCAAGATGAATTCTTCTAATGTTAGCAAAAAAGGCGTTGAATGTTTAGAATCAGTTGGTCTTGTGTTTAAAAATTCTTTAACAGCTTCTATTCCACCACTTCGGGGAATATTAGTGTATAGTGAAGATACATCTACAGTTACAATTATACTATTTGGATCCAAAGGTTGAGTTATTTGACTAAGCTTATTTAAAAAATCATCGTGTTCTTAATGTGTGATGGAAATTCTTTTACAAATGCAGTTGGTCGTCAATATATCCTGATATTCTTTCTGTAGGACTTCCGTAGCTAGCAACAGTAGGGCGTCCTGGAGGTGGTCTGACATTCTTGTGGATCTTAGGTAATATATAGAATGTCGGAGTTCGTGGTTTGCGTTGAACTAATAGACTCACTGTTTTTTTATTTAGCCCTTCTTGAAAACCGTTTTCTAGGATAAAATTAGCAATTTTGTCATTGAACTCAAGAAGTGGATCATCGTTTAACAGCTGGTAAAAATTTTTGTCTGATAGTTGATTATTTGCCTCAGTTATATAATCCGTTAAATCTTGGATAACTATTTTCTTGCCTTTGTCAGCAGGTAAAATAATAATATCACTATTATTTTTTTAATCTCTAATTGCTTTTCTTTCTTCAGGGGTTATGTTTACAGGTTTGTTTTTTAAGGACTGGTCAAATGTTGAACTAGATAAATTTGACAAAATCATGTTTATAAATTGTTCAATAGGATGGTTTGAAGGTAAAGGTTTAGGGTCAAAGTCAGATCGACCTTTGAACTTATTTAGGCATTGTGGTACATCTGAAGTAATCGGTTTTGGTTCAAGAGATTGGTAATATTTGTTTCTAATATCACGAGCAAATGATAGAGCATCATTTACCAGAGTTATTTGGTCAAACTTGGGAGTTGGACAAAATATGAGACCTTTAGATAAAACAGAAACTTCAGCAGGTGAAAGAGAGTAACTTGATAGGTTCTCAATATTATCAAATTCAATATAATTATCAGTAACATTATCAATCGTGTTAGAGGGAAAGTTAACTTGGATTTCAGTTGAAACTGTTCCAACACAGTGTTTTTTTGTGGAATTTAAAGGAATTGATGGTGATTGACCAGTTTTTCCAGGAAGTGAATCTATTGGTGAAGAAATAGGTAAGGAAACACAATGGCAAACTGAGGAAATATTAGAAATGATTTCTTTCCTTTGATATAAGTCAACCAAATTCTTCTTGGCTTCATTTAACAAATTTAACAGTTTTTTGTGCAAAGTTGCAGTTTTTTTCACAACGAAATTGTCAATTTTAAAAAGAAAATTATTTATATCATGAGTGTAGTTAAGTTCAGCATATCGATTACATAAGACATCATATATTTCTTTGAGAGTTTTACCGTGTTCTTTTACCAAACATCTATAAGAATTTAATACTTGACTACACAGTTGAAAACTTGTTTTTAATCCTAAGAGGTTAACTTCTTCATGCAATTTTACTGGCAACCCTGATGTAGGTAAATTAATATTGACGCCTTTAGGACATAATCCTAGATTCAGACAGATACTAATAAATAAAATATGACAGTTAAGTTTTGCAATCTTCATAGAATGATATTTAAACTGTTTCATTGTGATATTGTATGAAACATCCAATGTCTATCGTTTTAAATCAATTAATATAACAGCAAACACAAAACAAACGAAAGGTTACACTTGAAATCATAAAGAGGAAAATATGTTTTACCAGTAGGTTCCAGTTTCTTCTTAATTTTTTACCAAAGGGCTATATGTATTAGAAAGATTCTCTTTATATTTCAGTGTTAAACAGTTTTATTAATTTTCGTCCATCTAGTGAACTTCTTCAGATAAATAAAATGTATAAAAGTGTATAAAATATAAGAAATATAAAAAATAATAATAACCAAACAAAAAATTAACAGGTAAATAAACAATAGACATATGGGAAATTAAGTTGGTGGTCAAAGATGAATGATAGAAAATTGTCATGGACCTTTAAATTATTTTGTCATACTATTTTATCGTAAATTTAAGCCACTTGGGTTTCTTGTCTGTAAAACTAGTTGGTGGGCTAATTCCGACAATAGATGTTTCATACAATATCACAATGAAACAGTTTAAATATCATTCTATGAAGATTGCAAAACTTAACTGTCATATTTTATTTATTAGTATCTGTCTGAATCTAGGATTATGTCCTAAAGGCTTCAATATTAATTTACCTACATCAGGGTTGCCAGCAAAATTGCATGAAGAAGTTAACCTCTTAGGATTAAAAACAAGTTTTCAACTGTGTAGTCAAGTATTAAATTCTTATAGATGTTTGGCAAAAAAACATGGTAAAACTCTCAAAGAAATATATGATGTCTTATGTAATCGATATGCTGAACTGAACTACACTCATGATATAAATAATTTTCTTTTTAAAATTGACAATTTCGTTGTGGAAAAAACTGCAACTTTGCATAAAAAACTGTTAAATTTGTTAAATGAAGCCAAGAAGAATTTGGTTAACTTAAATCAAAGGGAAGAAATGATTTCTAATATTTCCTCAGGTTGCCATTGTGTTTCCTTACCTATTTCTTCACCAATAGATTCACTTCCTGGAAAAACTGGTCAATCAGCATCAATTCCTTTAAATTCCACAAAAAAACACTGTGTTGGAACAGTTTCAACTGAAATCCAAGTTAACTTTCCCTCTAACACGATTGATAATGTTACTGATAATTATAATGAATTTGATAATATTGAGAACCTATCAAGTTTCTCTCTTTCACCTGCTGAAGTTTCTGTTTTATCTAAAGGTCTCACATTTTGTCCAACTCCCAAGTTTGACCAAATAACTCTGGTAAATGATGCTCTATCATTTGCTCGTGATATTAGAAACAAATATTACCAATCTCTTGAACCGAAACCGATTACTTCAGATGTACCACAATGCCTAAATAAGTTCAAAGGTCGATCTGAATTTGACCCTAAACCTTTACCTTCAAACCATCCTATTGAACAATTTATAAACATGATTTTGTCAAATTTATCTAGTTCAACATTTGACCAGTCCTTAAAAAACAAACCTGTAAACATAACCCCTGAAGAAAGAAAAGCAATTATAGATTAAAAAAATTATAGTGATATTATTATTTTACCTGCTGACAAAGGCAAGAAAATAGTTATCCAAGATTTAACGGATTATATAACTGAGGCAAATAATCAACTATCAGACAAAAATTTTTACCAGCTGTTAAACGATGATCCAACTCTTGAGTTCAATGACAAAATTGCTAATTTTATCCTAGAAAACGGTTTTCAAGAAGGGCTAAATAAAAAAACAGTGAGACTATTAGTTCAACGCAAACCACAAACTCCGACATTCTATATATATTACCTAAGATCCACAAGAATGTCAGACCACCTCCAGGACGCCCTATTGTTGCTAGCTACGGAAGTCCTACAGAAAGAATATCAGGATATATTGACGACCAACTGCAACCATTTGTAAAAGAATTTCCATCACACATTAAGAACACAGATGATTTTTTAAATAAGCTTAGTCAAATAACTCAACCTTTGGATCCAAATAGTTTAATTGTAACTGTAGATGTATCTTCACTATACACTAATATTCCCCACAGTGGTGGAATAGAAGCTGTTAAAGAATTTTTAAACACAAGACCAACTGATTCTAAACCTTCAACGCCTTTTTTGCTAACATTAGTAGAATTCATCTTGACAATGAATGCTTTTATATTTCAAGACAAAATATATTTGCAGAAGAATGGAACAGCCATGGGTACTCGAATGGCTCCTAGTTACGCAAACCTATTCATGGGACTAATCGAAAAAAAACTTCCTCAACACACAAAAGAATTCACCTCTTTTATGGTGCAGATTTATTGACGATATCTTTTCATATGGCAACATGGAGAGACCGAACTAAATAAATTTCTCGAATCTTTAAACAAATATTCATCATTACGGTATACTTGGAATTACTCCACGAAAACTGTAACATTCCTTGATGTAGATGTATTTTTAGACAATGGCTATATATAAACCGAACTGCACTTAAAGGAAACGAATACAATGCAATATCTGAACTACAAGAGTTGTCAGCCTACATACATAAAGAAATCAATTCCAAAAAGTTTATCTTTTAGAGCAAAAAAACTATACAGTGAGAAGTCAGAGTTTGAAAAATACATCAAAAAATTAACCTCTTCACTTGTAAAATCAGGTTATCCTTCAAAGTGATTGATAAACAAATAAGGCAGCCAAAGAACCAACAGTCAACAAAAATTGGAATAAATGAACCAAAGTTCATAGCACAGTTATATCCTGGTCTGCAAAAAATAAACAATATAATGAAAACATCATTTAATATACTACAGTCAGCACCAGAAACAAGAAATCTGTTTTCAAGACCCCCAAGCGTTATCTTTAAAAGGCCTCCAAACTTAAAAAACATGTTAGTGAAAACAAACATAGCTAAAAACCCAACAACACAACACAAAATATTTGCAGACCATGCAAAAAACCACGTGGTGGGACTTGTAAAATAATCTCCAAAAACAAATGAATTCAGTAGCAGTTGCACAAAGAAAAAGTATAAAATAAAAGGAGAAATGGACTGCAACTCCAAGAATGTAATCTACCAGCTGGACTGCAAATATTGCAACAAACAATACATAGGGCAAACCTCTAACCACTTACGAGTGCGAATGACTGGACACAGGGCAGATATTACACATGAAGATAAAGACAAACCGTAGCAAAACATGCCATGTTTCACAAGGCACAAAAACTTGAAGATTGTTACAAATTGAAGGCCATAAGAAAAATAAAAGAAGCTGACAATAAAAATGTAACAAACATTGATTTAAGACAGTCGGAATTAGCCCACCAACTAGTTTTACAAACAAGAAACCCAAGTGGCTTAAATTTACGATAAAATAGTATGACAAAATAATTTAAAGGTCTATGACAATTTTCTATCATGCATCTTTGACCACCAACTTAATTTCCCAAATGTTTATTGTTTATTTACCTGTTAATTTTTTGTTTGGTTATTATTTTTTATATTTCTTATATTTTATACACTTTTATACATTTTATTTATCTGAAGAAGTTCACTAGATGGACGAAAATTAATAAAACTGTTTAACACTGAAATATGAAGAGAATTTTTCTTATATATATATATATATATATATATAAATTCGAACGAATGGTGTTTTCTGCTTCTAGTGGCCCCAAAACGAAAAGTTATCATAATCTCGGGCTTAAGTCTTACCATGAGACCTACGGTAATAGCTTCTTCCCTATAGGGGAAATTCGCTAATAAAATTAGATAACAACAAAATATAACGAAAATTGATTTAAGACAACCGGAATTGGCCCACAAACTAGTTTTAGGAACAAGAAACTCAAGTGGCTTAAATTTACGATGACATAGTATTAGAAAATAACAATAATGACTACGACATTTTCTATTATTCATCTGTGTATTTGTGAATTTTTTGTATTTCAACGCCAGTGGCATTTTTTACCTGTTTGATCGGGAACGGTCCAAACACGGGTCCTGTTACTACCTATTGGCGACCTTTTGTCAGATCAGATAGCATCGTTAATTTATAGCCAACGACAAATAAATGGCAATTGGACCAGCTCAACTGGACCCAGTTTCGATCCTATCAGGAATTGAACCGGCGACCCTCAGATTATGAGGTGAGCGCTTTATCCACTCGGCTATCCAGTCAATTAATTTTCCATATGTCTATTGATTATTTACTTATTCATTTTTAGTTTGGTTATTATTTCTTTTATTTCTTATATTTTATACACTTTTATACATTTCATATCTGAAGAAGTTCACAAGATGGACGCAAATTAATAAAACTTTTTTAATCACTTAATTATGAATAGAATTTTTCTAATATATATATATATATATATATATATAATGATGAATGAAGGGATCTTGCTACCTGAGATACAAAAGCGAGGATGTTGCTCCCTAGGCCCGGGTAGCATTATCCTTGACTTCATCATTACCTTCTCACTCTCTGTTTCCCGCCAGTACTGATGAAGTCAAGGATAATGCTACCTGATTTACATGTTGCCAACTGTTGTTTTAAACCTTGTGCATTGCTTTACTCTTGCGTTTAGTATTATGTTATGGTCATTAATAATTTTAAACATTGTATTATTGCTAAGATAAACGTTTTCATAAAATTTGACACTTTTATCTGCCATTATGTTTGTGATATGTCATCTATAAACAGTTGGATTTATAGAGAAATTAGACTCTGCACGATTAATTGTACACTGTTATAAGATACACACTCGAACAACATTTTAAGATCCCACCTTAAACAAAAGAATAATAATTGTTCAAAGGGTTGTCCAATGAACGCTGCACTTGCTCATTCAAAAAGGATAAACTAATCTTCTTAGAAAATATGAGATCACCTGATGGTCAGTAGTTAAATGGAAGGATGTGAGGGTCCTATTTATGTAACTTTGTATCAGTTAAACGAATCAAATTTCCTCTTATTTGTTTCTTAAGGGAAAAACTAATATTCTTGAAATTGAATTATCGCTTGTGAAAATCTAGAAGTAGATTACTGAAGTAGAATTGAATTGATTCACAATTCATCTGTGATTATATCTTTAGTACACGTAACTACTATCAAAATGAGATCGATGGACATGATCAAGACAATACAATACAGAGCTGCAGAACATTTCGTAGCCATAGAACTAAATTGGGAATTTATTAACAGTTTAAATGATTTTTATAATGGACAATGAGTAATGCAGAACATCTATATATTAAAAAAAATTGGTTTTCCTTTTCCGAGTTCGTTTGGCTCTTCTACTCAACCGATTTTCATAATTGAGGTCTTAAATTAAAGGTATGAACGCACAGATTTGCCATGAAGCATTGGCATTCATTTACCTACTGTATTACTCGACCAAAAAACATAAATTTGATTATTTCCCGAATTTTGAATTCAAGTGAAGATATATTTCCCGAGTTTTAATTACGTAATTCTATATGTTTTGGCGTAAGAACCTTCAGTGAAATGCCAGCTTTCATTTCAGCTATTGATTATTAAGATCGGACGTACCTGAAGCACGCTGCTGAATTCCGAACAACACAAAAAATTTGTTTTTCTTTTCCGAGTCTGTTTGGCTCTTCTACTCAACCGCCCCAGTTCTAATTACTTAATTCTATATGAACCTCCAGAAATGTTTATTCTAAGAACCTTCAGTGAAATGTTAGCTTTCATTTGAGCTATTGATTATTATGATCGGACGTATCTGAAGCACTCTGCTGAATTCCGAACAACTCAAATCTTACATATATTTAAATTAGGTTTTTCTTTTCCGAGTCTGTTTATGGTATGATCTTAATGAAATATGGTACAGACGTGTAAAATGGTAATCAATCGGACGAATTCGTAAACCAGCCCAAAAGGGGGGGTAAAGGGGGATAAACCCCCTAAAAGTGTTTTTTTTAGTTTTTTACATAGAAAAACAAAATTTATTAAATTTTTGTTGGCACCATTGAATTCAGCTCAAAAAACAAACAATTTAGGATTTTGAATCACTGGTCTTTGTCCATTCGTTACCAAGATATTAAAAGAGGTAAACGCTGTACGTTGTCACAATGTTAACCTTATGGGAAATAAGTAAAATTTTATATCTTACTTATTTCTCAACATATCTTGATAAAACTTGGTTTGTGGCTTCATCTGGATAAGATCTAATGTATAATAGTCTAAAATCCTCGATATTTCCATTTTCGTGGCAGCAAACCTGCATACTCATTCCCCATGTTATTCTTATGGTGCTTACAAAAATACCTCAAATCTCGCTATGTTTGCTTGAACTATGTTCTTTTGCATATGAAATTTGCTGAGTATGCAGGCCAATGGGGGGGGTCAGGGGGTCAAACCCCCCCCCCACGAAAATGTTAAAATTGCATTTAAATGAAAGGTTAGAAAGTTATTTTTTTCACTTCCTGTAACCGCGGAGGCCAAACCCCCCCCCCAAAAAAAAAATAGTTTCCTCGCTACGGCTTTGGCAACGGGGGTATTTTAGCCTGATTTTAGCATGGTATATAGTTAGTTTGAAAAGTCGTATGTGCTGGGCTGACATGTCGCTGTCCCGAAAACTTAAATTATCTCAATTAATTCTTTCTTTTAAACAAATTATTACCTATTTGGTAATAAATCGTTGTATAATTGGTTTTCTGAAATTCCAACATAACCGGGCCCAGCTACATGCACCTCTTTTTCAACTTAGGCAAGTGTCGGGCAAGTCACGTTGAAGTTGTGAAGCTGCATTTCATGTAACATTAATTTTGTAAATGAAGAATTATTTGATTTGAGTTGATTTTGTGTCTTAGTACCAAAATTTACTGCTGCGGAGCAGCATGGGTCCTCTAGTATTATATTAATTAACTAAAATCTTAACAGCGTCAAGATATAAATCGCTAATTTACCTAAGATGGAGAACTGTAGCATTAATAAAATAATTTTATTTTGACATAACGCTGTGTAAATATACGGAGTCAGGTATAATAACTAACAAATAATATAGCTTTTAGAATTTTGAAGTTTTCGCGATTTTGTATTTCGGAAATGGATGACATCTGTTATAGATCCAAATCACTGCAGAGGGCCCCGCTAGAAGCGGTAAGATTATCATTGTTTGGTTCCCGCGTAAACTTGATAAGGCGCTTTATCTCTCCACGCCTGTCGTCAAGACGTCTGGCTCCCCAGATTCCAGAGCAACTGACCTTGCATGTACGTGATCCACACCTAGGGTGATCAGATTGTTTCCAAATAAAAACGGGACACTTGAACAAAGCTCACCCCCCCCCCTCCATCCACAAATACAACACACCACTCACCAAGGTGTTTAATTATACGGGGGTCTCTGTAATTTACAAATTTAAAATTGAAAACATTAAGTATCAAACTGTTTTTGAAGCTTTTAGACCATGAATTTTATTTTACATTTATCAAACTTATTACAGCGCACGATTGTTACAGTTTTTCTTTAAGAATACAATAAATTAATTAGTAGCAGCCATGAAAGGTAATTTTTTGAATCACTACATACTGATGATTTTAAAAAATCAAGTCATATTTTTAAGATCTTAACTTTTTATTATAAAAGAAAAAAGATATTCTAACAATAACAACAACAACAATAACAATAACAATGTTGGTGGTGTATATATACAAAATAGTAGGATAAAAAAAGTATCATGATCATCTTAAAATTTTGGTTCTTATCGATAATTGTTATGCTGGGAAAACAGCTATTCAAAAATCAAACAGTAAGTTCATTAAACGATTCAAGTTTTGTTATACTTGTCACTTGCTCTAGTCACTTTTCTCTGTTGTCATATAATTGTAGAACTGGCAACAATCCATTTTGAAGTTACATAATAATTGAAGAAAAGCTTCAGGTAGGTGGCGTAAAAAACTAAAATCTTGTTTAACATTGTTCGAAATATTCTTTTATAACCGTAACTAATGTGAGATGCCTCTACATTTTTAAGATAACTATAAGTATGTTTTTTATATCTAGCCTACTTTTAAAAAACGGGACATTTTGACGTCCCGACAGAGGTTTTCGAGACAACGAAACGCAACGTGAAAAACGGGACTTTTCCGTTTTTACGGGTCGTCGGTCACCCTATCCACACCACAAGTAATACAAACCACAAATATCTTAACCTAGCAAATTATTTTTCAAACACAAATTTACTTTACTATATTTATTTGCCCAAACAATTTGAAAAACATGTTATTCAAATTTTAATGATCAATAAATATGCGCATTAGTCATGATATTTATTTCCCTCTTGATAAATTAGGACAGAAGAAGTACTAAGTAAAAATCTTGAGTTCCCTTAAATTTTTAAAATAGCACTTAACATATTAGTAGTGGCGAGGTGGCGTTTCTGGCCCAATCAAACTTTGACAGCCAGTCAATTTTTTGACAGCTACTTCCGGTCACGTGACCGGAAGTGACGTCATCAGCTGTGACGTAGCTGTGACGTGTTGGTGGTGGGTATTTAAAGTTTAAATGCCCTGCTGTGCTGGGTATTTAAATTTTAAATGGCCGGAAGTGTGTCAAGGTCGTTTGGGGATGTTTTTTAAAAAAGATCTTGCATTTTCGGAAAATCCGAAAATGCAAGATAATTTTTGCTTCTTTTTACAAACTGTTGTTTTGTTGATTTTCACGTCTGTTAAAATACCATGTAAAAAATGGAATTGACAAATTAACAAGAAAATATCCTGCTACAAAGTATCCAAATAAAGATGCAATTACATAAACATAAACTTTAAAATATAGCGAATGTTCTTCCTTTTTATCTGTTAGCATTTCCTGAACAAGGTAACCAAAATTGTAACCACATAAAAATGAAAGTAGGCAAATAATAAATTTCGACGGGTTCACAAAAACCAAGTTGTAAAGTAGCGAATTTCTTTCTTCTTCCATTGTTGAATTTTTAGTCGAAACCAATTAATGATAACATTATTGCTTGCGCATCAGAACTAACAGTTGATGAAATTTCATTTACTTGTAGACTTGTAGTAGTTTCATTTGTAGTAAGTAATTGTTCGGAAGTTGGTGTAGATGTAGAAGAAACAGTATTATCTTGAAGCTCAGAGTCCATGTGTGCTCGGGTAAAGAGCTGAAGCTTTAATGACGTGTGGTAGCCGTGTCCTACTGTGCATCAGGAGTTGTTGGTGGTGGGGGGTCGTTTGGTTCTTGCACTGAAATGTAGATGGAATCATAACTTTCTGGAGGATGTACTAAAATTTGTTGTATAGGATCTGCATCAATAGGAAAACTTTGCGTTTCAATGCAAAGTCCATCTTTAATAAAAGAAACATATAAAACAGAACTCATGTTTATTTAGATGTTTACTCTGCCAGTTCTACTAGCAAACTGATGTGTCAGTAGTGGCGCTGCAACCTCCCTTGACATGTGCAGCCCGGAACATCTGCCCTCCCCCCACCACCATGAGAGACTCCTTGCAATTTTTGGATTTGTAGTGTTAGTTCTAACGTAGGTGTTGTAGGGTGAACATCTCAGTACTAAACAATTGTTTTTAACATTTGGCTTAAAATACTTATTTAACTTTGTACAAGTTACAATATTTTTAAAGATGCTACTTTATTATATTACCTTAATACTTAGTTATAATATTTAGTTAAAGAAATCGAAACTGTAGTTGCGATTAAAATAGAAACATGGTTTCTTAACATTTGCCTTAAAAATATTTGTAACAAAATATCGTAAGAAAATCTTTACAACATATTTGAATTAATATGTTTGCAAACCCTATCATGCGAGTTTTAAAAGATAAACGAGACCGAGTGGGCCGGGTTTGACCTCGCATGCTTTCGCTTGTTGCCGACCAGTTAGCAATACAACTGGTCGACCTTGCGCCGCACTTTCGCTTGCGGCCGGCCGGCGAATACAGGTCGTCGTCCTTGTTGCATCACCCGGCACACCAGTCCTTGATTGCTTAACACACTCTACACTCTACACTCGACAAGTTATTCTTTCCTTTGCCACCGTCCTAACAACACTTACTTCAATTTCACTATGAAGCGCTCCGAGTATACCGAGATTTGGTATAACTGGTTTTCCTATCTTCAACTGCTTGGGGTACGAATTATTCAATCGAACAACAATCGTGATTGGTATGATGTTACAACCACTATTGCTCGAAAACCTTTTCAGCAAGTTTGGAAAAACATTCTTACCGGCACCAAAATTAGCACCGAACCACCTCTTTCACCTGTATCTTCAAACGTGCCCCAGCAAAAATTTCATCTAAAAAACTGAAACTTAACCGAAAATATGAAATCTTAAGACATTTATCTTCTTCTATTTTCATTTTTAATTCTGAAAAAACCAAAATTTATGTCATTGACATTCCCAAAAAAATTCCTATTCCCCTTAACCCTCGACACTTGATAATAAATAAAAAAGGTGCCAAGTTAAAAATAAATTTTACCAAGTAAAACCTTTTCCCACCTCCAAAGTCCACCCTGGTGGCAAAAAAGGCCGACCTAAGACTTTCAAATTTAGGCTTTCGCTAAAGCCTCAACCCTTGGTGACTAACAAGGGGTGGTTTGCGAAAGCCCCTATGGGACTTAGAGGTACACGGACCTCTTGTTAGTCACCAAAGGTTAAGGCTTTAGCAAAAGCTCCCCGCTATTGACTCAACCTTTGGGACTTAGAGGTATGTGAACCGCTTGTTAGTCACCAAGGGTTGAGGCTTTAGCGTCCAACCCTTTGTGACTTAGTGGTACACAGACCACTTGTTAGTCACCAAGGGTTGAGGCTTTAGCGAAAGCCCCCCGCTATTGACTCAACCTTTGGGACTTAGAGGTATATGAACCGCTTGTAGTCACCAAGGGTTGAGGCTTAAACTTAAGCCTAAATTTGAAAGTCTTAGGGTGGCCCTTAGAAGGGCCGATTTTGCCACCAGGGTGGACTTTGATTGAGGAGGGGAAGGAATATAAGGTTTAATTTAAGATATTTATTCTCAATTTTCCACCCTCCGCTGTTACTAGTAAAACTTTTGGATCTTTTGGGACAAGTGGTGGTTTGGTTTTTGGAGTTGTGAGGATATAAATTTTCGTCCTCTCCTCGTTGTAGATATAAATTTTGTTTTCTTCAATTCTGTACAGGTTATATTTTTTGTTTTTCTTTAATTCCTTTAGTCTGATGTTCTTTACTGGTGCGGGATGAATTGTTTGGGGGGTGGGGGTTTCTTTGATTGGTGCGGGTTGAATTTGTTGGGGGGTAGAGGAAGGGTGCAGTCCGCACAACTCCATCCAGTCTTCACTTAAAATGTCGTCACAAATTGGGGCCGGAGGAATTTCTTCAATCGTGATGGTTTCTAGAACTGGTGTGGGATTCTTAAATAATTGGGGTTGATCTTCATTAACAGCATCAGCTATTATGTCGTTAATGGAGGAGGAGAGGACGGGAGTAGAAGATTTTTGCGGAATAAAATCGTTGATTGCAGAAAGGCTGATCGATACCGGGATGGAATGTTGCTTCATCAGAGGTTTCTTGAGCAGACCCAGAAGAATAGGGCAGGATGAAGAGGCAGATGAGGAGTCCATAATTAGATAAAGGAAATAATAAAATGGATATAATGAAATAGAAAAACGTGGGAATGGATAGTAACAGCGATGGTGGCGAGTGGCAGAATAACACAAGGCGGGCGAATGGGGTTCTTATAGGCAGCAGACACAACAACCTTGTAGTCAAGGTAGTGAAAGCTGAGGCTAGCGACCAGGTCCAAGTAGGCCAGACGAAGTTGTGAGAGCGGTGGCTAGCGACCCGGCCAAGGCTACCGGCCCCGGCAGAGCGACACGTTGACCTACTAGTCAAGGCTCGCTAGCGAGGTCGAGTCTCGAGCTCGCTGATATAAGCAAGCGCGCAACGTTTCTCTTTGGCATTACGGTGAAGGTGTAACTGGTCCGCTTACGTGGAGGGTTATGCTGTAACGTAATGTTCGCCATGGTGTGTGGGATGGCTTATGTCAAGCACACACTGCGTTCGGCTATTGTGGGAGAGGCGCCCTCCTATAATAGTCGGTCGCAATGGCAATCCACCTACCTTTCCATTTCCTGCGTGGTTTAATTGTCAGGGTTAATATTACGGTGAGGTGTGTGAGTTCGCTTACGTGATGATCACACCGTAACTGTAATATTAAGTTAGGTGTAATATTATAGGGAGGTGTGTGAGTTCGCTTACGTGATGATCACACCGTAACTGTAATATTACATAGTATAAGATAGAATAGGGGGAACGTTAGGTAGGGGTTAAGATATGATAGGGCGGTGAGGTGTGTGAGTTCGCTTACGTGATGATCACACCGTAACCGCATGCATGATAGCATTTAAGGGGTAGCATAAGTTATAATAAAGTAGTATAGAAGTAAAGTAGTAGAATAAGGTAGGGACCCCACGCTTCCCCACCCCCCTTTTTTATAATTTTTAAATGACCTTGACCTAGTTTTGATTGTTCTACTTTCGGACTTAGAATTATTTTAAATGACCTATTTTTTAGACTTAGATATTTTAATTTGAAAAGACTTACTTGTTTGACTTATATATTGATTGATTTTAAAACTCTACTTTTGAGACTTAAATATTTTGTTAAAGTTTTAAATAACCTAAGATTTTAGTTTTGTGTTGTATCTTTTATTAAAATTATTATTTTTAACATTTGGGTTTTTGTAAATGTTTTAATTTCTGTTGATGGTGAGTTTAGTTTTCGCGTTGGTTATTAATATTTAGGTGTTTGTTAAAGCCTCAACCCTTGGTCACTATCTAACCTAACCTAACCGACCCCCCAACCCCTTCCAAAGGGGTTGGGTGGTCGGTTTTTTTTAAACCCCCCCCCCCGCATCCCCCCGGAAACCCCCCCCCCCCGCATCCCCCCGGAAACCCCCCCCCCCGCATCCCCCTGGACACCCCCCCCGCATCCCCCCGGAAACCCCCCCCCGCATCCCCCCGGAACCCCCCCCGCACCCCCCCGGAAACCCCCCCCCGCAACCCCCCGGAAACCCCCCCCGCATCCCCCCGGAAACCCCCCCCCAGGAAACCCCCCCCCGCATCCACCCGGAACCCCCCCCCCCGCATCCCCCCCCCGGAAACCCCCCCCCCGCAACCCCCCGGAAAACCCCCCCCGCATCCCCCCGGAAACCCCCCCCCCGGAAACCCCCCCCCGGAAACACCCCCCCCCGCATCCCCCCGGAAACCTCCCCCCCGGAAACCCCCCCCCCCCGCATCCCCCCAGAAACCCCCCCCCCGCATACCCCCGGAAACCCCCCCCCCGGAAAACCCCTCCCCCCCCTTACTTGATTTCGTCGCCGTTCAACTTTAGAACTGCGTCGCCGTACACGATGGCAGTGGATATAACAAAAATGCTCCAAATCCATCGTGCGGGTAGTCAAATTAAGCGGAATTAAAAGACAAACAAAAAAGGTCCAGTAACATTTTTCGATATAACCAACGGTGTAAAAGTTATAACGCAAAAACTTAAAATAAATGTACATTTTCTATTATTTTTTACTTCGTATACTTCCAAACTATAAAAATTAGGTCAAGGTCATTTAAATTTAAGCGGAAAAAAGAGAGGAACAGTGTTATTAATTAACACTGTTCCTCTCTTTTTTCCTAAAAGGCAGGGAGAGAAGTTCCGTTAATGTCTACTTTTATGTGGCTGAATCATATCCATCATCATCATCCGATTCGTTTTGAGGGTTGATGTAACTAACATCAACCCAAAGATTATGGTATCCTTGTTCGAAAGCCATAGTATCAATATATGATTCCACTGTTGAAAACCAATTAGGATCTATTAAAGGGTTGATTGTAACTATGACAGTTTCTAATGTTAAATTTTCCCATCTTTCTCCAGTAACAGAAATTGCAAAAAAAATTACATTTTGAAGAAAATGGATTAAATTTAACATAAAATGAACATGTTGTACAGGAGTGCAATGAACATTGTAAGACATCCGGAAAGTTTCCATGCTGATCAGGGAAATGTTGTCTTTTACTTAATCCACGGTTTATATATATGCATTTCCCCCACCATAGAGTTTTTAAAAGTGGGTCAAGGTCATCTGAAGATACCCTATGAACGGGGAACAGAGCAGTAAGTGGTTAAACCACAAACTGCTCTGTTCCCCGTCCCTATTTAATTTCTTTTATTGATATGTCTTTATAAACATATAATATATGTTTATAAACACATACATTTAACTTCATATTTGGCAAATAGGAAGAATCCACACAGCTGGCACAATTCTTGCGGTCTTGGTGTTTCCAGTTTGTATCCTATGATTCCAAATCGATATATCATTTGCCTATGCAACGGTTCTCCCTCTTCGGCTGAAGGAAGAGCCTAAAAAAAATTAGTTTGAAGATATTTAATAAAATAATATATTGTAAATGGAAAAGAACAATACTGTTAATGAAAACGTACCCAGTCACATAGGGCACATATTTTCTCGCCATCTGCCAATTGAAACCAAATTTTGGTTTTAAATATACAACGTTTCTTGTGCTCAGTAATGAGCTCGCTTTGCAAGATTTGCGGCAGCGGCTCTGACACCTCCCTAATTTGCCGAAGCATAGGGTTGTCTGAGCAGATCCGCTGCAAACATAACTCGTACAAGGAGCTCATTGTTATGGGCTGACTATGCTCACCTCACAGCCTTAAATACGTACCAATCACCTTGATGGCAAAGGACAACGCCCTCCATTGGGTTAACTATGTCGCCATAGGAGGCCACCGCCTTGGACCGACAGTATGTATAAGGTGTGCTGCAGTCTTGTGGTTATATTTGCCATGGAATCCCTCATGATCTTTGGTGCTGTGCACAACTTTGTTGGAGCCAAAAGAGTACTATGGTACATAAAAACGTATCATAGCAATCTGAATTGCATCAGTGGAGTACTTGAAGCTGTTAAAGCAGACGGTACAAAAATCTGTTGCACTTCGGATTCTATGGATTACGAAGGACTTGAATCATGGGTCCTTTTTTATGTACAATTTTGTACAAAACTTTACATCAAAGTTGACACGGACTAAGGGGGTTTTCTAGGAGGAAAGAAAAGAATAGATACCAACAATGCATGTTGGTAGCTATTCTTTTCATTCTTCCGCTAAGATTTAAATGACCTTGACCTCGTTATGGACTTAGAAAATTTTTGTTAAGTTACAATAGACCTTCAAAATAACTAGGTCAAGGTCATCTGAAGATACCCTATGAACGGGGAACAGAGCAGTAAGTGATTAAACCACAAGCTGCTCTGTTCCCCGCTGCTATTTAATTTCCTCTATTGATATGTGTTTATAAACACATACATTTAATATCATATTGCTCCAGAGGAAACCAACCACAAAGATGACAATATTCTTGCGTTATCAGCGTCTTCAATTTGTATCCTACATTTTCAGATTCATGTTTTAGGTATCTGTACAGTTCTTGATCCGGATTCGCACCAGGAAGCCGCTAAAAAATATTAATTTAAAGAAAATTAATAAAATAATATATTGTAAATAGAAAAAACAATGCAGTTAATGAAAACGTACCATGTGACATAGGGCGCATATTTTTTTGCCAGCATTTGGCATTTCCCACCAAATTTTAGTTTTAGAAACACACCGTTTTTTGTGCTCATCAATGAGCTCGCCTTGCAAGATTTGCGGCAGCGGCTCTGACACCTCCCTAATTTGCCGAAGCATAGGGTTGTCTGAGCAGATACGCTGCAAACACAACTCGTACAAGGAGCTCATAGTTATGGTCTGGCTATGCAAACCTCAAAGCTTTAAATACGTACCAATCACCTTGATGGCGAAGGTGATTCCCCCTCCCCCGGGTTTCCACTATATATTTAGTGGATAGAAGCTTTATAGAATTAATAGTTTGCCACATTTTGAATCAACAAAACGTTATGGAATCTTTCCAAAAATACCTGATTGATCAAAAATTAAGTAGAAACCGAAGGGAACAAAGAAGACAACACAGATTAAAAAAGGCTTTTGAAAAATTAAAATTAGTTGTACCGGAAAGTCAAAAACAAAAAAAAATTAACAGACAATCTTTAGTTCAAAATGCAATAGATTACATTAAAAAATTGGAAGAAGACTTGAAATCACCAACATTTAACTTAGAACAACAAGAATTTGAACAATCCGAGCAGACATTTTTACAGGAAATAGAAGAATTCCAACAATTCGAACAGAAATTTGTACAGGAAATAGAAGAATATCTTCAAACTTCGCAAAATTTAAACCAAGACATTTATGAAATTTTGTATCAACCTTTTGAAACTGTTTCCTTGCCAGTGTTAGAAAGCTTGGATGAATATTTTTTTGACGTCGAAAAGTAGAGGGGGTAAATGGGTGGGGAGCTGTTATAAAGGCAGGGTAAACAGAGTAATCTTTACTTTCTTAGGATCCAGCGCTATGGCAGGCACTTCGTCTTCGTCCAGGTCTTCTTCCTCGTCATCAAGAACATCATCATCATCATCTGTTGTTTCTATTGTGAAACAAAAATCTCCTTCTCCAAAAAAATCTTCACCGAAAATATCTCCTTCTCCAAAAAAATCTTCACCGAAAAAATCTCCTAACAAAATTTCTGAAAAACTTCAAAAACTTCAAAAATTAAGAAAATCCTGTTTTAAGAAAGAACAATGTGCTCATATTTTAAAAAAAGGAGCGAACAAAGGTGAAAGGTGTGTGAAGTTGTGTAGTGTAGGTGAAAAATTGTGTAATTTGCATAACAAACGTGAACCTTCCAAAATTCAACCTTCCGAAAAAGTCAAAATTCAACCTTCTAAAAAAGTTAAAATTGAACCTTCCAAAAGTGAATTGCCAGAAAAAATTGAAAACTATAAAAGAATTAAAATCAACAGATTGAAATTAAACCACAAATATGTTTTTGTAAAAAAGATCAGTAACAGGGATGTTGTTCTTAGATGTTGTGATGAACTCTACTTGCTCAAATTACCAGTAAATCTTCAAATTCCAAATATCAGTAATGTTCATTATTATTTAGTAAGAAAATCTCCATCTGATAAAGTTAAATGGTCAAATTAAACACAAGACAAAAAAAAATGGAGCGGGGGAATAGACCACTTTGTAATTCCAAGAGAATTACTTAGCGGTCTATTCCCCCGCTCATAGGGTATTTTTGAATGACCTTGACCTATTTTCAAAATTTACAATGGAGGGGTAATTTCTTATAAAAGCGGGATAACAGAATGACTTTTTACTTTTTAGAATCTAGTCCTAAAAAGAACAATGTTCGTATATTATTAAAAAAGGGTAAAAGATGTGTTGTGTAAATCAAACATTATGCAGTGCGCACAACAAATACCTCCTTTTGTTAAAACTGAGAGGTTAGTGTAAAAATGAAATAAAAAAAATAGGAGCGGGGGAATAGACCACTTTGTAATTCTAAAAGAATTACTTAGCGGTCTATTCCCCCGTTCATAGGGTATTTTTTGGTGACCTTGACCTACTTTTTACACTTATAAATTTTCGCTAACTGCTATTGACCTTGAAAATAAATAGGTCAAGGTCATTCAATAATTAAAAAGAAAATGGAGGTGTACGGTTCTACAGAACCGTACACCTCAGAAACCTAACAGAAGAAAAGCTAAATCTACCTATATATAAATGACCTTGAGACTTAGAAATTTTCGCTAAGTCTTTTTGTTGACCTTGAAAATAAGTAGGTCAAGGTCATTCGATAACTAAAAAGAAAATGGGGGTGTACGGTTTTACAGAACCGTACACCCCCGGAAACCTAAAAGAAGAAAAGCTAATTTACAATACAATCTGCCTAGAGTTTAAGAATTAATAAAAATAAAAAAATAAAGAAATAAAATTTAGTTTAAAAAATAGCTAGACAGCCCAGCGCTGCACATCATGATTACAGTGTGATCATCACGTAAGCGAACTCACACACCTCACCATAAGCGCACAACGCTAAGCTAAAACAAAAATGTTATTTTGAAATAGCAAGTTGCTTAATTAAATTTAGGAAAAATGTTATACAAATATGTTTTTTATTTCCTAACACTAAAGGAGCCAGTGTCTCGCCATTAGCGACGCAGAACAACTGAGGTCCAGCGAAACTCCGGAGGTAGGCGAACTACCCATCCAGCACGTATAGAGGTTGTAAGTGACCCGCTTTGGTGAGCGTAATCACTACAAAATCGGTAGCCGGTTTTACCATTATTGGTTTTACCGTGCAAAAGATGGAAGGAAAAAAGGAAAGGAAATTGGAATTGAAAGGTGTCCCTAACTAAAAAGGAGTACAAGACAAGAGAGGGAATGCCCTCAACAAGCTTGTTGGAAAAAGGAAATTGGAATAGAAAGGTATTAAAAACATATCATATAACATTCTTAAAAACAAAAATATTACTTTAAATTTAAACATTCCAGGCAGAAATATATTGTAAGTAAGAGAAAGATTTTAAAATAATACTAACTACCAAACCAGCAAATTAAAAACAAACTACAAACCCTAGGGTATCTACAAGCACAAACAACTACCATGCCTTAAAATTAATCAGTCCTACGTCAAGATGTTATTATACAAATAACACCAAGATATTTTTACCAAACAGCAAAAATGATAAAATGTGTAGGGCGCCTTCTGAACATGTTACCACCTCACTGTCTAGCGAGCAACTGATGCCGAACCACACGCGCAGATCCCGGACCCCAACTCGGCTTGAGGTCATCCCCCCTCCTCGCTTACCCCCTCCCAAACCATAGGACCCTTGCTGCGGGTTTGGTTTCCATCATTCTTTTGCCATTGTTCCAACAGGCAACAACATTTCTTTCTTTACTTTACATTGGATTTGTAAAAATTTTAAGTGTTAAAACTTCTCAATATTTAATATTTTAGGACTTTGAAAAAATTTTCAAACCTATCATTCTTTTGCAACTGTTTAAACAGGCAACAACACTTCTTTCTTTATTTTACTTTACATTGGACTTGTAAAACTTCCTAATAATTAATACTTTCGGACTTAGAAAAATTTTCAAACATTTGCTTCAACATTTATTTTACAATATCAAGTTTCTTTTATAATGCCTCCAACAGACAACAATTTTCCTTTTGGATGTACAATTTGTGAAATATATATAAAATGGTTGAACCAGAAGATTTAACGGATGACGAAAGTATTTTTGAAAATAGTTTGATTCCAGTAGAAGATACATCTGATGCTACATCCGATGTTACATCTGATGCTACGTCTGATGCTACAACTGATGAAGAAAATATTTTGGAAGTACCAGTAGCAATAGGCGAAGAAACACCGTTAACACATGTTGTAACAATTAACTATGATCCAGTACAATATATACATGCTCTTGTTCGGCGACGTTTGTTTCCGGCATCGGACATGGAGGAAGATGAAAGCGATAACGATTGGAAATAACATATTTAAACAACAGCAATGATGATCACACTTACGACGCATAATATGTATTATTTTGAACTTAAATTATTTGACCTTGGCACTTAGATTTTTTTAAAACTTCCATTATTTGACCTTGAGACTTAGAATTTTTTTAAAACTTCCATTATTTGACCTTGTCACTTAGATTTTTTTAAAACTTCCATTATTTGACCTTGACACTTAGATTTTTTTAATACCTGCATTATTTGACACTTAGATGTTTTTTTAAACTTGCATTATTTGACCTTGACACTTAGGAGTTTTGAAATATAAGAAATTTAACTGTTATTAACACTTTTTGTGTTTAATACAGAAAAAGTGGTGGGGGTAGTCTATAAATAGGGGTAGTTTAAGAGTGGTTTTATTATTACTGCAACTTTTGTGGAGAGCACACCTACGTCATGTATTACTGCATCAGTTGTGAAGAATCTTTTGAAAATGAAAACTTACTACAAATACACAAAGAAGTGTACTATAACAACGAAACCAGAAACAATGCAGAAGAAGAAGATTTGGAAGAATTAGATCAAATGCTGGCTACCCATCAACAACAACTAAATTCAAGACCAAGTGTTATTCAATACGCACCCGGACCATCTTTGGATGTGGAATTATACGCCCGAGCTTTACCAGGCAGTGTAGTAACTCATTTTAAGATTGACAATGCTCAATTGCAACTAGCACAATTTATATTGAAAGCAAAAACATTAGTAACAGAAACATTGAAGAATGAACTAAGAAGATTAAATTTTATAAAGTTTGGAATATTATTAGATACTATATTTACAAATGTTCAGAATGAAACATCACCAAGAGGATTTTCAACTAAAAACAAAACCATCATGTTTGCATCGGATATAAGCTCAATTGTGGATGATTGTTTTGAAGAACATTTAACAAAATTACAAGAACATGAAGGAAGAGGTTCTGGATGGTGTTTGTTAAGTATAACAAGCTTAGATGTGAGAGTTCATAAACATGGATATGGAATGAGAGGTAGTAGTTATATTGCTTTGCCAAGGAAGATTCGAGTAACCAAATCTTGTTAATGTACAAAATGAAAATGCTGAATGTTTCAAGTATGCAATGCTTGCAAAATATGTAGATCATGTGGAACGACCGAGTAGAGCATACGATGAGGTTTCCTATATGTATAACTTTCAAGGCATGACTTATCCTGTTTCAATTCAAGACATATCAAAATTTGAAAAGAAAAATCCTTTTGCATCTGTAAACATCTTTGGCTTAGATTCATCCAACAATGTCTATCCCTTACGTATAACACCCACCGAACGCAGAGATCATACTGATTTATTATTTATAACTAAAGGTGATATCTCACATTATGTATATATTAAAGATTTTGAAGCTCTAGTTTGCAAACAGTTATCAAAACGTGAACAACCAAAAACAACTTGTAAAAGATGTTTCTGTTTTGTAAACAAACCTTTAAGAAGAGGAGGTTCAGAATGGTTAACAGAACATAAAAGATTATGCAATGGAAACTATGAAGTAAGAATTAAATTACCACACCCTAGCAGATCACAAGTAAAATTTGATAAAGTTATCCAACAATACAGAATTCCCGTTGTAGTGTATGCAGATTTTGAATCTTCATTGCTTCCACTTGAACAAGAAGAAGGAGAGGAAATTACAAGCAGAACAAAGTATCAACTTCACAAACCAAACAGCTACTGTTTAATAGTAAAATCCACTCTGCCTGAAGAACATCTTCAAGAATATGGTTTGACATCTACACCAAAGATCTATCGTGGAGAAGAAGCAGCTCGATACTTTGTTGATGATTTATACGACATCGCTGGGAAAGTGGAAGCAATGTATAGCAATGTGGTTCCTATGTCACCTATGACACCGGAAGAAATTTATCTTTATGATTCGACAACAACATGCTATTTGTGTAACAATCAATTTACAGAAACTAAAGTTAAAGTTCGCGACCATGACCATCTGACAGGAGCCTACAGAGGTGCAGCTTGCAACGGATATAACATCAACTACAAACTACCATCTTTTATTCCCGTGGTTTTTCACAATCTTAGCGGATACGATGGACATTTTATCATTCCCGAATTAGCAAGAGACAACGGTGAAATAGACGTTATAGCACAAACTATGGAAAAATTTATAAGCTTTTCAAAAAAGGTGGGCAAAATTAAACTTACATTTGTTGATTCTTTTCGATTTATGCCTTCCAGTCTTATGAAACTTTCTGAAAATTTAAGAAGACAAAATTTAATGGAAACAAGCAAAATTGTACCTGCAGAAAAAATGGATTTGGTTCTTCGGAAAGGAGTTTTCCCGTATGATTACATCGATGGACTACATAAATTTCAAGAAACGTCACTTCCTCCACCAGAAGCTTTCAAAAGTAAACTTACCGATTTGGACATTTCACCTGAAGACTATCAACACGCATGCAGATTTTGGGACGAATTGGAAATGAACACTCTGGGAGATTATTCTGACTTTTATGTAAAACTTGATGTGACCCTTCTCTGCGATGTGATGGAAGAATTTAGAAACACCTGCTTTGAAGCTTACGGATTAGACCCTCTTCATTCTTATACTTCTCCAGGACTAGCTTGGCAAGCTATGCTAAAAGAAACAAAGTGCAACCTTCAATTATTAACAGATATTGACATGGTGTTGATGATCGAATCGGGCGTTAGAGGTGGATTGACCCAAAGTGTTACTAGACATGTTAAAGCTAACAACAAATATCTTCCAAACTACGATAAAGAAAAACCATCAGTGTTCTTAGGATATTTCGATGCCAACAATTTATACGGATGGGCCATGTCTAATCCACTTCCTTTTGGAAACTTTGAATGGGTTAATCCAGACTCTATTGGTGATATTTCGCAAATTTCAAAAGACGGAGACACCGCATACATATTGGACTGTGACTTTGAATATCCAGAACACTTGCATGATCTTCATTACGATCTTCCGCTCCTTGCAAAAACAGAAGTTTCACCAATTGGCAAACATCCAAAATTAATGATGACTCTTGAAAATAAACAAAGATACGTAGCTCACTTTTGGGTTGTTCAACAAGCACTCCAATTGGGTTTACGTATAACCAAAATTCATAGAGTTTTAAAATTTTCCCAATCTTGCTGGTTAAAACCGTACATTGATTCAAACACCAGAAGAAGAGCAGCTGCAACATCAACATTTCAAAAGGACTTTTTTAAATTAATGAATAATGCGATATTTGGAAAAACATTGGAAAACAAAAGAAAACACAAAAATGTTAAATTAATTACAGATCCTATAAAACTAGAAAAACTTGTACAAAAACCAAACTTTGGAACATCCGTTATCATCAATGAAAACCTTGTGGCAGTATCTATGAAGAAGACAAGCGTGAAAATGGATCGTCCGTTGTACGTTGGAATGTCAATCTTGGATATTTCCAAAACCCACATGTATGATTTCCACTACAACAAAATGGTCGCCTTCTACGGTAGAGATAACATCGGAATCGCCTACATGGACACGGACGCTTTCATCTACTGGATTCTTACTGAAGATATGTATTTGGATCCTCGAACATTTGTTCACAAAAATGAATTTGATTTTAGTGACTATCCAAAAGATCATTTAAATTATGACAATGATCGGAACAAAAAGAAACTTGGAAAGTTTAAAGACGAAGCAAATGGAATTTTACTGAAAGAACTTATTGCACTAATGTCAAAATTGTATTCACTACAATTGCATAAAGAAGAAAACAATATTATTAAATAGCTAAGGGAGTAAAAAGTTTGTATCTTAAGAAGAATGTAAATTTTGAACACTACAAGCAATGCTTATTTGAAGAAACGACTATAACTGCAAAATTCAACACCATCAGAAGTTTCAACCATCAGAAGTACATTGTAACAGAAGTGAAAAAAGCACTCTGCTCCAATGATGACAAACGACACATTCTTCCAGACAAAATTCACACTCTACCATTCGGCCACTACTCTCTCAATCCTATCAATGAGTAAAAAGAAAAAGAAAAAAAGAAAAAAAGAAAAAAGAAAAAAAAGAAAAAAAGGGGAAATCACAGCATGCTCGCTGTGATTTCCCCTTTTTTTAAAATATGTTGAAATGACCTTGAACTATAAAAGCGGATGCAGAAAAAGAAACACTCAATACTAACTTGACTCTGTTAGTAAAATCATCATGACAGACTTAAAGGAAAAGATTGTTAATGAACTTCATAAACCTGCAAGAATAAAGTTTCCACGACGAAATACTGTTGTAAAAGGAATAAATGATTTATATCAAGCAGATTTAATTGAAATGCAACCGCATAGTAAAATAAATAAAGGATTTAAATACATACTTACGATTATTAATTGTTTTACTAAAGTTGCAGATGCTTTGCCATTAAAAGACAAAACTGGTAACAGCATAACAAAAGCTATGGAAGTAGCTATAAAAAGAGATAAAAATAAAATTAAACATTTACAAACTGATGATGGGAAAGAATTTTTTAATAAACCTTTTTCCTTGTTAATGAAAAAATATAACATAAATCATTAATCCACAAATTCTGAGAAAAAGGCTGCTATAATTGAAAGATTTAATAGAACCTTAAAAGGTGCAATGTATAAAATGTTTTCGAAAAGAGGTTCTTACGTATGGGTTGATATCTTACCAAAATTAATAAGCGATTACAACAACAAGTTTCATAGAACTATCGGTATGGCACCTAACAAAGTGAATAAGAAAAACGCTAAACTAGTTTTACAACGAATTAAAAAGAATACACAGCCAAAAGCGGAACAAAGAAAACCAAGAAAATTTAATGTAAATGATAAAGTTCGAATTAGTAAATACAAAGGAGTGTTTACTAAAAAATACCTGCCCAATTGGACAAACGAAGTTTTTACAGTGTATAAAGTACAACCTACTGTACCGGAAACTTATATTTTAAAAGATAACAAAGGAAATTTGTTACAAGGCGGTTTTTACGGACATGAATTGTTAAAGTCAACAGTAGGCGATGTTTATCTTGTTGAAAAGGTGTTGCAAAGGAAAAAAGACCAAGTTAAAGTACGTTGGTTGGGGTTTGATGAAACTGAAGATTCGTGGATACCTATAAAAGATTTGATTTAGTTTTAAATCAACTTATTTACTCTTCTGCCTTTAAATAAGATGGAGATTGTTCACCATAAAGATAAATTTAATATTAATAACATTGATGATTTAACCGTAGATAACGTTAAAATCAACAATGGTAAACACGGCAGTTTATTTCCAAACACTGTACGATGTATAGTCAGCGGTCCTTCAAACTGTGGCAAAACTAACGTTGTGTTTAACTTAATTACAAACACAAAAGGATTGCGATTTAATAACCTATATATTTTTTCAAAGTCCTTACATCAACCAAAGTATCAATTGTTGGAAAAGATCCTAACTGATGTGTCTGATGTTAACTATTACAAATTTAATGCTAGTGACAGTGTTATGCAACCAGACCAGGCTAAGCCGTATTCTGTATTTGTATTTGATGATGTATCTAGTGAAAATCATGATACTATTAGAAACTATTTTGCCATGGGAAGACATAATAATATTGATAGCATATATATCGGACAAACATATAGCAAAATTCCAAAACAACTAATTAGAGACAATGCAAATATTTTAGTTTTATTCAAACAAGACGATACAAACCTAAAACATATATACAACGATCATGTAAATGCTGATATGTCATTTGAAAAATTCAAAGAGCTTTGTGGAAAAGCTTGGGCGGAAAAATACGGATTTTTGGTAATTATGAAAGATAAAGCTATAACAGATGGTCGTTACCGCATAGGTTTTGATAAATTTGTTTTAATACATTAATTAACAACATTATCGTACAAGTCTCCATGGTGTAAACATGGTTAATCAGGAAAAGCTATTAAAAGAAATAAAATCACTTACTGATTCTATTAAACATAAAAACAGAGCGTTAAGATTAGGAATAAGTGAAAGAGAGAAATTTCTGGAATCAACATTTAAACCTATTACTGAGCCATTAAAACGATTAGGACAAAATGTTAAACATTCAACATTTAATTTTTCCGGAGATGCTATTTTACCCATTTCAAAATTTGAACAAAAAGAAGAATATGAAGGTGATACAAGTTTTACACAACAAGGAGAAACAACTGAAGAAGAAAGCGAACTAGGTGAAGAAACGGATGTTTTAACAGAAAAAGAAGGTCTTTCTACAAGCGAAGAACAACAAGAAGAAGAAGAGCCTATTAATCCATCCAACTTGAGCAAATTGGGCTCGGATATTGCGTATAAAGGGCCGCTTGCAAGACAATTTGTATTAAAAATGTTACATTCTGCACAACCAACTCGAAAATATCATACTTTTGGTGCTAGAATAGAAGAAAATGGGCTAATGATTGGAGATAGCAAACTTGATGTAGACGAACATGACAATATTATTATAAATAATAAACAATACAAGGGTACAAAAGGATTGTTTGAACTTATTTTTAAGCCGAAACCTAATAAATATACTAAAAAGGATTTAAACATTTTTAAACAAATATTGGAGGATACAAATGCGCATAAGAAAAATTATTCTAAAAATTTCAATGTTCATAGAAATGCATCAGAAAAATATAAAACTATTATTGCTAAACTTTTCCCACCAAAAAGAAGGGAACCCATAAAAAGAAAATCATTATCTTTTGCTGAAATAAATATTTTACATAAAAGAAGAAAAACAAATCAATCAAGTTTATCAGGAAAAGGATTATTAAAAAACTTGTATGATACTAATATAATATACTACAACGATATAAACAAATTGGTTGACAGAATGAAGTTGATATATGAAGCTAAACAAGCCGGACATAGTGGTTTAGAAAATGAATGGGTAGCTTTGGTCGGTGAACTGCGAAATCGAGGAGTAATTGCATAAAAAAATATGAGTATATATAATACAAGTATAACTGATTAAATATTCAGTATAACCATGAGTGTGGATAAGTTTGGACGGTATTCCGAAACTGGAAGCAAATCAGGATCTTATGGGAAAAGAGGTGGTTTACCACTAACATCCGATGGAGATTATGATATAAATAACAAACGTTTAAAGTTTGTAAATGATCCAAAAGATGATAATGATGCGGTAAATTTTAAAACTTTAAGAAGTGAAACATTACCTAGCTTAAAGCTTCAAAATGAAGTGTATAACGCTAATTTTTATAGAATTGCAAATCTTCCAAAACCAATAGATAAGAATGATTCGGTAAATAAAGAATATTTAATGTGGTACATAAACCAAACCTTAAGATATGATCCTAAAAGTAATAATAAAGCATATGATGCAAAAGATCTTAGAATAGGCAATATAGCAGATCCTGTTAATGATCAAGATTCAGTTACCAAAAAGTATTTACATTCAGTCATACCTGAAAGAAAAGATAAATTTTCCTTTTACAACTTTGTAATACACGATATTGGAGACCCTAAAGATATGAAAGATGCGGTAAACCTTCAATATGTTACAGATCATTGTAATACACATGATATTAAGTCATTTGATTGCAAAAATAAAGTGTTAACTAACGTTATGGAGGGAACTGCAAAATCAGATGCAGCTACAATAAGTCAAATAATGAAATTAAACAATAACAAATGGGATGCGGATGCAAAAATAATTACTAATGTTAAAGAAGGGTTGAATGATGTTGATGTAGCAACAATTGGACAAGTTCCTGCATTAAAAGAAATTTCATCAAGAATTGGTCAACAAGGCTTTGATTGTAAAGAAAGACCACTATTTAATGTTGGAATGGGAGTACATGACAGTGATGCAGTTAGAGTAAAAGAATGCCGTGAAAGATGCTTAAGAACAGAAAAACACAAAAAGTTTTTTTATTGTCAAAACTTGCGATTGACTAGCTTAGATGACCCTATTGATATTGTTGATGCTGTTAATGTAAATTACATTATAAGACTCTTAAGTGTAGTGTTATATGATGTTTATAACACGATAAAGCCCATAAAAGTTGATCAAAAACTACATTGGGTTAAGAAAAATGTTATGGAAAAATATTTTTTAAATATGAAAACTGGAAATTTAAGATTTGCTCAAGTTGATGTTGATAAAAAGGATACAATCCTACCAAAAGACTGGGTAAAAGTTTATTACTCATAAACAAAATACATGTTTATTATAAATAAACAATGTCAAAGGATAAGTGCATCATTCATTATAAAGAATTTATAAAATAAACAAGTATTGGCATTTCCTTTCACTATAAAAAACCATGTTGAAAGTTCAACGCATCAGTCATAATCGACACGTTATAAAGAGAGGAAGAGGAATAGCATCAACAGCACTTTCTCTTATTACTAAGCCGGTTGGAGCTATAGTTAACAAAGCTATCGATTTATTACCTGTAGAACTACATTTACCAGGAGGTTATCAATATTGTGGTCCTGGAACAAAATTGAAAAAAAGACTTGCTAGAGGAGATCTTGGAATAAATAAACTTGATCAAGCCTGCAAACAACACGATATAGCATATTCAAAGTTTGCAGATACTAAAAATAGATCAATAGCGGATAGAGCACTTGCTGAAAAAGCTTGGCAAAGAGTAACATCCAGTGACGCTAGTATCGGTGAAAAAGCAGCAGCTTTAGCGGTATCAGCAGCAATGAAGGGTAAAACGATGTTTGGAGGTGGAAAAAAGAAAGGAGGTGGAAAAAGGAGGAGAAAACCTGCAAAGAAACGTGGAGGAAATATAAGAAGAAAACGACGATCCACCGCAGGTAAAAATAAAAAGAAACAAACAATATGGTCAATGATAAAAAAGGAGGAGGATTATACCTAAGACCGTATCGTGTGTATTAAACAGAAAAAAACAATTACTAATTCCAAATAAAGAATTAACAGATAAAGAATTAATTACTTATGTTTCTTGTTTAAAAATTCCATTTTTTTGAGGAGTGTTTATGAAAGATGCATTACCTGTTAAAATTTGGGAAAATGAAACCGGAATAGTAAATTTAGGTAATAGTAAAGGATCAGGCACTCATTGGGTATGTTATAAGAAACTAGGATCAACTATTTACTACTTTGATAGTTTTGGTAATCTCCCACCACCAAAAGAACTACAATATTACTTTAAAACAGCTAAAAATGTTCTATACAATTATAAAAGAGAGCAACCTGATGATACGGTAATCTGTGGACATTTATGTTTAGATTTTTTAACAAAACGCGTTAGTCAACTTTAAGATGTCTTCCTATACAGTATCATTAACTGGAACGTCATCTACTTTGCGAAGTGTTCTTTTCCCTGCGTTACGTTTGGAAAAAGATAAATTATGGGAAGCCGCATTATTAGATATAACAACTTATAATTCTATTCCCAACGTTACTGAAAATGTTAATGACAAAATACATTATTACAAAACAAAAGATAAAAATACAAACAAATATTCAGATATACAAGTATTTAGTTTACCCACTGGAGCATATGAAATTGATGATATAAATGAAGCGATACAAAATCATATGGGAAAAGATAATATAACAATAAAAGGAAATAACAATACTATGAAAGCTGAAATTAAATGTAAATATTATATAGATTTTAGCAAAGAACATTCAATTGGTAGTTTATTAGGATTTCCTAAAACAACAAAAATTTTAGAACCTAATATTAACCATTCAGGTACTAGAACTGTGACAATAATGAAAGTTAACAGTATAGATGTTACATGTAATATTATACATGGTTCTTATAGAGATGGTGAAAATACTCATATATTGCACACATTCTATCCAACGGTCGCTCCGGGTTTTAAAATTGTGGGAAAGCCACAAAACTTGGTGTACCTACCATTAAACACCAGTTTTATTTCAGACATTGTGGTGAACATACTAGATCAAGACGGAAATCATATTGATTTTAGAGACGAACCTATAACTATACGAATACATATAAAATCAACCGTATAACAATGGGGTTATCATTTAAAAAGAAAGAGCTGACTGGTAAACAAGTCAGTAGCACGTCAGCTATAGAAGGATTAACAAGTGATAACATTCGTTTTCTAGAAGAAATTGGATTAAAACTTATTAATAATGGAAATATTGGATATAGCGCAGGGTCCGACATTCGACGAAACCTTATGGGAAAAGGAATATCATACGCACAACCCTTACGCTTCGTCAAAATTAAACAATAATGATGAAATTAGAATTCCCATACAACAACAAGATATTTATACACTTCCATGTGAAAGTTATTTGTATATCGAAGGAAGAGTAACAAAAAGGGATGGAACCACTGCAAGTACTGTTCCGTTCATAAATAACCCCATGGCATATTTGTTTGATGAAATAAGATATGAAATTTCCGGAGTTACAGTAGATTCAACAAAAAAGGTGGGAATTACAAGTACATTAAAAGGATTAGCATCTTTAACACCGAGTGAAAAAAATATGCTAGCCGCCGCAGGATGGGTAGCGCCCGATTCCAATATAATCACTCCAAACAGTTCAGGCAATTTTGACTTTAACATTCCTTTAAGATTATTTTTAGGCTTTGCCCAAGATTACCGAAAAATAATAATAAACGTAAAACAAGAATTAGTTTTGTTAAGATCATCAAACGACAAAGATATTATTATGACGCCTGATGGAACAACGGAAGCTTCTTTAGAATGGAAAATGCAATTAGACAAGATTGTTTGGAGAGTACCGCATGTACGGTTAAACGATCAGAATAGAATTTCATTATTAAGAACTTAAAATCAGATCGTGATATCGTAATACCATTTAGAAGTTGGGAGTTTCATGAATATCCGGTTTTACCGGAAACACAACGTCATACATGGACTGTAAAAACTTCTACCCATTTGGAAAAGGCAAGATATGTAATATTTGGATTACAAACAAAAAGAAGAAATGAAATAACTAAACATGCTGGTGAATTTGATCATTGCAAACTTACAAATTTTAGGTGTTTCTAAACTTTCAATTATTTCCATACGACAACTTCAACATAAACTTTACAAAAGACAGGTTTAGCGTTTTGTACGATATGTACGCAAGATTCCAAAATTCATATTATGGAAAAACAAACACACCTTTATTAACACCAAACCAATTTAAATCTAACTATCCATTGTTGTAGTTGATTGTTCAAAACAAAACGAATCTGTTAAATCTTCCAGTGTAGATATAAAAATAGAAATGGAATTTGAACAAAATGTACCCAAAGATACATTTGCTTATTGTTTAATTTTACATGATAAAATTGTTACATATACACCTTTAACAGGAATTGTAAAAGCAGTTTTGTAAAATGAAAAGGAAAAAAAATACCCCCACCACTCGGTTATAAAAGCAGGAGCGGGAACAAAAATTGTTTAGTTTACTGTCTACAGTTGTATGGGTAACATCGTCTACAGCATTATAAACAAAATGAGTTCTTTATCAGTTGTACAAGACGTTTCCGAAACAGCACCTTTATTGGAAAATGATGATAAACATTTTGAAGAAAATATTGTAAAGGAAATTGATGACTTTTTAAAGTTTGGAAAACAAAATAAAAAGTTGGAAAATAATAAAACAAACGTAAGAAAGAAAAGAAAACTTGAAGAAAATATTCCACCAAACATTTTAACTGAAGTTTTCCTTCGCATCTTTTATCCTATTTCATCTTGCATGAGTAAAAGTGTGTCGATAGGATTGGTAAAATCATTAGACTACTCTCCCGCAGTAATACTAAGCCATGGAACAAAGATGGTTTTATTTTCAGAAAATGCTTGGGATTCCTTTTTAAAACATCTACATCTTATTGAATGTTATTTAGCCAACAGTTTCTTTGGAAGAAAAACTAACATTCGACTTTTGGATTGTGACAATGAAATTGACATTATTAAACATCGTGGTCAACAACAAGTAAGAATTAGAGACTCGACACAATTTGAAAATAAAATTCTTCTAACACGTGAAGAATTTTACATTTTAAACAATGCAACATCACCTATTACCAGGTATATGAAACAATTAGTATTTTCAAGCTCTGTTATTAAGGAATATCTGGTAGATGCATGCGAAAAACAACCAGAAAGCACTTTACAATACGGACCAATAGATACATCCATCTTTAATAGAATACCTCACGAAGTGGAAATGTGGAGGCAGTTAAGAAACTTTGAATCTTTTACTGAAGTTGCAACGGAGGCTACAGAAGAAGAAACCAACAACAACAACAGTACAGAAGAAGAAACCAACAACAACAATAATACAGAAGAAGAAACTTTGCTAGGTTAAAACTACAATGTAATTTAACAAAAGAATAAACCGTGGGGTAGGCCTACTGGGGATGGTGCCCACGTTAAACATACACCAACGCGCCTACAACTGTACGGCCTGGTTTATATATATCTAACCTACCGTGGTGTGGAAAACAGTTGATCAGCAGACACCATGATGAGCAGACAGGATGGAGAAATGGCAGCAAAACCTTGTGTAATTGGATTTCAAGCATTTCGCGGAAACGATGATAGATTTATCATAAAAGAATTGGTAATTTTGGATTTGCTTACACAAATAGCATACCCGTTTTTATTTGAAGCACCGTGTTCTGTCCATGAACTAAAGTCAAAAGCTAAAATAACAAACAGATGGCTAACAAATAATTTTCATCATATCCATTGGTATGAAGGTTTCCTACCGTACAACAATGTACACAAAATTATGTTTCATTTTTGCAAACAATTTACACACATATATACCAGAGGATTGGAAAAAAAGAATTGGATACGACAGTACACAAACAAAGAAGTTTTAAACATAAAAGTGGACAAAACATTTCACTTTGATGCTAGAAATATTTGTGTTTCTACAATAAATCCGAAACACAACCAATCTCAATGCGCATTACAAAACGCGTATCACTTGGCTGCTTACTTACAACAACAAACGGAAGAATGTAGTGGGGGTTCCGAAGGTTATATAAACGAAGAGGCAACACACCCCAAGTATCAGTCTAACTCCATACTCCGAACAGACAACATCTCCTGTGAAGGATGGCATCACAACAGTTTCTCCAATGTTTAGTTGAACAATTCAACTTGCATTCAAAATCAAATACTCTAATTATCAAGAAATGTTCAGAATTAAAAGAACAGAAACATTATATTGTTCATGAAATGAAGAAAATTGATACAACGCATGGAGACGCAGTCGTCGCATCTTTATCCGATGCACCATATACACCGGGTGATGAACCAAAGTTTCAAGTATATCTTCCAAAACGATTCGTCCAGTTGCTGCAAAATGAAGATCTGCGGGAAATTCAACCAGGATCATTATATTTGGTGTCACACGGAATGAGCGGAAACAACTCTACGGAACTAACTCTGCACATCGCACAAAAATAACATTGTAAAAAAATGTTTTAAATAAAAAGATAAAAAACAACATATCAGTATATGTTTTTATATACTGATATGTTGTATTTTTTAAAACCTCAAACGGATGACCTTGAACTTTTTAATCGATAGTATTATTCAATTATTTTATTCGATAGTACTATTCGATTATTTTATTCGATAGTTTTATTCGAATACTTTACATAAATACGAAACTTTAACGTTGAGAGGCTCAGTTCTGTTTAAGACAAGCTACAACCAACATGTCATCCAAAAGAAATAATCTAACACTTATAACTTATTGTTGCAAAGAAAAATGTTTTAGAATACCTGAAGATCAAGTTGACGGAAAAGCTTGTACAAAATGTAATTCTTTCAGCTATTGTAAATGTAGTTGCAAAACATATCAAAAGAACCGGTTGGATAAACTAGAAGAATTGCAACATCGACTCGGTCTATTGTGGCAACGATTAAATTCAAAGTGATTAAACAAACACCTGCCATTACCCCCACCACTACCCCCACTACCATCGGAGGTACCTGCAGCACCGGTTTTGCAATAGTGATTCCTGCTACACCTCTCGTCGAGTAAACAACTCTAGTCATGTCTCTCAACATTCGCGGGATTCACTACAACACTATCAATCTTACAACCTACAAGGATTTGGAAATTTTTAGTGAAGAACTAAAACAACTTATAACCACTGGGTTTGGTTTATCTTTAGAACTTTATGCAACAAACAATCAAAACGAAAAAAATGTGTTTTTGCCAACTTACAACAACAAGAAGAATGAAAATAAACAAGGAATTTCAGCACCGACAACAACTTACTTTTCAAATTTGGGAGCAAACTTTACTAACTTGTAAAATAATACTTTTGTAAAAAAAATAAATAAATAAAAAAAGAAAATATCTTGCATTTTCGGATTTTCCGAAAATGCAAGATCTTTTTTAAAAACATCCCCAAACGACCTTGACACACTTCCGGCCATTTAAAATTTAAATACCCAGCACAGCAGGGCATTTAAACCTTAAATACCCACCACCAACACGTCACAGCTACGTCACAGCTGATGACGTCAGTTCCGGTCACGTGACCGGAAGTAGCTGTCAAAAAATTGACTGGCTGTCAAAGTTTGATTGGGCCAGAAACGCCACCTCGCCACTACTCATATTATTTGTAAAATAAATTAAACAATACTCATATTAACAAAGTTACGGTATTATTGACTCGGATCGGTATATCGCTTCGAAAATGGCATTATATATTATTTCAGTTACTAACTTGCAACTGTTTGCGGATTTACAAGAAGGTAAAACTTTCAATATGAACGGTGAATATGGTGTATGTCAAGCTTTCATCTAGCTTAAGTTAAATTATGAATCTAAAAAACCTTTTACTAAAGGCAAAGGTTATTTTTGTAATAAAGAATGTACTTTGGAATATCCTCATGTCCGAGTTATTTTCTTGAGGAGTAATTGATCAGGCACTCAAGGATTGGAAGGTGTTTTGGTCTTCCTCGACGATATTTTAATTACATCTAAAGACACAACAACTCATTTAAGAAGATTATAGGTAGTTCTTATACGAAAAGGTTGAACAAAAAAGGAATTCAAGTTTTCAAACAAATTCGACGTCTGAGGTTTTTATTGACAAAGAAGTCTTACCAAGTTCCCAGTCTAAAGTCAAAGCTAACACAATTAGCACAACATAATCGAAGATATAGATTTTGTTGACTTAGTAAACTACTATGGGAAATGTAAAGTATAAAGTATTCCTACTGTCAAGGATTCGGTACCCTGTATGGAATTTTCTTAAGAAAGAAGGTCCTTTTAATGTAGTATAATAATAGGAAAGTAAGTAATAGTAAGAGGCTAGTATTTAAATATCTACTTATAAATAGGTGGTAATTAAAATTTAATTAAATTTCATAAGTGTGTATTTGTCACACTAATGGACATAAATAACCATCATTTCGCATTCCCAGGGGACGGTTTCAAGGGCGCCCGCAGGATATTTTCCCAGGGGGGGGCAAACAGTTATTTTTTCCTAGGGTTTTATTGGGGTGTGGAAAATATACCGGTATCTCTTATTGGGCCCGCAGCCCTCTTATGGAGAAACAGTAAGATAAAAGTACTTGAAAACGTATTTTTGGCTGTCTAAAAACCAGAGTTACCTTTCAAAAAGATTTCAAACATACTCATTTGTTTCTTCAATCATAATACCAATTTTTAGTTTGTTTGTAAATTTAATTTAAAAGGTCTTAAGTTCTTTACTTTTGTAATTTTTTTTACTTATTTATGAAAAATAATCATTCTTTCAGCTGCGATTCAATTACATCCTGAATTAGTTTAGGAAATTGAATCAATAGGCAAAACCAGTGCCATAGCAAAATTTTAGCCGACCATTATGTGGCCAATAATATGAACAATCATCACTGTCACGCCTTCTAGCAGGGTATTTCCGTCGATTGACCGCTATTAGTGAATACTTAAGATCGGTTTTCACACACGATTGCAAGTTCGCAATGGTACATTTTTGTCGTTTATCGGCAAACACCGCGATCGCGAGTTTCGAAAAGCAACATCGGCCGTTTATCTGTAATCGGCAAATACGCGTAAATTCGCGTATTTGCCGAATACGCCGAATTTAGCTTTGCGGAATTCGCGGCTGTTCGCGAATTTCGCAAAGCTAGATTCTCCGTTTGTTCGCGATCGGCAAATACGCGCGACCGTTTTCAACGGCCGATCGCGAGTTTCGTAAAGCTACATCGGCAATTTATACGCGATCGGGAGATACGCGCTAGCGTATTTCGTGGACGTTCGCGAATAGCGTAAAGCTATTTTTGCCGTTTGTCCGCAACTGGCAAATACACGCGTGGATTTAGCGGCAGGGCCGCGACAACGGCCATGCGAAACATACGGCCGCATGGGGCGCCGACTGGGAGAGGGCGCCACCGAAGCCGTCGCAGTGTTGAGTCCGCAGCGGCGCCCGAGGAGTCTTTAAAGTGCTGAACATGTACTTTGGCGAACTTTGTTGACACACGGGTAGTATTTTACAATTTTGTTTAACGTGCAAAATATTCGTCTTGGGGGCGTTTTCCGGCGCCTGTGGAGCATTTTAAATTTGTTAAAGAGCTAAATTAATTAATTGGTGTTTGCCAACTTCAGGGAGTCTATCAAAATTGTTCAACTTGTCAAATTTTAATTTATGTGGCGTTCTCCAACTACCGGGGCTCGTTGAGCATTTTTATATGGTTCAAAGTGGAAATCATGTAATTTGGCGAGTTTGGTTGGCTCCCGGGGGAGCATTTACAAATCGTTCAACACGATATAACATGATCGAGTTGTCGCCATTTTGGAGGTGTTAACCAGCCCCGGCGCCTGGAGCCCTTTTGAAATTAATCAAGGTGCGTAATGTGAGTTTTGGAGGCGTTTGCCGGTGCCGGTGGAGACGTTTCAAACCATTCAAAGAGCAAAATGTTTTTTTTTTTGTTGGAGCATACTGGCACCTGTGGCGTCTTTTAAAAGTGTTTAAAACTCGCAAACATTTTAATTTGGTGGCCGTTTACCCACGCCCGTGAAGTAATCACTGTTTTTAAATAACTCAAAATGTAAATTTTTGGGTATGTGAATTGTAGCTGCAGTAATGAACAAAATAAATGTCAATTTGAAAAGAATGAGTGAAGTAAATGAGTTCCGTTTTCACCACGGTTTCATTTTAGCAATACCTTTAAAATTAAATTGAATTTGCAATTTGGTTTGCAAAATAAATTTCAAGATTCAAAACCAAGACCTGGGGAACTAAAAACTTCTAGAAACTCAAACTCAACCCTCGTCCTCAGGGGCTTTTGCAAGTGGTTTAAATGAGCCGGGTAACGAACAACTGTGATATTTTTTAGCCGTTTAGTATATTCCTTCTTAGATCGGTCTAATTTTACTGGGCTCTAATGTTAATTTTTGTATTTTTAAGTTGAAGCAAGAATCCCCGATTAGCGGTGAGCCTGTTCTTACTTAGATAATTTAATTAGTCTTAATATATCCAGCAATACAAAACCGTAGTCTATCCATCAATAAAAAACCTTTAAATATGTGATGAATAAAATTCAACACAGTAACTTCAAAATATTCTATTTAATTTTGCAAATGATAGCTTTAACCACCATGAGGGAGGGTGGGTAACTGATACCTAAATCTAGTGAAAGGGCGCCAATGTAGGCTCTCGCATGTCCCAGAAAAATCCCTTGTCGCGGCCCTGTTTAGCGGCCGGTCACAAGGTTTGCAAAGCTGCACTTGCCGTTTATTGGCGATCGGCTAATACGCACGTCAGTTTTAGCGGATGATCGCGCTAACCTGGATCTGCTGTTTATTTGCGATCGGCAAACGGCAAATTCGCGAGTTCGTTTTCCGTGGCCGGTAGCGAGTTTTGCGAAGCTACACTCGCAGTTTAGTTGCGATCGCTAAAACGATCACGCCCCGACGATTTCCTGAAGTAAATAAAAATCCCGCCCAAAAATCGCGAATTCAATTTTCCCGAAATTTTGGGACCCGACCATCCCTGATTAAAAATTACGGAGATTAACTTTGTTTGGTCAACTTGAACAAACTTAAAAGCTTCATTTATTTTTAAATATATTTTCCTTTTCTCAGGGGGGGCAACTGCCCCCCCTGGCCCCTTCCTGTGGGCGCCCATGGACGGTTTTGAAAATAAGCATACCTTGAGAAATGGCTCATTTTAAATGTTTGAAATGGAAAATAACGCCGCAAACCCTGTTGCAAAAGCATTTTTTATGATTTATGCTGTTGGATCACTATCCAAACAGAATTGACAGCTCCTCAAAGACATTAATATTTTACTATATTAAATTGTAGGAAAAATTATGTAATATTGAGAATACAGTAGCTCCGAAATTATCGTACAGAATATAACAACAATTTTAATTTATGGGGCTTTGATAGAAACCAACAATATTTTGTGTTAAGTCAAGTAATATGTAAGAACTCCTAGGGGATGGCCCTTGGCGTAAGACTAGAAAATCTTCAATGTAAGAAAACATCGAATTCCCTAATTTTAAGGGTATCTATAGTAGAACACAACAATGCAATCCCGGAATTCGCAACAAGAGCCAAAAATGAGGTCATGCAGGCTCGAGATCGTGTTTTAAATTCGAGACTAAAGTCGAGAATTAGAAACGATCGAGAGCTGCAAATCTCTTTCGGCAGCGGTGCGAACGCTATTTCTCAATACATTACATTATGAAACGTCCATGGAACATCCCTATTTAACATAAATATCTGATTATTTATTTGACACACTTGAAAACCAAATTTAAGGTTGTGTCCGGCGATACAACTTCTTTGTCATGGTTTAATCTTGAACAAACTCAACTATGAAAATCATATGATCACAACCAAAGGCGTCGCGTGAACATAGATCTGGGGGGGGGGCACGACCAACTGAGGGGTCTAGGGGGTACCGGGGGGGGGGTACCCCTCATACCAGCGGGGGGTCCAGGAGCGCTCCCACGGAAAATTGTTGGATTTTCATTCTTAAAACTGGAGGTTTAAGCCTTGTAAACCTGTGAAATATACAATATTAAAAAGCTTAGTTTATTTGCGATTTTCAAGGATCGGTTTTGCAGGAAAACTCAACATTGTGTAATATTTATATTTTAAACACGCGACTGTTGAATAATATCTTGTTTTGTTTACCACAAAACCATTGAAGTTATAGTTTTAATTAATATTGTTTTAAAAATAGGCGGTCGATAAACAACTGTGTTATTTACAACTCCTCTACTTTCCTGGCTGTTCTTCGCCGTAAATGTCATTCTCGACTGCAGCTTGCAGGTCAAACTGAATAAACTATCTAGCAGACAATCAGAAAACTACTAGATCAAGATAAAAACAACAACTATAAAATGATTCATCCAATATGGGAAACGACATCGGGACAATAAAACTAAACTCTCCAGCCAATATATTCGGCGGGATCGTGCGAACAAAGATCGTGGATTTTCGTTTGTTTACGTGAGGAGCATGCCTGTCGCTGACGAAAAATAATTAAGTGAAATTTCTCTCCCTCTCGTGCTTCATACTAGTAGTTGTATTAAATTCAAGGAAGCTTACGTTTCTAAGACCAAAATTATGAATGAATGAATGAGTGAATGAATGAATTGTTTTTATTTCCTTGAATATACAGAAGACATAGAAAAATATATAAACAGTATTATATTGGAAATATTTCCCACAAAGGTAAACCTGTGCGTGGGAAATGAGTTCATTATCAGTTGAGTCTTCCACAAGCACTTCATCACTTTCATAAAAGAACTAGAACTATGTAAATTTTTCAAAAATAATTGACTTAAAAATAGATTAATTAAACTAAAAAAAACAAAATGCATGTATGCATAAAGCATTCACGCCGAAAACCAAAGGAAAAAAAACCTGCAAAAATATGTAGGATGATGAGTCAACAGAGACCTGGACCAACTCTCACACACACACACACTCGCACGCACGCACGCCCGCACAAGCACATACAAATCACAGACGCGCGCTCGCTCACAAAAACCCTTATCTCTATCCAAGGAAACTATGCGTAAATTGATATAAGGAAACGATTTATTTGTTCACGGCCGACTCTAACAATCCACTTATTTACCAGACGCTTATATTTAAGATAACTGCATGGCTCAGGATATTTTAATTTATCTGGAAGTTTTGAAAAAATAATGCTAGCAATATAATGAGAAGAGGTTTTGTTAATAGTTTTCATGACTTTCGGGAACTGAATTCCTGTATTTATAACTGATCTAGTCGGTTAATTGTGGGCGGGATGGTCGAAAATAGATAATTTATTCTTAAAAATGTAAACTATTAGCGACCTTACATGAAGCTGTGAAATATTCAAAACTTTAAATTCATCAAAAAGAAAATTCGTTGGATAGCGAAGAGGTTTGCGTAGAGCAACTTTTAATATAGTTTTTTTGCATTATTTCTATAGGTGCAAGAATGCTTTTATAACCTCCGCCCCAAGCCAAATTCCCATATTGCAAAATAGACTGAATATACGCGTATTAAATATTTTTAAGAGTTTAAATGGTAGAACTTTCCTCAGATTTGCAAAAATGAAAACGAATTTCCGCAATTTAACCCTAATTTGATTGACATGACTAGTCCACTTAAATATATGGTCAAAAACAACACCAAGGTATTTACTCATTCACACACTCAATCGTTTTACAACTACTACATTCACTCTCAGCGCCACAACTGTGTAACTTAAGTACAAGATCTAAGGGATCAAAGTCAGCTCTAAGTGAAATTGGCATGTATTTTGTTTTAGAAAGATTGACAGTTAGTTTATTCTGATCAAACCATCGCTTGACGGTGAGGAGGCCGTGCTCAGCATTGCTAAACGCGTCCCTCCAGCTGTCTCCCTCGAATAACAAAGCGGTGTCATCAGCATAAAGAAATAACTGACCGTTACCTATATCAACTCTATCAAGATTGCTAATGTAAATTAAGGACAACAAAGGTCCCAAGGTCGAGCCTTGAATAACCCCGTAATCTATCTTTTTTGGAGAACTGTTTTTACCAAGAACTGAGACAATCTGATACCGATCGCGAAAATAATTTTTAAACCAATCCAAAGTCGAGTTACTTAAGCCAATACATTCTAATTTATGAATAAGAAGTTCCCGGTCGATTGTGTCGATTATGCAACCCCACAGAGAAGAAAAAAGACAGACGACGCATCTAATGTTTCGCTAAATATGTCATACAAAAAGTCCATGCATCCTACAGAAATGTATCAGGTTACAGGTTTAAAGAAGATTAAATTACCTAGAATTTGAATGCTTTTGCAGCTCTTTAGCTTCAATGGACGCTGAGATAAGGTCCTTCAAAGATGAAGAAAAATTATTCCATTTAATCAACATAGGTCCATTTGATTAGCATGGGAAATTTTGAACATTTCGGAGTCCTCTAGGGCAGAGCTCTAATTAGTTACGTCACAATCGATAGCTTAAAAATCATTTTCATGTAAACTTACATAAGTACACCAAGTTTAATTGTAAAAGTTCAAACGGTTTCCACGCCAATTAACCCCATACAAACTTATTCTTCCCATGTAAAAGCATGCAAACCTGTAGAAAGCTACAATGTTTAATTTGACAGTTAGGCCGTTTAGCATTGAATATGACATACATATGTAAATTTGCACGAAAATATTGTCAAGCCATCAATATTGGCCTAACTATTTAGGGCTCCGCCCTAGAGGACTCAGATATTTTTAATATTTCCCATGGTAATAAAACTGACCTGTTTATCAAAATGAAGAATTTTTTTTTATTTTTGAAGGACAATATCTCAAGATTTACTAAAGCCAGAGCTGCAAAAGCACTCAAATTGTAGAGAAATTTAATTATCTTTAAATCTGTGTTTTGATAAATTGCTGAAGGGAGCATAATTTATATGTATGTGTTGAAATTAAAAACAAAACACCAGAAAGTACGCGCTCTGTGGCAACCCGGGGGATCTCTACGTCAAAACCTCGGATTTTATTCTTTCAGATTAACACTAACAACATATCAAAAAATCACAGCTACTCGATCTTTTGGAAAACACAATTTACATTCTCTTATATTTTGAGAATAATAAACCCCAAGGCATTATGTGAATTGGGGTTTATATTCTCTTTATATTTTGAATTACAGTTTTTGGTCTATTTTAAAAATATACTACGTTCAGGTGTTGATATTAGCTCTACAGTCCAACCCTGACTCTATTTCTTGTCGATTAGTTATATTTCATATGCTTTTTACACTTTACAGAACTAATTTGCTTATTTTATGGATACCGCACAGGCAATTTCATTTTCTTAAAACACTGGCTATATCCCACGGGCCTCAAAAATGTTCATAATTTAAACAAGAAAATTATCTATAAAAAGATCACATGGAAGAACATTTTTTGAATTATTGTATTATAGAAGATAAATATATCAATCCGTTTTACTATTGATGACACCTAAGAAAGAGTGAAGCTGAACATTAAGAACGGGCGAAGCTTGTAAACTTCAAATGCCTCTTAGATTATTACTGCTGAATATTTATATTTCATCAATGAATATCGAAATATTTTAGTGCTACTGCACGCCGCGATTCACTTGATTGATAATTCGTTGTATTGATAAGTTTAGCTCAATCATTTGTCATTTCCTTACGCTAAATTCCGTTTTAGCCCAACCATTTAAATGACGCTTTTTAAAAATGTTCAGAGAGTAGTGACCACCGTTAAAACTTGGAGTTATTGGAGTCTGCGTATGAAGCTTCTGTTTGCACACCTTCCTGTACGTTGTCCCGCCGTGTGCGAACATCTTGCCGTCCCGCCCCGCGTTGTCCGACCGCTATAAAACGTCTTCGTCGACTCGTTCTTATCATGTTTGAAAAAATATAAAGTGTCCGATCACAACAAATTTTCGTCGTCTTGTTCCTTTTCGAATAAAAAAAAACAGCTGAGCTGAGTTTTAAACTACTTTGATATCTATTTTTTTCTTGGTCTGTGACCTATATAGGCTATTTTAAATCCCATACAGCTGATCAGATGTTTATCTGTTTACATTTTCGCTTCTGTCAAAACAAAGTTTATTTTATAATCAGTTTTTCGCACTTTTTTCGAGTTATATTGCCTAAATTAAAAATCTAAATACGTTTGACAAATCTGCTCATAGAGACGCATGTTTTGATGTATAATATGTGGTGGTAAGTCTTAAAATAAAAAAGCCTTATCGTGAGCAAAGTTTCCACGTAGCGTATTAATAATATACATAATACAGTAACACTAGTTGTTGATATGCCTGCAGCTTCACCGGCTGAAAGGATAACTAACTTTAACCCTGGGGGGCTGGCAATTCCACCCAAGATTGAAATGGTTAGGTCTAATGTTTCCTCTAAAAATATTTTCCTCATAATTAGCAAATGTTATGAATTAGTTTAATTCCATTTGCCAATACAGAGAATGTGAGATAACAGGGAAATAAAACCAAAAAGAAACTCTAAGAGCGGGTTTTCGATTTATAACTGGCGCCAATTCTGGGGGCCCACACCGTCCATAAGACTAATGTTAATTTTAGCATTGGGCTTGTGGACGGCGCCGGCGTGGGCCCCAAGAATTGCCGCAAGGTATAACATCAATCTGAATTAAACTGAAAATAGACTGAAAACTACAATAAAAAATAGACGGGAAATGTCTTCGCCAAAAACATATTTCCCAAACGTTTTTCATTCACATTGAAATTTGAGTCACTCAACTAACGATAGGGCAAAATGATTGTATAATAGTAAATTTTTCTTATATTGAAATCCAAGTCACCTAAGCAAACCCTGTTGAAATTTTAATTTTGGAAACTTCGTTTCCAGTGAATATAGACCTACTTATGCTCGAAATGAAATGTACTGAGTTTCAAGATTATAGATTGAGTACTTATTTATTCATTTATTAGACGGGGAACCCACTTTACAAAAGTGGGAATGGATAGAGTAGTTCGGGTCGGTCATACAACGCAAGTAGCTTAAGAGACATTTGACAAATAGGGCCTATATAGTAGGTAGCCGTAATAAATATGTACATTTTCTTTTTTAAGTCGAATGGATCTCGTACTTTTTTATCCTCTGAAAATATTCTATATTCCTCCCATAGATTTGAAAACTGAAATAGCTGCCATTTCGGATTTCATATTATACTCTATTTCAGCCGTCTGAGATAGAATGTTTTAAGAACCTTTCTTTGTTCGTATCTAGAGCCTAAAGAATATTTGTGCCAAAATAAATGGCCCAAAATCTTGTACTTTTTGAGAAAGTAAGCTTTGAAAGCTAAAATTTTCCGCCATTTTTAATTTTATAAAATACCATATTCAAACCTTTTGAGTGAAAATATTGTAAACCCCTTTCTAAGTATGCATCTAGAGCCAGTAAAGAATATTTGTGGCAAGTTCCAAGGCTCTAAGCCTTATAGTTTTTGAGAAATAAACCATATAGTTTTTGAGGAACTGTGATCAGTCAATCAGTCGATCAATCAATCAGTCAACCGTTGTTGGCTTTTATATACTGTATATAGATAATACACATATCCCTTTCTCTGTTAAACTTTGTTCATGACAATTTGTTTATCCTCAACTGTTCGCGTCAAAAAAAATTATCTTAAAAATGTGATGAAAATATATCTTGCCTTTGTAGCTGAAAATTATGTTTACTATCTTGATTTTTTATCAAGTTCGAGGAATAGCCAAACTATTTTATTGATTTTTCCAAAAGAATTTAATGTTACAACCCTCCCGTATTTAAAGCTTGCTACGTAAGTGGTTATTTTTATGGCACTATGTGCCTGCTTATGGTTACCTCTTATCTCTTTAATTTAAAATTCTACTGTCGCATTAGTACTATCTGCCTCAAAGATCTATTGGTAAAGTAGTAGGATGTTTTATAAATACCAGATTCTTTCCAGATTGGTAACATAATACCTCTTACTATCAAATAAGAGACCGAAAGTTTGTTTTACTACCCTTTTATAAACCAAATAAATGTTATCCTTTAAGCTAAAAAAATATTAAATACCAGGAAACGGGCAATAGCTACCATTTCGGATTTCATATTATACTCAAAAAGACAAAATATTATACGGATTTAATATTATATTTAAAGGATAACTTAATGTTATCCTTTAAGCTAAAAAAATATTAAATACCAGGAAACGGGCAAGTATGCAAATGTCTTGAATTTGAAGGCACAAAATAATTATTTCCTTATTCATTAACAGTAGTCTAACTACTCACAGCTTCAATCAGCTGATTTAGATTGGACAGTAAGGCTTTTGAACTTTGAATAAAGTAATATCTTAAAAATGAATTAAATTACAATACATAAACATGTTTTCGTGTGAAATAAGAATGAACTCCCCGCTGCACAATATCACAGATCTTTTAAATTTGATCAGAACTATGAATTGACCCTAGAAACTTAAAAACGTACGAGAAGCAGAGGTAATACAGAATTTTAGGCTCTTGTAGAAGCAGAGGTAATACAGAAGCAGAGGTAATACAGAATTTTAGGCTCGTGTAGAACAAATCAATAAGGTTCGTTGTGAAAGATAAGAAAAGCCCTAGTAATATATTTAATAGATAGTTTTTACTAAGCTAAACTGCTATTTGTATTGGTGTTTTTTGTGTTAAAATGACAAATTAATTTACGATTAAGAACCTATCCGTTAGCTAGTAGTAATAAGTTAGAAGAAAATTTTGTTTCAATTCATCTGTAATTACAGCTCTCGCTCATTGATACCTAAATTAATATTGAAGTGCGTTTATTTAGTAAGGCTTTTTGTCTAATATTGAATTCAAACACATAATTTTAAGGGATTTAAACAACCAAAGAATGAATTAGTTTTATAATAAATAACAGTTTATTTACACTCCTAATCTATGTCTAAAATTTATCTTAATTTTAACCTTGCGTTTTTAATTTAGTACTTTTTGTTGTCTAGTTCGTAAAAAATACAACTTACGGTTTTTGAAATATTTTTTTCTTTATATAACTATAATTTACCTGCTGATTACGTTACACATTGTTGTGAATAAATTATCCAGGAGAATGGATCAAACATGCGGCTATTTGTTATGTAAACTGCCTCTTAAAATGTTACAGGTAAATGATAAACGTCTAAAAATTATTATTGGCTTTAAATACTTTTATAGACTAAAATAGTGTTTAAAACTTCTTCAAACTCTTTTTTAACATCACAGGAATACCTAAATTTATCTTCATTAAATCTATATAATTATTCGTTTGTGCGCAACTTTGTACATCCCCGTACTTGTTGTCTTTTATATTCATTCATCAAGTTAACTTTTACAGGGATTAAGTAAAATCGAAGAGAGTAGTGAAAGAAACTGTCCTGTGTGAATTTGGTTGTATAGGCTGTTTAGACACTACTTGTCTAAACTTTACTAATTCAAATATAAGACAGCAAACAACGGATGAAGACAATAACTTTGTAGGCGTTTAAATGAATTTGAACATAAAAAATATAAATTGAACTAAACAGTCAACAATCTGACTAAATTAATGTTTGGATTGTTATTTTTCAAATGTCAATGAGTTCTCTTTGGTGATCTAATACTCGTTTGAACAATATTCGAAAATAATCGTAGTTTTTTTTTATTTTAAATGTCAGTATTTAATGTTTTTGACTGATTACTTTGTAAATGGTTTAAAGTAATTTTTATCGTTATGATTAGCAAAGGGGCCAATAAAATTATCTTCAAACTTTTAGTAAAAAATCTTGTAAAAATTCAAATTTATGATTATGATCAGATAAATGTTTTCATTGCAGACGAGTTTACAAATATTCGGAACAGGATTACAAGAACATAATCCTTTTCTTGAAAGATTGTACCAAAATTATACAAATACAATTAATTTATATAATGAATCAGATCAAAAGAGTTTCACCGGGTAATACGTTCCTTCGTATGAAATTAAAATCAAGGTTGATGATGGGTCCTACAAAATATGAATTCGATTATGATATATCTGTATAAAATTCCGTTCTCAAATTATTTTATAAGCTTTTGTTTATCGTTGAAATAAAGGGACATATTTTGAGATGAAAACGAGTTTCATGCAGAGTACCTCTTAAGTCCATCGTCGAATTTTATATTATGGTTAATTGAGGCTAAAGTATTTTCTTCAATGTCTGCCGGCACGAGTTTTAATTAATCCTTTGAAAAATTATGTTTAGTTTAGTGTAGAATCTTTGAATGAGCACGAATGTGTATTTTGGTAAAACTTAAGTAATGACGTCTAAATCTCCATGACTAAATGACTTCATGAGGTCATGACGTATTTAGACCTCAGATTCCTTATTTTGTTTAGTTCTTATATGTTTTAACTAACTGTATAGAGTTTTTAGAAACTAAGCAGTATAATTTTTAAAAGTACACCTTTTTGATATGGCAAAATTAAGGTAGGATAATGATATTTGGCTTAATTATTTATTTTAGATATGTATTCGTTCTGAATTACTTAAATCTACCTTTAAATTAATAAATTATAAACAGATTGAATGTTTTGCAAAACTACTTACAGATATAAATTTGAGGATTAAGTTTAGTAGGGGTTTTGTTTTAAAATGCTATGCTTTTGATACAAAAACCCTCATTAGGAAGTTTGGTGACGAACCTAGAGAAATGTGTACATAAAATGGGGGATTTCTTTATCTGGCGTTGCTGATGACGTGAACACCAAAGCCACAACCCCACCAATGACAGCTGCACAACCGTGTTTGGCCCAGTTAGGATCGAACTTAAGTTATAATAAGAATGTATATAGTATTAATTTGTGATGAATGTGTGTGATGAAAGATGGTTCACGAATACAATAAAAGGTTTCTTACTGTACATGTTGGCTCTAAACTTTGATGAACTTAACCTTTACTAAAATAATAATCATTTAACGAAAATAGGACTTTTCAGGAGCATCTCCTGGTTATAATCCGATGATCATCAAATCCTGGATCAGATAAAACTGGTTATAGCTGGGTCATAAGGATAGCAGGTCTAAGTAACTGATAATAAATTTTAATAGAAAATTTAAAAATAGATAATGGATATGCAGGAGGTAGAAGAATTGGTTAAATTAACGATAAAACATTTAGTTGCAGTGGTGAACAGTACAGCTATAATACTCTCTGGTTACCTTTTAACAAGCCAACAGTACATTTTTTAATGCAGCCAAGTATTGATACCGTACGTAAGAAAAAGTTAAATGCCGGTAAATGTTCAAAACGTGATCACTAATTAATTCATTAAACAGCCTAACATAAAAAAATAAGATTATCGAGTCATTCGATCAATATTGTTGCCACAATATTGATCGAATGACTAAGAACTGCCGACTAATTATAACTGCCCAATTAATTTTAAGTCGAAATTATGTAGATGTCCTTTCTGTTAAATAACGCTATTATTACCAAATGCATAAGCTTCATTTTGGCTTTATCAGTAAAATAAAAATGGATGTAAAATGTATCAGTTCACACTTTCCAATCTCTATAACTAAGAAAAATTACATTAAATCGGTAATTTCCTATACGGCATACAAGTTATTAGACGTACGCTATTTATTGCACTGTACTTGTGCTAGAGAACAATTTATAAATGTTGCAGGTTGATTCATAAACGATCGTGTCGTGAAAATTACAAGACGATCTTTTGAAAATCACAAGATTGAACAATTGATTTTATACTATCCCAAGAAATCCTTATTACTTTTAGACTATCTCAGATTCCTCGCGATGCCTTTTAAATATTTGATGGAAAACTTATTTTTTTAGCCCCCGAAACAAAAATTGTAGACAAGACTCTTATTGAACGACTATCAACTGACAACTGTAGTATTGTCATTATAGTGGACAATCAGTGGCAGAGGGCGTATTACATTAAATTTTAACAGCTTATTGATTTTTAAATTTGCCCGGGAAACTCAAGTGTACATTAAGCTAAACTGCATTCTCTTAAAGGCCCTACCATGAAAAACCCTACGAATTTAACTTAGTTTCAATGATGTTTATGGCTTAAAAAAACAAAACTTAAACTACAATTTATTATTAAATTTAATTACCCTCAACATACAACACTTCCTATATGAATTTGCTAATGATAATCGTATTTTTTTGTTCAACCCTAAAAGTCAAAATATATTGGAATGGATAAAACAGGGCGTCCTTAAAAAGCCGTTAAAAGTATGAGACATTTCTTAGTAGAATATCTTATTTGAATTTTGGCCAAGTAAATAATTAAAGTAAAATGGTCTTTATTTTGGAGCAGTTTTCAACCGCTCTAATGAGATACCATGGGATCGAAGCAGCAATCACAGATTTTCCAATACTGTATACATTTTTGACTGCAGCAACAAATTAATGTGTAAATATACGCCAACAAACTTTTATTGCTACCTCGATTTTTCTACCTTGTGAGTCACACAACAACTACGGATGACTGCAGATGCGTAACAAATTGTAGTATAAGCCTGACTGTAAAATGAGTCTTAAGGTCTAAAATAATTTTTCCGCAATGATGCTAATTATAATTACTAATAACAACCCTAAATGACTCAATATACCGCTTTTTCACAGTTAATGTTCCTATATGTATAAATAAATACCTGAGAAGTTAAAAAAATTAAAATCCTTTTTTTAAAATAGCTAGTGCGCCTACAGGAAAGAAACGCGGAATTAATTGAAATTACAAAATCAATCTGGAAATTAACGGTTTGTTAATTTTAGTAGTATTTTTTTTATGGAAAGAATATTTTTTAATGCCAAAATTTTCTGTAAGAAGAATTTCTCTTAAAATGAAAGAGTAACATTTTTTGAAATATTGTACGAAATTGACATATTATGGCCGAAACAAATACTAAAAACGTTAAGCCATATAAGTGCGACTTTACTGTTCGGTGGTACAGCGTTCGTTTATAAACCTAGTTTTTATTTTGTACTACTTCTTCAACCTTATGCGTACCACCTGAAATGCCATAATGTACCACCACTGGTACGCGTACCACCGGTTGAGGAACACTGAGGTAGGACAGGTTTGGCCAAGCTGACAGGGCGGGCAAACAGATACTTTATCCGACGGTTGGATGTGAGCCTCATCTTAGTCACCAGTGCACCCTCGCCCACCCTGCCGGCAAGCCAAGCCTCAGTTGTTCACTGAGAGACAGCTTCCTTCACTACAGCTACTACAGTGAGTATATACTGGGTACGCCCAGTATCGGTACCTAAACTCCTCTAACTATTTAAACTGGTTTTGGTAGGTAGTTGGGGTGGGAAATGTTTAAAAAGTTGATGGGTTAGGAATCTTTGGTTTTCCCTTAGAATTTTTTAAAATTATAGATCTGAGTAGGTGCTAGAGGCTCAAGAGTCAATGCCAATAAATCAATAGACTTAAATAAATAAAAAAGATTTATTAATTTTATTTTCAATTTAACTATAAAATATTTTCTTTAGTATAAATAGTGGGGCAAGTAAATTTACTGATTTACTAGAAATCGCCAAAAATATTTACTAGCTTAACAGAAAAATGAGTTGAGTTTTTATCGACTTGAACAAAATTTTCAACAAGGTCACTGCGAATCGTACTGCTTGTGTCATCCCAGCCGCAAATTATTGTCAATTCCATATAAGCTATGATATGACAAGCACCTGTGTAAAGTGTCACTGACGGTATAAAAGCGAGGGACTCCACGACTGTGGTATTCAAGATGAAAATCTACTTGCTTACCGTCGTTCTCTTGTTGAGTAAGTAAACTATGATTATTATACACTAGACAAACCTCTTTAGCTCTTATTTTACATATCGTCAATAAATGCAACGGCGTTTAGTTTTACGTTTTTTTTTTTTTTACTTTATCTCCCCTCTATTTATGTGGGAAAAGTATTGTTTTTACCAAAATTTTTGATTTTGAGTTAGTAGGTACATTTGTTTTAGTGCTCCCTGAATTCAAAAAATTTCGGTGTGGTGTCTGTCCGTCCGTGTATGTAGATGTGTGTGTGTATTGTGTAAATAAATAAATAAATAAATAAAAAGGCCTTTATTTACAAGTGTGTTTCATCAAAGATGCTTTACAAACCGACTCAAGTCATCTTATAACTAACCTAAATTAATTGTATGTGTACCAAATTAAATTACTAAATTAAGTGTATGTATAGAACCAGAGCTAGAGACAACACAAATGGTCTGATTTTCATGAAATTTGGCATGTAGGTATAAAACTATGTTTTTTTTAGAATTTTTGTTTTTTAATTATATTCACCCCATAAGAACCCATAAAAAACGACAAAAGTAAAGATTTTTCTAAAACGGCTCTAACAAATTTGATAAAAATTTCAAAGGTTTCACTGCTTAAGATGAAAAACAAAATTACACCACTCACATGTCTGTAAAAATTCAGGTTCAGAAGTTAAGCGGATATAAGTGATATTAGGTGATAAAATTTTTTTTATCTACTTAAAATTATAAATCTTAATATACTTGCAAGTTGCAACCATTAAATTTGGCTTGAAAAAATAAATAATCCAGTTTTTAATTATTAGTGTACATCAACCGGTTGCAGAGATAATTGATTTTTTCGTTTGACAGTAAATGCAGTGCGTTGTCTAATTGTCTAATGGCCTAAATGTTATTATTTAGGCAAAGTAGTTTGTCTCTCCTCCAGTCCAGGAACTCTTTAATGGAATAGAATAAGAATAAGAATTTGTTTAATGTCTCAGTGGTTGTGTATAAAATATTTTATACCATTAGAAGCATATAGTAGCCATAGCCGGAGAATATATACTACTATCAAGAATCGCCAGTCAGGAGAGAGTGATTCTTGATACTTGTGATTTCTGTGTTATTTCGTGTTCTCGTCTTCCTTTCAGCATAGTTTTTGTGACCGCTTTTACAGTTCTCTGTTTTAGCTGTGTTTTTTGTACAGGTTATCCTGGCTATGTGTTACTAATCTTGTTATGTTCTAAGTTTTGTTCCACCTGAAGACGGGATCAAATTATAGGTCCCTAAACGTCATGAAACTTATTTTTTTTACTAATTAGTGATGGCAAATATCCGCAAAAATCCAAATAAAAATACTGTATATGGATTTTTCCAGGCCTGCTGCTTGGTTAGGCCGTGGGGACCCCGCCAACCGTGCTGCCTACGAATCGTTTGTTTCTATCGGATAGTTCCCATCACCGGCTGATAAGAGGGACGGTCCGATACCGACTGCGATCCGATATTTGGTATCGAATCAGTATCGAAAGAAAAGTATCGATACCACGATTTTATCGGATCAGAAGATACCAGGAAAAAAACTTATAATTTAAAAAGTTAATATTAAATTACGTCGATTTAACAGTTAATACGGAATTCTAAAACAAATTAATGTTATTCAAATAGTTTAATCACTAAACTTTTTAATTATTACATGTTATTAGAAAAATTGTACTTTTAAACTTTATTTGGTTCATTTATTTTACGTAACAATCTTCACAAAAATTCTTCCTTTGTGCATGACATGTCCGATTACGATCTTATAACTTTTTCCGGATTATTGACGTTTGTCTATCGTCTAATAGTTTGTATCGAAATAGGCAGGGTAACAAAAACTCATACAAATCAATTATAAACGGATTACCGTAATTTTACAATTAAAAACATAATAATCGTATTAAATTATAAATAATAAAGCGGTAAATAAACAATAAATCATAGGGGCAAAAAACACGACGTGGAATATTACTTAAATTTCTAAAAGTTTTGGCCAGATTATCGTATAAATTTTTCCTCCCCAGACGCGATTATTAATTTATATACGATTCGATGCCTTCGATCCGATACTCCAAACTTTCTTCGGATACCGCGATAATATCGAATGATTCGATACGATACCGATACCATCGAAAGAAAAGTATCGGTTTGTACTAGTATCGGAAGTATCGGAACGTCCCTGGTTGAGAAACACCGATTTACGATGCTTCGATGTGTGCAGGTGTGGTGGTCGGCGCGCTGGGACACGAGCTGGGCAATGACGCTATGACCCTGCCGGTCAACGATGCAACTTGCGGGGCCAAGATCGGGGCTAAGTGCTGCTCTAACAGATATTGCAAGAAAGGCACCTGCAAAAAAGGAAAGACGTCCAAGATGCTTGACATCTGTACTGACATTTAGCGAGTGTCTCGCGTAACTGAACTGTCGAGAGGAGGCGGAATAAAATGAACTTATAAAAAAATTTAATCCTTTTTTATTCCTTTTCTCCCCTAGCCTGTACAGTTAAATAGGGTTTATTTATTTATTTGTTTACACGCATTATAACAGGTTTAAACCCAATTACAATAATGCGGTTCAAATTAAATAGATATTATATAAATAAATATGGTGATAATATCCACACCTTGAATAAATAAATTGATGTCATCGGATGAACTGGAGGTAACCGATTCACTGAACATATAGGCTACAGTAATATATAAGTAGAGTAACGATCTTAAATATACATAATCATAAATTTTTGAAGAATCAACCAGAGCACTGAACACATGGGCACATGAGTTAATATATGAATATATGACTCGATACGGTTTATTGAAAAGCTACCTCAGCCATCACGACAGGTTTGCGCGAGACAAGGATATTGTTGGTTATCTGTCAAATGATAGGAAATAAGATAAATATTGATTTTTGAAGGAGTCGAGACTATCACTAAAGATATCCACAGAATCTGGTAATTCCTTACATTGCCTCACTATTTAATTATAACAATGGCGGGAAATTGTGACATTGGTACGGGAGAACGGAATATGAAAAAAGATAATGGTAACTATTACGAAAAGGTGGGACCCGAAAGCCAATTTCTGCAGAGTTTCTGGATCGTCAATGAACTCTCGACACAACGTGAACAAATATAAAGATTGCAACATTTCACGCCAAGTTTCCAGTTTTTGAAAATCAAACATTTGTAACTGCAAATAGAGCAACTTGTTTTGCAACTGAGAATACAAAACTAAATGAAGATAGTAGCCATTATTTCTAAATAATAAATATCTCAGGAACCGTACCTGAACTTTTTTAATGTAATTTTTAAAACCTGCAAAGTGTGGGTTCCAAACTACACAGGCGTATTCTAAGTGAGAACAAACTAGAGTAAAAAATAAATTTTTGAGCGTTTTTGAAGGTTCCCATATCGCCGGGTTTCCCAGGAGATTATCGGATTTTAAGGGTAAAATTTCAACTCCAGGGAATATAAACAAAAATGGAAAATCTCCTCTTTTTGGAATTTACACTGACATTCGTTAAATATGATGAATGTTGAGTGAAAATCGTATTTCAGAACAGATAAATATATACATCCATTGTGTTAGTGATAAATACAAACACTACATTTTGTCTTTTAAAATTCTATACATATTTTTTTGATGAGTAATTTTGTTTTTCGACAAAAACTTTCGACCAGAGAGGTTGAGAAGTGTTTTGAGTTCTCAGTTCACCAAAATCCTCACTATACAGTGGGTAAATTAAGTATGGAAACAAATCTTTATTTTTTAAACCGAAATAGATAAAAATATTTTGTTTATGGTTCCGGAGCTTTTGACATCAAACATTTTGTTTCACCCTCCTACCAGGGAGGGGGGTAGGGGGTAGCTTAATTTTTTCAAATAGCAACCCATATTGAGTGACCCCTAATTTTGAAGGGTTTGTCAAAAGATATACCATGGTGCAAACCCGAGGTCGATATCTTACCCCAAACAAGATTGGCAGCCAATTTAAATTTTGAAATGGTCCCACGAGATTAAGTATGGATAACCCAACTTAACTATTAAAAGGGTATCATTGGGTAAGCTACATTCTTCATACCGTTATTAGATGGAAAAGTGGATATTTAAGCCATATTTCCAATTTAGCCAAGGCCCCAAAATAGGTGTTTTGGGGGCAGCCCCAAAATTTCAAATGAAAACTCCTATTGAGTGACACCTCATATTGAAGGGTTTGTTAAAACAAAAGCAATGGTGCAAACCTGAAATCGATATATTATCACCTCTAGCCAAAATGGCAGGAATCCAAAAATTTGACTGGGTAATAAAGCAACCATTTCAACTATTCAAAATTTGTAATGTCTTTATAGGATCGACGGATTTCAATTTAATTCCTTGTTTTCAGTGTTACAGGGGCAACAAAATGAGGGATCACTTAATACGAGTTGCTATGATAGGTATTCAAAGATTTGAGTTGGTGAAATGGGAGCTTATTTTTCACCCAAATTTTTGAATTCCTGCCATTTGGTTTGAGGTGACATATCGACTTCGGGTTCGTACCATTGCTTTTGTTTTGACAAACTCTTCAATATGAGGGGCCACTCAATAGGAGTTTGCATTTGAAATTTTGGGGCTGCCCCCAAAACACCTATTTTGGGGGCCAGGGATGAATTGGAAATATGACAAAAATTTCCACTTTTCAATCTAATAACGGTATACAGAATTTAGCTTACCCAATGAAACCTGTTTAAAAGTTTTTTTTTATTAGACTATGTCAAATAGTTGCTAAGAAGATTGATATTTTCGTTTGGCGATGAATTCAGTATATTGTCCAATGTTATTTTTATGGCAAATATGAAAAAACCCATACCTTCATTAATTAATAACGCATTTTTACAATATTCGGTATGTGTTTGTGGGAAATTATAAACTTGATTTATTTTATTGTAGTTTTCTTACTTAAAGAGAGAAGGTAAGTGTCAGTCTGCTAGTACTGTTCATAACAATGTTATCTAACATCGTTACAAAACTTTTTATTTATCGACTTACTAAAGAAATTACACAGACATATTCGACTCGATTTTTCTAACTGAAAATTTTGTATTCAACATATTTACTCCGATCTAACTCAGTTGGCAGCGGAAGGCAGCAAGGTCGCAGGTGTTGATGTTGACAGTGTAACACTACGACACTCCAACACAACTCCGATGTTTGCCTAACGCTACATTTTCATGACTTTCTGATAAAACGAAGGCAATTGCAAACCAAATGAAATAAAATACCCCCGTTGCAGCAGACCTGCATACTCAGTGAATTTCAAATGCAAAACAACACATTTCAATCCAACATAGCGACATTTGACATGTTTTGGTAAGCTCCATAAGAATAACAAGGGGAATGAGTATGCAGGTTTACTGCTACAGGTATATTAAAACTGAGTGGTTTTAATTTAATATTTAGTATATCTGAACTAGAAGAAGCTATTTACCAAGTTTTATTCAGATTTGTTGAGAAATAACCGAGATATGGAAATTTACTTATTTCCCATAAGGTTAACATTGTGACAACGTACTGTGTTTACCACTTTCAAAATCTCGGTAACCAATGGACATAGAGGGGTGATTCAAGATACTAAATTGTTTGTTTTTTTGAGCTGAATTTAATGGTGCCAATAAAAATTCGATAAATGTTATTTTTCTATGTAAAAAACTCATAAAACCCATTTTTGGGGGGTTTATCCCCCTTTACCCCCCCTCCCAGTGGTCCGATCGGGCTGGTTTACGAACGCGTCCGAGGGATTACCACTTTACATGTCTGTACCAAATTTCATTAAGATCGGACCATATTTACGGCCGCTATCGTGCTGACAGACACACACAATATATACTTTTTAAACCCCGGAACTTGTTGGTCCGACGTCTATTTCCCTGCAGAACAAAGCAGGTCCGATAGAACATGGTGGTCCACGTTTAGAAGATGCTGGTCGGACCAGCTTAATGTGAACAAGTATATAAATCCGCCATCTTGGTTACTCAAGTGGACCAGCATGATGTGGACGTTTTTACACCAGCCGCCATGACAGTGGACCCACAAATGATGTATCAGCGTATATTATATATGCTGTAAAACCAGAAGATGTTGGTCTCTGATGAAAACTTCATTCAAAAAGGAGGGGAAGTGTATAACACGATCTTTAATACCCCCTCCAGTCTAAATAAACTAGAAAAACTGTGCAGGCTGTTCTTCCAAAAGTTGAATGGCCATTTTTATAATATGTAGCCTACTGTAGTAAAAGCCAGTTATCATCGATACTAGGTAATTATTGGAATATTTTTATATGAAATTCATATAATCCAAACTCAACAATTATTTGTGATGAATGCATATGTCATATTGCTCAAGACTTGTATTTCTAGTATTTCATATTACTGAGGGTTATTAAAATATTAAGAAAGTAATTTGTACGTTTTGTTTTTGAAACTTTTTCACTATGTATCGTCTACAAAATAAATTAAAGTATACTGATAAAATCAAATAAAAAATACATTGGACCATGAAATGTTCAAATTAAAAATTTTTCGTCAATATCAGCTAAAATATTAGATAAAAATAAATTTTAACTAAACATTCTTGTATGAAGATTTTGAAAATGGTATCGCCGATGCCGAAACTTAAGTAAATCACTATATGTTTACGGTTGAATTGACGACAGTTATCCAGTTATGTGACCTTTTTTCCAAAGAAATGCAGTTACAATTTACTTGTGGGACATGCATAACTAACAGAACCTGTAAATAATGTTACTATGACCATGTGCAGACAACATATTATTAGAAGTTTAGTCAAATTAAATACATACTTATTTTGACTGCTCAAACTCACGTTAATGTGGCATGCTGACTTAACAGACACATTCTTATAAGCGCTCTTACAACCGTATTCCAGGTTGTAATACGTCAGGTTGCGAACAAGGGAGTATATGACTAAAGTGTGTCATGTGTCCATCCATGTGTGGTCTGCGTCTGGAGGAGTGGAGAGAGGAAATGGAGAGTGGAGGCAATGTGAAACCATACTTTTGACCATTAAAATTCTATTTAATTATCAGCCCTCCATTACAGCAGATCATTCAATAAAGATATTTGAAATGTGTGACAATTTAGGTTTTATAATTTTAAACGGGAGAACAATAGGAGATGCTGAGGGTGAATTTACATTTTTAAATTCGATGGGTGCTTCTGTCATAGATTAACCATAACATATATAAAGTGTTTACAGGAAGTAGTCGATTTCAAGGTCGCGGATCAGATAGGATCAGATCACTTGCCGGTGGAGTTTGCGTTACAGATAAGCAGAGAGGGTGAGTGCGGGGAGGAGGCTATGTTTACCTCTGGCATGGTTTTTTTAAATAATAATGTAGTACCGATAAGCAAAAAAATCATATTTATGCTGCTATAGTTCGAGCAATCTTGTTTTATGGTTGTCATTGTCAGGTTTGGGGTTTGTGGGAAAACGATTTGGTTAATGGTGTTCTTTTTACTTTATACGTTGTTGTGTTTGGCTTACTAAATTGCACCCCAAATTACGTATTATTGTTAGAGACAGGTTTAGAAAAGGAATATATTTACACTTTAAATATGCATTTGGGGTATGTTTTGCACGTTCTTGCGTTACAACCAACCCGTCTGCCAAAGTTAATTGCTAAAGAAATAATAAAGAAAAATATATATTGGAGTAAGGATTGGAAATTATTAGGTAGAAAATACGGAATTGAAATTAATTTAGACAATTGTCCGTTAGATGAGATTAGAAGACAATTGCTATCGTTAGTTGAGGCGGTGCGGGGGGAGAGTTGGGAGGCATGTGTTCAGGCAGCTAGGTCCGCGCGCTACCACACAACTTACGGATCGCTGGAACGCGACCTTGGCGATAGCGCTTATCTTACTGATAATATGCCAGGTAAAATAATCCGTTGGGTCTTCAAAGCACGCACTGAATCTGTCAATCTTAATTACAAGTCCTGGATATTAAATATAAATTATAATTGCGCTCTCTGTAATTTAAATGAAAACGAAGACTTGTATATAATTTTATTGCAATATGTCAGATTTCAGCTCACCTAAAATACCCCCGTCGCAGCAGACCTGCGTACTCAGCGAATTTCCATAGGATTTATTTTGTATATGTGAACATTCAACTTGTTTGAAGGAAGTATCATTTGAATACGTTAAGTAAATAATATACTAAAAACGCATATTTAATCATTCATGAGCTTTAAACATGAGGAAAATTACCAAAGAGACCATATTGGTTTTCATTAGTAATACATACACTTTTGTATTTTATATAATTCTTAGTCTTTTAATTTTTAATAACTGTAATCTTGTTATAGAATATATTTGTCAACAAACATATAACCAATGAACTCAAAACACTCAAAACAAACAAATAATTTAATCTCTTGAAAAAATTAAATTCAGTCATATGGTCAGTTTTATAGTAATTAAAACATCCCTGTTGCAACAGACCTACAACTGCAGCCAATTTCAATAAAACGTATTATCAATCCTCATAATTGTAAACATACCATATATTATGCTACATTTTCAGGCAGTTTAGACTAAGATATCCCCCCCTCCAAATGCTCTTACTTTCTTTATTAAATTTAAAAATAATTTGTATTTTTTTTATATAGTATATATTTTCTGCAAAATCTTGATCAATGAACTCTAACTATTCAAAATAAACACTAATAAAATATTCAACACCTGCAAATTTTATCACATGTTCAGAATTGTATTTTTTAAAATCTCAAATCAGGGTGACTATACTTTTTGGAGGGAAAAATTAAAAACAATATTGGACAACGTACTGTGTTTAGCACATCCAATATTATCCAAAATCTAAGCAACGGATTGACATAGAATAATAATTCAAAATGCTAAATTGTTTGTTTTTTTAAGCTGAATTCAATTTTGACAATTAAGTTTAAGAATAATTAGTAAAAAGGTGTTAAATCTTGAAAATAAATTTTATTTTGTGAAAAAAACCTTCTTAGAGTAAATCAATCTTGCTGGTTTTCGAACTCGAAGTCATGAATGACGCTTTATACGTTTGTTCCAAATTTCATCAAGATCGGACCTTTTTTACAAAAGTTATAGTAGTCTACCCGAAGATATAGCAGGCCCCGCCCCCTTTGGTCACGTGGCAGGTCACGTGACCCGCCCCCTTGTTCTGATTGGTCCCCCACCCCTCCTAAGCCCCGCCCCCTTGTTCCGATTGGTCCCCCACCCCTCCCCGGAAACAAGATGGTGGCCGCCGCCCCCGTTTTTGACGTCATCAAGATGGCGGCGCCCACGTGAGCATGTGTTCTAACCTAACTTTTACCGACCACGTGTGTTTTGGCGCGCTTTTTGAATTTTACCGCCTTTTCTCCGGGCTGTTGACGTCATCAAGATGGTGGCGTCCATGTGGGAATGTGTAGTTTGATTGTTCGTTACCAGATGGTGTTATAAAAATTTCACACTGCCGTGGCCGGGTTTCGAACCCGGGTCTCTGAGTTGGCGTGCTTCCGCGCTAACCACTAGGCCGAGACGCTGTTGTCCTGTCTTAGTGATTTTGTGGTGTATGAGAGGGTGAACCGAATTTAACTCGCGTTTCCCGCTGATGCGGTGGTGTAGTTCGATCGTTCGCTACTAGGTGGTGTTTGCACTGCATTGCCGACCTGTTCCTTGCTCTGCGGCGTGGTTCGATCCTACCCAATGAATTATATGAATGTCTTACTCTATGGAACTATACATTATATGATATATGGATTGTGGAGATATAGCAGAAATGACGTCATCAGCTGTGCCAGCGGTCATGGGACCGTGACGTCATCAGTCCCGTGATCTGCATATGTCACGTGATCCGTCAGTCAAAAGATGACGTAATTTTTTGGTGTTCATAACCTAACTTTTTAGGGGTAGTTTTTTAATGTTATAATTTCGCGCTTAGGACCCCTCAATGTGTTTCATATAAGCAAATTAATTTTCGTTCAAAAATGATGTATCAATTGGGCAGGATATGATAAGGATAACATGGTGAGATAAGGTGGTATGTGGTTTCCGGGTAATGGAACGGGCTATCAACATGACATCCGCAGGAAAACCACATGACTCCGGAGGAAAAGTGTTATCGGTACAACATCTGGGATGTGGTTCTTTGTTAGATGTGGTCGGAATAAGCGGGCGGGCATCCTATTGGCTGATTGGTTTACCTCCATCGGTTCACATCTTGCCTCGATCACTCTGTTCCTGGCTTTCGAGTTGTTCAGAGGTGTCTGTGTTGTGTTGTTCTAGCGTGTTCTATTGTGCAATACGGCTGTGAGTATTTAGAATTAATTCAGTTTTTTGTTCAAAGAACTTAGAAAATTTTAACTTAAATAATTAATTCGGATTTTTTGTTTAAAGAACTTAGAAAATCTTAACTTAAATAATTAATTCAGATATTTGCTAAAAGAACTTAGAAAAATTTAAGCTTAAATTTCTGTTTAGTTAATTTTTAAAGTACTTTTAATAATTATTGGCTTTTATAACCTAAATTTTTAAGTCCCTGTAAAAAATGGCTGATAGTTTGGAGTCTAGTCCCTCAATTATTGAGAATGAGATTGATTTTGAGATGGTTGAGTCTAGTTCTTCAATTAGTATGGAGGAGGAGTTCAATGTTGTTGAGCCTGTTGAAATAATTAGTGAGGAGGAGACTCATGTCAAAAAGTTTAGGCTTTACGGTACTAAAACCATTTTTAAATTTTCCAACCCTCCTCCTGAGACTAGTGAGTTTGATTGGCTAAGACAAGGTTTTGCTAAAATTGTGAAACAAATGAAAGAACAAGCCCATGAAAACGACCAGCTTGGGTTTACTTTGCAGAGTCTAAATTTAAAAAGTAAAGATCCGGGTTATGTTGCTTTTCGCCCTGCTGGGGAAGTTGATGAGGATATCCTTTGGCAAATTTTTGGGGGTATTGTCCAATCAAATTCGGAGTCCATCAAGTCCACAGATACGTTTAAAGTAGAATGTACCCGAGTGAATCTCCCTGTCGGTTCTGGTACCCGTAAAAGGTCTGGCCTCTACAACACCTTTGAGGAAGAGTGTAGGGCAAGGAAGGGTATTGTAGTCATAAAAAACAAAGATAACTTGTGTCTCCCCCGTGCCCTGGTAGTAGCGATTGCACATGTAAACAAAGACCCTCTATTCAAAGCTATCAGGCAAGATGATAGAAAGAGGCAGACACCAATGGCTCAAGAACTGATTCGTATGGCAAGGGTGGAGATCTCTGAAGAGGGGGCAGGTATCCCCGAATTGAAAAAATTTCAGGACTTGCTAAAAGATTTTAAAATTACCGTCTACAGTTACGATAATAAAGGCCGTGATGTGTACTTTGAAGGCCGGGTAGACAATCCTAAATTCAAAATCAATTTGATCTTTCACAATGGCCACTATAATGTAATCACCAGTCTAACTGCTGCATTTGCATGTCAGTACTTTTGTGAGGCTTGTCATGTCCCCTATGACCATAAGGGTGAGCATAGGTGTTCTAATCTTTGTCCTTATTGTCAAACCATCTCGCCTCCCTGTAAGGAGGAGCATGGGGGGATAACTTGCTCAAAATGTAACTTGACACTGAGAAACCAGCACTGCTTTATCGCCCATCAGGCTGATAGGTGCAAAGCTGTGAAAAAATGCCTTGACTGTGGGAAACTGATTTCTTATAGAGAAAGGTCCACACCCCACAAGTGTGGAGAAGTTTTTTGTAAGCCTTGTGGAACATACACGGATCCCAACCATAAATGTTACATGAGGCGTAATGATGGCAAACCGAAATCTAAAGACTTTCTTTTTATTTTCTTTGACTTGGAGACTCGCCAGGACGAGTCCCTCCCCTCTGACCCAGAACAAAAAGTTCATAAAGTAAATCTGTGTGTTTCCCAACAGTTTTGCTATCAATGCATTGACGGAAAATTTTGCATGGCTTGTAAGAACCGTATGAGAGTCTTCAACTCTAACCCGGTTCAGCAGTTTATGGACTATGTCATGCAGGTGAGAAAACAGTTTAAACAAGTTTGTGTAATCGCCCACAATGGTCAAGGCTTTGATTTCCAGTTTTTGCTCAAGTATGTGCTTGAGAAAACAAAGTTCACTCCTGAATTGATCATGAGGGGTTCTAAAATCATTTTGATGGAATTTGACAATGTGAGGTTTGTGGACTCACTAAGCTATTTCCCCATGGCCCTCTCTGCACTCCCCAAAGCTTTTGATCTGCCTCCCGAAAGAAAGAAGGGCTACTTCCCCCATTTGTTCAACACTCTTGCGAACCAGAACTATGTAGGCCCTATGCCTGATAAACAGTATTATTGCCCTGAAACCATGTTTGAGAAGTCCCATAAGGACTTTGAAAACTGGTACAATGAAAAAGTCTCAGAAAACTATGTCTTTGATTTTCAAAAAGAACTGTTGGAGTACTGCATCTCTGATGTGGAAATCCTAGCCCAATCCTGTCTTAAATTTAGATCAATATTCCTCCAAGAGTGTAATGTTGATCCTTTTCTTGAGGCTGTTACCATCGCTAGTGCTTGCAACCTGGCCTTCCGCCGAAACTTTTTAAAGCCTCACACTATTGGTATCATCCCAAAGAACGGTTACCGTTTTGTGGATAACCAGTCGGCTGCTGCCATACAGTGGCTAAGCTGGGAAGAAGAAAAGCGTGGAGTGAGAATTGAACATGCCGGGCGGGGAAAAGAAGTTAGGATTTCTGGCTCAAAAGTCGATGGATTTGACGGAGAGCGAATCTATGAGTTCCACGGGTGCTATTGGCATGGATGCCCCAAATGTTTTCCTTACAACAGAGAGGCTCCTCTGAAGGAGGATCCCTCTGATTCACTCCACCTGAGGTTCGAAAGAACCAAGTCTAAAATTGCAAAGTTTGAAGACTACGAGGTAGTTGAGATGTGGGAGTGTGAGTTTTGTAAAATAAAGAAACAGCAAAAACTTAAACACTTGGATTCACTCCCCATTCTTAATAACCTTCCCCTTGACCCTAGGCAGGCGTTCTTTGGAGGCAGAACTGGCAATGCAAAGACTTACCACAAATGTGAGGAGGGAGAAACCATACAGTATGTAGATGTGTGCTCTCTCTATCCGTATGTGTGTAAGTATGGAAAATACCCTCTAGGTCATCCAACCATCTATGTTGGGGATAATGAGTGCAGACAGAGGGGGCTTGAAGTAGATGGTTTGCTAAAGTGTAAAGTCCTGCCCCCTAGGGATCTCTACCATCCAGTACTCCCGGCTAAGATGAACAATAAGTTGATGTTTGTACTGTGCCGTACATGTGGGGAAGAGATGAACCAAGAAGACTGTAACCATGAGAGCCAAGACAGAGCATTAGTAGGGACCTGGACAATGGATGAAATAAGAAAGGCTGTAGAGAAGGGCTATGTTATCTTGGACATGTACGAGCTGTGGGAGTATGAGGTAGCTACGTATGAGAAGGGAGGCCTGTTTACTGATTTTATTAACAAGTTTTTGAAAATGAAACAGGAAGCATCGGGGTACCCAGAATGGTGTAAGACTGAGGAAGACAAAGACAAGTACATTGCAGATTATTTTCAACATGAAGGGGTGAAATTGGAGAAGGACAAAATTGCTAAGAATGGGGGTTTGAGATCATTGGCCAAGTTGATGTTGAACAGTTTTTGGGGTAAATTTGGACAGAGGGAGAACCAGACCAAAGCATCAATCGTCCGAGAATCCAAAGAACTGTTTCGAATGCTAACTACACCGGAGATTCAAGTTAACAGATTACAGATTATAAATGATGAAGTGGTACTGGTTACCTGGGAGTATATCGAAGAAGTTGGGGAGCCCCTCAATAATGTCAACGTTGTGATTGCTGCATACACCACAGCTCAGGCCAGATTAAAATTGTATGAATATTTAGAAGCTTTAGGATATCAAGTCCTTTATTATGATACTGACAGTGTGGTCTACTACTTCCGGGGAGGACTTTACAGGGTACCCACGGGAGATTACCTCGGGGAGATGACTGATGAGCTGGTCGAATACGGGCCTGGATCTTTCATTGTTGAATTTGTATCCGGGGGGCCAAAGACCTATGCATACCTTGTCTGGTCAACCAACAAACAAGCTCTGGTTCCTGTTTGTAAGATAAAAGGACTTACCCTCAACTTTAAAACCTCTGAGACTCTTAACTTTGAAAAATTAAAAGAAATGGTGTTAAGTGAAACCAGACAGACCTTAGAAATTAATGAGTCTAGGATTCGAAGAACTAAAGATAAAAATATTGTAACCATAAATGAGACCAAAGTTTTCAAAATTACAGGTCCAAAGAGGAAGCTCGAGGGTGAGTGTGACACTCTTCCCTTTGGCTATAAAGTTCAAAGACTACAGTGAGCTGCAAACATGGCATCCCAAGACTTTCAATTTGATAAATTTACTTTGATTATTTGGAATAGTATTAATTGTATAAAAGAATTGGCTCATTTGAATTTACCTAAAGAATTATTCGAATATTTTGTAAAAATGTATTGGCTAATGGAGACAGGTCAAATTGAAATACCGTACAAGGAATTATGGTGTTTATGTGTTTACCCCGAGTCTTATAACTCTTATGAGGATTTTCTAAAGGCTATGTATGATTGTATTATTGACTCATACTGATTTTACCTAGTTAGTGACCTTGAAAAATTTAAGCTCCCTCAATAATTGCATTACTCTGGCCATTTTGGCTGCTGCTCTCGCTGAGGTAAGACATCTCTGCTCCTTTAACATAACCTCAATTTCATAGTTGAAAATGTCTAGCCTTACTGCGTTTGTATTTAACAACCAACCAGTAATGGTAATATTTGATAGGGAAAATAACCCCTGGTTCAAAGGGAAAGATGTAGCTGAAATTCTTGGCTATGCTAGACCTAGAAAAGCAATAAATGATCATGTCAAATCAAAGTACTGTAAGACAACACCGGAAGTGAAGAGCACCGATTCGGTGCTCTCTTTAAATATTCATCCTCATACAGTATTTATTAATGAACCCGGTTTATATCAGTTGATCTTTTCATCCAAACTTCAAATTGCTGAAAAATTTCAAGACTGGGTATTTGAAGAGGTCCTACCTTCTATTAGAAAACGTGGAGAATATAAACTAAGACAAGAAAATACTGAACTGTTACAATCTCTTTCAAAGTCTCTTCAAACTAACTATCAACTCAATCAAATGAACTCTGAGATGAAAGCTGCTAATGATAGAATTTGTAAAGAAAACCAAACTCTAAATGAAACTCTAAAAGAACAGACACCAAAGGTGGCCGTGTTCCCTGCTGATGATAATCTAGCTCATGTTCTTTGTGTTTTAATTAGAGACACCCTACAAAAAACTCATGGTATGTGTGAGTACAAGTGCATCCGCACAGAAAAGAGAAGTTTCCAAACGGCTCTAAAAAAGGCAAAAAATGAAGGCTTTGTGCCTTGTTTTATCAGATCCCCTGTCCCTAATGGTATTAACATTTTAAATAAAGCAAAGGAATTCATGGGCAACAATGGCATGTACTATGAGACTGCCTTTAATAATGTATTAACGCCATACAACTTTGTAAATGTAATTGAACTTATCATGAAACATAATTAAAGTACCCCACTGTGTTAATGTGTGTATGTGAGAAGTTAGTAAGGCTGAGTCTTGAAAGCTTCTATTCTGTGGACAGACACCTGCATAAAGGCTGACTTAAAAAATCATAAGTCCACTTGCAGATGGCGGGTTGGCTTAGTTGCCGTAGAAAATGATTTCCCGCGTCTGCCACAGACAAGGACTTGACGTCCGGTGTGAATGTGGATCAAGGGTCTAGTAGACTGTGGCGCCTAGAACTTAGAAAATTCTAGGTTACACCTTTGAACAGCCCAGAGTGAATGAAGGTCCCTAGCGCGGTGTAAAAGCCCGTAAACCTGAATGAAGGTCACTGGCGCGGTGTAAAAGCCCGTAAACCTGAATGATAGGGCAAAGTTGATAGTCTGGCTCTTGGGTCATTCAATCAAACTGCCCGGTGGGGTAAATTAATTATTGTGTAAAAACATGGAGGAGGAGGAGGCAACTAGCTTATTTTTGGAAGGCCTTCACGGGTCATAGCGGTGGTGGGGCTATGACTATTCAATAATAAAAAACTCTTTCCTTGGTTTGCTCAAAGGGAGAGGACATTAGTTCATACTGAGTGAAAACCAGCTTTTCTGGACTGGCTCATGTATGGAATAATGTTTAACCTGGGTGTGTAAACACGAGTGGTCTCAAACCCCACTCAAGCAAACACTACATAATGGACCTGAGACAAAAAGGTGATGGTTAGTCAACTGCAATCACAGTTCTGCTCAGTATAGATTGAGCGCTGCTACAGTCCAGAGGGTTGGTAAGTATGGCATTTTGTATGATTGAAACTTTAGCAGACAAGCTCTTTGTTCTAGCTATACTTGTCGCAAGTATGATGTTTATTTATTTGATGCGTGTTACAGATGTAAGTGTATTGAATAACTCTATAAAACTAATGTTAGAGGAATGAATTGCATCATTACTAAAATGGATGCAAAGAAAGCTATAGCTGAAGAGCTGCACAGACCAGCTAGGAGAAATTATCCTAGGCGTAAAGTTACTTTAAAATCACTCAATGATCTTTATCAAGCTGATCTCGTTGAAATGCAGCCTTATGCCAAAATAAATAAGGGGTACAGGTATATCCTTACTATGATTAATTGTCTAACAAAATTTGCTTTTGCTATTCCCCTAAAGGACAAGTCGGGACTCGAAGTTGCCAAGGCGTTAGAGCCAATTTTAGCTAAATATAAAATGAAAAACTTTCACACAGATCAGGGTACAGAATGGTTTAACAAACACGTCAATGCTTTAATGAAAAAATATAAAATCAATCACTATCACACCTTTTCCGAACTCAAAGCTAGTATTGTTGAGAGATTAAACAGAACATTAAAGTCAAAAATGTACAAACTTTTTACCGCTAGAGGCAGCTATGAGTGGATTAGTATACTTCCAGAAATTGTCAAGTCGTACAACAACACTAAACATAGAACTATAGGTATGAAACCAAAAGATGTCAGACAAAAACATGTTAAAGATATTTTAAAAAGAATCAACAAAGTTAAGAGTCAAAAATTCAAAAAACCAAAATTTCAGTTGGGGGATAGTGTAAGGATTAGTAAAAATAAAAAGACTTTTAAAAAGGGTTATCTTCCCAACTGGACAAATGAGACATTTAAAATTTACGCTATTAAACCAACAAAACCAGTTACATATATTCTTCAAGACTCTAGAGGAGAGGTTCTTAAGGGGGGATTTTATGCTGAAGAAATCAGCAAGTCTAAGACTGGTGATGTTTATTTGGTAGAAAAAGTGCTACAGAGAAAGGGTTCCAAGTTACTTGTGAGGTGGAAGGGATATGATAGCAGCCACGACAGTTGGATTGATAGCAAGAACTTGGTTTGACTCTCATGTGGGTGTCGGCATCCGGGAAGTATATATCTCTTTGTAATCAACTATGAGTAACCAGTTAGGATGCGGATTGAGAAGCAGGAAGTTGAATTTCCTGTTCAAAACTTTGACCAATATATCGGATCAGGCATGGTTAAAAAGAATAAACATGGGCCTTTATTACCCGATTCTATACGTTGTATAATTTGTGGGCCGAGTTCGTCTGGTAAAACTAACGTTTTATTTAATTTATTATTTGACCCAAACGGGTTGAGGTTTGAGAATATTTATGTATTTTCAAAATCGCTATATCAGCCAAAGTATCAGTTTTTGAAAAAAGTATTGCCAAAAGAGGTTGGTTATTTTGCCTTTGATGACAACAACCTAGTTATCCATCCTAATGAAGCTAGGCCTAATTCAATTATGATCTTCGACGATATCTCTTGCGAGAAACATAATTCCATTAAAAGTTACTTTACGATGGCAAGGCATAAAAATATTGATACATTTTACCTGGGACAAACATACAGTGCCATACCAAAACAATTGGTTCGAGATAATTGTAATTTTGTTATTTTATTCAAACAAGATGAAATGAACTTAAAACATATTTATAATGACCACATCACTACAGACATGTCTTTCGATAAGTTTAAACAACTGTGTGCCAAGGCCTGGCAGGATAACTTTGGGTTCTTGGTGATTGACAAGACCTCTGATCCGTATAAGGGAAGGTATCGAATTGGAATGGACAGTTTTGTAACAGAGACATAATGGTTAGGATCTATACATATAATGACTTGAGAGGGTTAAAAAAACGCTATGTGATCCCAAGGTTTGATAGTAGAGAGGGAAGTTGTTATAGAGGACAGAATGTTAGGGCCGGTGTTTCACTGTTGAATATAATCAATTTCTTAATAAGACACAAGAAACAGGCTTTATTCTTCAGACGGGTAGAAATGCCTTAAAACTGTGCATACAGCTGAGGATATATCATTTCCAATTATGGAGCAGAGTGGTAAACACCTGAAGGCTCGGCTCATTGAGCTAAGAAATGCTATAAAACGCAAATATCAAATGTTCAAGGATGGAACGGAAGAAAATGAATTAATGTTAGAAAGACAGTATAAGCCCTTATTAAAAGAACTTAGGAAAAGCAATCCACAAGATGCTATGGACATTAAGACTGAACAAAGGAGTATTAAACAGGAAAAGGAAGAGCCAATGGAGTACGATGACTCTGAAGAAGAAGAAGAATCATTTGAATCAACACCAAAAGCAAGAGAGGAATTTGCACCGTCAAGAGCTTCAACACCCAACCTCCAGGGGGATTTATCAGACTTGGTATCTAATGAAGAAGGCTTGGCCACAACTACCCAATTTATTGATGAATATTTCCAAAACGCTATAACAAAGGAATATATGACTTGGTTTATAAAAGATGCTGGTCCAAAGAAAATTATCGACTATACCTTTGGTCCACGTTATGAAAATGACAAACTAATGATTGGAAGTAAAGAGTTGGACTTTGATGACGATGGAAATATAATTATCGGCGGTACTAGGTATGGAAGTTCACCTGGATTATATGAACTTATTTTTAAAAGAGTCCCTGATAGTACAGTGTTCAATGGTGATGATTTAAATACTTATAAAAGTATCATGATTAATACAAATGCTCATAGGGAAGGATACAAGTTTGATGGTAGGATTAAAGCTAGCAAAAGTACAAAATACACAAAAATTATCAAGCCATTGTTTCCCTCCGCTAGCAGTGGAAAAGGATTGCAATGGAAAACAATAAAGACCCATGATATTATACACTGGGATGATCCAAACGAGTTGGTACAAAGACTGAGACACATTGCCATGTCCACCGAGAGTGGTAACCGAGGAGTGCATACTAATGAAATATTAAGTATTATAGAAGAATTGAGAGAAGCTGGATACGTTAGAGGAGCGGGAAACAGTAGATTTAAAGCATTACTATATTGAAGTCGCAGTCGCAGCCGTTGCCGCAGCCGCAGCCGCAGCCGCAGCCGCTGCCGCAGCCACAGCTACGGATATATTGAGCGTGATAGAAGAAGAAGAATTAAGAGCTGGATACATAAAAGGATCAGGGAACAGTAGATTTAAAGTATTACTACGATGACTATTGACAAGTTTGGACGTAGCTTAAAAGCCCGTGGCAAGGATCTTAAGGGTCCCAAGGGCGAAGGTTTCAATTTAACATCCGACGGTAACTATGACATGCAAACTAAAAGACTTTGTAACTTGGCTATACCTTTGGAACCACCTGATGCAGCAACAAAGAGCTATGTGGATGGAAACTGTATACCTTATACAAAATATAAATACAATATGAGAAAGAAGAGAGTTTCCAATATCGGTGACCCAGTAGACCCTATGGATGCTGTAAACCTGCAAAGCCTGAATAAACTAAGTATGATACTTAGTAATGAGCACTATGATGCTCAGAACAAGCAAATAAAAAACACCGCGATACCCACTGAATCAAATGATGCGGCTACCAAAGGATATGTTGACCAAACCTGTAGTGACAATATTTTACCATTAACTACTAACCTTGCAGAGGTAGTGTCTGGTATTACTCAAATCAAAACTAGACTGGCTAAATGCGAAGGGTTTATCAGTAGTAATAAGGACTATCACGATAAGCAACTGAAAAAGTTTGGAGCATATGTATACAACTATATCAATCAAAAACAAACTGGTAGAGCAGCTATTTTACCGCAAGCTGGCGTAAATGATTACTTAAATTGGGAAGAATTGTTTAAGTTACCCAATCCACAACCACCAGCTCAAAATAGTGGTGGTGGTGTACTACCACTTGATGTACATCTCCCAGTAGAGGAAGGTGATGATACAGACTATTACAGAGATAGAAGACTTTAATCATATACACATAAATGGTATGTTTTTGGTTTATCACTGGCAGTGGTGTTTTGGAGTTCGATAAGTCCACAGGTTGAAAATCTCTTCCATAAATGCCTAAGACCAAGAGAAAACAAGTCATATGCAAAGGAGGAATCAAACGGGGTGGAGGTATAGTTTCATCTGTTTTAAACAAAGCTATTGACCTACTACCTGTTGAGTTACACCTGCCAGGCTATCAGTACTGTGGACCAGGTACTAGATTAAAGCAGAGATTAGCTAGAGGAGACCCAGGAATCAATAAATTGGACCAAGCCTGTAAAGTACATGATATTGCGTACTCAAGATATAAAGATTCAGAGAGACGTAGACAGACAGACCAGGAGTTAGCGGAACGCGCTTGGAAAAGATTTAAAGCCTCAGACGCATCAGTAGGAGAGAGAGCAGCAGCTTGGGCGGTGACAACAGCTATGAAGGCAAAGACGAAACTATTTGGTGGCCGTAGGAAGAAACGCGGTGTAAAAAGATCAAGAGGCAAAGGACTTTATTTAAGACCATATAGAAAGGAAGGTGCAGGCAAAAGCAAGAAGAAGAAGAGACCTCAGAAGAAAAAAAAAGCTTCTCAATACCGATAAAACCTCTTACCAACTATGACTTGATCAAGTATGCAAAACTTTTGAAAATTCCACATTTCAGAGTGGTTTACATGCGAGACGGCTTACCTAAATACCCGAGGAAATTTGAATCAGCAATTATTAATTTGGACAGTTCATTAGGCCAAGGAACTCATTGGGTATGTTACAAAAAAATCGATAAAAAAGTTTACTACTACGATAGTTTTGGGAACCTGAGACCACCACTTGAAATAACCAAGTATCTGACTGGGTGTGATATTCACTATAATTATGAGAGACAACAAAGTTTTGATTCAGTGATTTGTGGCCACCTGTGCTTGAAGTTCCTTTGCAATGATGTTTTGCCTAACAGGGACCACTAGTATTTTATCTCATGAATTGACATTTCCAATTGATGTAAGCAGTGGGGACTGGGAAATGGGTTTACTAGAGTTGACAACTTATAACTCTATACCAAACATTGGGAAAGGTATTAATGATGAGTTTTATTATGGCGAAAATCAAAAAATAACTATACCTGAAGGATCCTATGAAATTGAAGATATTGAAAAATTTTTAGTCTCCAAACTTCCAAAAAATGTTAAGTTTACATTAAAGCCTAATAATAACACTTTACAGTCTGAACTGTTTTGCTCTGAGCTTGTAGACTTTGAAAAAGGGGAAAAGTTGGGGAAAATGTTGGGTTTTAAGAAAAAAGTGTATAAAGCCAATGAGCATCATGTTTCTGAATTACCCGTGGATATAATCAGAGTCAATTCGATACAAGTAGAGTGTAATGTCACACGTGGGTCTTACTCGAACGGTATTGAGGGACATGTAATACATGAATTCTATCCGTCAGATCCACCTGGCTATAAAATTATTGAGATACCTCGAAATGTAATCTATTTGCCTGTGATCAGTCAGAGGATAAACAACTTGTCAGTGTCTTTAAGAGACCAAGACGGAGATTTAGTTAATTTTCGCGGAGAGAGAATCTCAGTGAGACTACATCTTAGACGCCATAATGGGTCTGGTATTTAGGGATACACCCCTGGAGGGTAGCTTCAGTGGTGTTCAGAAATCCGTTGGGTTAAGTTGTAAAAATATTAAGTTTCTCCGCTCTCTTGGTTTCAAAGTATTTCAAAATGGCCATGTTATCAATAGACAACGAGGCCTTGTACGATGATTCTGTCACTGGGCTGGAATTTCATACACATCAGCCTTATGCTTCAACTACTTATAAATCTAATGATGAGATCCGCATTCCAGTGCTCCAACAAGACATAATAACTGCTCCATTTGAAAGCTATATTCTAATTCACGGTAAAGTTAGTGCCAAAAAAGCTGATGGAACAGCTCAAGATGTTTCATTGATTAACAACGCAATAGTATTTTTGTTTGAAGAAATACGCTACGAAATTTGCGGTAAAGAAATAGACAGAACAAAAAATGTAGGTATAACTACAACTTTAAAAAATCTTATTTCAATCCGAGAAGAGGAGAGAAACTCCTTAATTAACGCTTGCTGGCTAGGTCCTGGCAAAAAGACCGATAAAACAACAGAATTTACATATTCCATACCACTAAGACTTTTACTTGGTTTTGCTGAGGATTACAAGAAGGTAATGGTAAATGTTAAACAAGAGTTGGTTTTTTTGCGCTCGGCTAGAGATGAAAATGCAGTTATAACAACAGCAGCTGGTACTTTAACCATGGACATTGAGAAAATGTACTGGCGGCTACCTCATGTCACACTTAACAATGGCCAAAAACTTAGAATGTTTAAGCTTATTGAAAACGATGCAGCAATACACATCCCGTTTCGCCAGTGGGAGTTGATCGAGTACCCGACTCTTCCAACAACTGATACAATTTCTTGGGCACTAAAAACAAGTAATCAGACTGAAAAGCCTCGGTATATTGTGTTAGCCTTCCAAACCGATAGAAAAAACGATTTAACCAAAGATATGTCTCAATTTGATGCGTGCGATCTATTGGATGTAAAACTATACTTAAACTCAAATTTTTATCCTTATGATAACATACGCGGGAACACCTGCTTGTTTTATGATATGTATGCAAATTTTCAGAGTTCATACTATGGTAGGGTTGGTTCACCTGTGTTAAACTTTGATGATTTCAAAACAAAGTGCCCTTTGTACCTCATTGACTGCTCAAAGCAAGATGATTCGATTAAAACAGGCCCGGTAGATGTCAGACTTGAGATTCAAACTAAAAATGCCTTCCCAGCCAGTACTACTGCTTATTGCCTAATAATTCACGACGCTCATTATTCGTACACACCCATCACTGGGGATGTAAGAAAGGTTACTGGGTAGGAGGAAATTGGTTAGTTCGAGGCCAGCAGTCACATGGATTGGGTGCTTATAGAGTTTTATGATAAAGAAAACACTTTAATTGATACAGTAAGGTTATGTATTGATTGTTTTCTTAAAGACTATGGCGATAAAACTTTCGAAGCTCCATCCGGTACTCTTAAAACTATTGTAAAATTACGTAAACATGATCACTACAAAGCTATGATAGAATTAATGGAAGGTGAATCATCACAAAGCAGGGATCAATCTGTAGCTAGCTCTCGGTGAGTAAACATCATGGCTCTATCAGAAGACAGCATCGCTGCAGTTTTTGTAACTTTATTCAGAGATGGTAGGGTGGTTAAAAAATTTGAATATCATGGATATCCGTTGCGTTTGAACATTAAAGAAAATTATAATTTTACACAGATCCGTCTTGAACCTATGTCTTGTGAAGCCATGAAACTCAGCGGGTTTCCCATAGATATTAATAAAGTTAACTATTTTTCCAAATTTAATAAAATCGACTGTTGGGCTTGTAAGCATGAATTTGATTGGGATATTAACTCGCGTCAGAGTACACATATGACACGTGGGCTAAATGAATATGCAATCAATCTAAGAAATTATAACATAAACGATATTGAAAGTGTGGTCATACAGTTACGTAATTCAAGGTACAATGACTCTGATGATGGGGAAGAATTTAGACCTATTTTTGATTACTATTCTGACAAAGAGTCATCAACCATTAAGCATGAGGATAAGGGAGTAGATGTATGCGGGATTAGAGATTAGTCTGGGATCAGCGCTGGGAGAGGTAACATCATGTCTCGTCACGGGTGGATTGAAATTGAATTTTACACTTCCAACGGGGGTTTGGTAAAGAAGCATTACTTAGACAGTAATTACCTAGCTCCTGTTGAGGGAAAATTTTCTACTCCTCCCGGGGCTCAAAACATTAAAGTAAAATGGCAAACCACAGGCCGCATATCGTCTTATTCATCCTCCTCCTCCTCTGACGAATATTTCTCATCAGAGGAAGAGGGAGAGGGGGTGGTTCTAGCTGAGGGTATTTTAGCTTAAGGGGTCAGTAGCAGCCATGTCATCACCGCAGACAGAGGTAAGTACCGAGGTAAGCACCGAGCCCATACCTATTCCAAAGGGCCAAGAGCCTATAAATCTTTTAACCGGGGTTCTGTTAAAGTCAGTTTACTTTTTGGATGTCGAACTAACAAAGTGCGCTGTGACTGGGGTCTTTAAAAACCGTGATAATAGTTTGGGATTTTTAATCAAAGGTAAAAAGGGCTGTGTGTTTTGGTCATATGACAGTTTTTGTCAGGCATGCGATAATTTCAATTTAATTACTCTAGCACTGTTGGGAAAATATTCATACTGTTATAAGACAAACACCGGTGAGAGTATTAAAGTTCACAGTGTATTTGGCAATTACTATGCAACTGTTTCTGATGGTGAACACTCTGTGACCCTCAATGGGTATGAGTGGGACCAACTAGTAAAAAATGTTCCCTTAATTTGCCGCGGTCTCTTAGAGTTGTTCTATATCGAGGATATAATTAAAGTTTACATTGATCAAGTACTAGCTGACGCCGAACACCGCACAGACCAGCTACCTTCTAGCGTTGCTGGCCGTCTATACAGCGAGTTGTCACTATGGAGGCAGTAGTCGAATTTCATGGGTTTAAAGACAATAATAATATGTTTATAGTTAAAGAGTTTGCTATTGTGGGGAAATCTTACAGAGCCCAACTTTTGTTCAAACCTCCTTTTGACTATGATATTTTAAATAGTAAAATGAAGCGAACAGCTCGCTGGCTAACTCGTCACTTTCACCACCTTAGGTGGGAGGAGGGTAATGTTCATTTCAGTAAAGAATTGATTAAAAATTTGTGTAAGCCATTTGAGGCTATTCACACTAAAGGTTTGGAAAAGGCAAAGTTTTTAAGACAGTTTCACGATAATGTATTAGAGATTGATGAAAGTTTGTATATAGATAATGATATTACAGTAGATTGTATAGTTAAGCGACATAAATTAAATAGCGAGAATTGTGCCTTAAAATCGGCGCAATTTTATGCTGAGAAAATATTATAGGTCTCTTACATATATTTTTGGTATATCCAAGATGGGAATGAATGTGTGGGGCTTAGTAAACTGTGGCGCCTAGAACCGAGGAGGTTTTTGGCTACACCTTTGAACAGCCCAGTGTGTGTGTGGGAGATTGCGACTTGCTCAACAGGCTGGTGTAAAAACCTGTAAGACCATGGGGCAAGTAAAAGAGGTTTGGATAACACCTAGAAAACGTGAAATGTTTCCCTCTAGCAAATCTCCAAGCACAAATGTTTTATGGTACAGTGTTCACCATCAGGCTAGCGTAAAACCTGTAAGACCAGGGTGAACAAGGGTTTGGATAACACCTAGAAAACGTGAAATGTTTCCCCTAGTACCTACTACCCATCTTTAGGATTGCCTTAGTATTTGTAAGAGACCAAAAAAATATAAAAATTAAAGAAATCCTCTGTTTGTCTAAGTAAATGGAGGGGTTATAGGTCAAGTAAATGGCTAAATGCCTCATACATAATGAACAGACCAACAGAGGGCCAAAAAAATATAAAAACAAAAAATTCTGTCAACCTTCTAGGCTATATGAACGGATAATATCCAAGTAAATAGCCTAACGGGGAAGACAGAACAAAAATATATCGGAGGCAGCAAATTGTTATGGAATGGTTGCCACGAGCCACTGCGTTGGTTGGGGCAGTGGTTAAGTGAGAATAGGCCTACTGGGGATACTCACTATAATAAAAAACGCGCCGACGCTCATACGGCCTAGCCTAACAGCTTACCGTGGTGTGGAAACGGAGCGAACACTAACAGCCAAATTCTCTAAATCATGGGCACCGCCATCTTGGACAACCACAACAGTTACAGACATAGATAAACATGATTACCTCGGTCAGCGTACACCAACTCAGAGACCAGGGTTCCCGACCACAACGGTAACATTTTTAAAAAACACCGATAGGAAAAATCAAACCGCCGCCGCCATCTTGATGACGTCAAAAGCTCGCTAAAACACATGTGGTCAAAATAAAAAAAAACATAAGCCATATTAATGATAGGAGGGATGGGAAACCACCGGTCCGGATAATGTGGGGTCCGGATAATCCGAGGTGTACTGTAATTAAGGTTAAAAATGACGTCATCTTTTGACTGACGGATCACGTGACATATGCAGATCACGGGACTGATGACGTCACGGTCCCATGACCGCTGGCACAGCTGATGACGTCATTTCTGCTATATCTCCACAATCCATATATCATATAATGTATAGTTCCATAGAGTAAGACATTCATATAATTCATTGGGTAGGATCGAACCACGCCGCAGAGCAAGGAACAGGTCGGCAATGCAGTGCAAACACCACCTAGTAGCGAACGATCGAACTACACCACCGCATCAGCGGGAAACGCGAGTTAAATTCGGTTCACCCTCTCATACACCACAAAATCACTAAGACAGGACAACAGCGTCTCGGCCTAGTGGTTAGCGCGGAAGCACGCCAACTCAGAGACCCGGGTTCGAAACCCAGCCACGGCAGTGTGAAATTTTTATAACACCATCTGGTAACGAACAATCAAACTACACATTCCCACATGGACGCCACCATCTTGATGACGTCAACAGCCCGGAGAAAAGGCGGTAAAATTCAAAAAGCGCGCCAAAACACACGTGGTCGGTAAAAGTTAGGTTAGAACACATGCTCACGTGGGCGCCGCCATCTTGATGACATCAAAAACGGGGGCGGCGGCCACCATCTTGTTTCCGGGGAGGGGTGGGGGACCAATCGGAACAAGGGGGCGGGGCTTAGGAGGGGTGGGGGACCAATCAGAACAAGGGGGCGGGTCACGTGACCTGCCACGTGACCAAAGGGGGCGGGGCCTGCTATATCTTCGGGTAGACTACTAGTTATCGCGCCTACGGACAGGTATATATATATATATATATATACACATATATATGAAAATGAACGAACGGTGTTTTTGGGGTCTGGGGACCTCAAAATGAAAAAATAACATGGTCCCGGGCTTAAGTCTCACCGTGCCGCCTACGGTAATAGCTACTTCCCTATAGGGGAAATTCGCTAAAAACGATTCTTTTTTTAGAGGGAACTAACTCACCCCGACTTCATTGAATATTCAAAAGGGAGGAATTGGCGTGATTTGGCTAATTTTGTATCAGAGGCTTGGAAGTATAGATGGGAGCTTATACTAGAGTTTAATTTTTAATTTCTACTAAGTAAATTGTAATTATAACCATATCTTTGTTAACATGCTGTTTGTTTGAAATAGCATATTTCAAGCTGTCATCCCATCAGACGGTCTTATGTGACCATTGCTGATATAAGTGCAAAGGCTAAACAAACAAAAAAAACAAGGAAGTGTACATTTAGTAAAGTATTGATTTAAATATTTATTTTGTACAACAGTTTGTGTATAAGGGTATGCAATGTTCAAGTTGTTAAAATGATCAATAAAGCACTTTTTCACTCATTCATTCATTCATTAATTAAAATTTACCATGATGAAAATATATGATGTGATAGCCCCGCCCCATACAACTAGTATACAAACACATATTTTTCGTTGTTATTCCTGTGGTTAGCCCATGGTTTTTAAAGAGTCTAGTTCTTTCTCAATGCAAATCTTAACGGTCGGAAACTAACCAAATAAGATAAAAATGTGTATATAATGTACTACTGTCAAAAATCAATGGACTAGAGCAATCTGTAACATTCTGTGATATGCAGTGATAAATAACGTACTGCCAGTGCTTGGCGCACAGCGGGACGAGCGACGACGTGAACTTAGTAAAGTCTGATTTAAATGCTATGGCCAAATCCGCCCATAGTAAATATTTTAATTTTAGCATTATCATGTGGCTTACAGACATCATTTGTAGGGTTACCGTATGTCCTAGGTTGAAAAAGAGGACACTTTACACACACGAGGCCTAAACCCCCATCGAGCAGAAGCCCTTCTTCCCCCCCCCCCCTAGTTACGAAAGTAGTTGTCAAAAGGATTGGAAGAAATTATTACCTTACGTTAATTATTCACGATGCAACATGATGATTTTTGAATATGTTAAAAAAGTAAGACGTTTATAACTACATAATGAGGAACATGTTGAAGCGTGGATGTTTACAAACAAAAGCGGTTTGAACTGGTTATTTTGGTTTGAAAGAACAATAAAATGTCATAATTAAATGACATTTTCAATAATTTAAACTAGCAGCCCGAGTCACTTCGTGACTTAAAAACAATGTTAAAATAGGCTTTAGTTTCATGTTGACTATGTATGGAGTTTTTCAGTGTAAAATACCTTTCAATGAGAAAGAGTGTGAATTTTTGTATTTTTTTAATTTTCTAGACTCTGCTTTAAAAGTATCTATTCTTAAAGAGATCTACACTTTCTACCTTCTACACTTTCAAATTTTGACAGTGCAACAAAATTCATTTTGCATAAAATGGCGGTTAGTTTTCATTGTTTGGCGCATCTCCATGTTTCTGTTGTTTAAGAGTTTTCTTTCAAAAGTATTGACTATTTATGTTAATTAATTCTACATAATATCTACGCGTCAGTTCCTTGCATTCATCTTTGTTAGGCCTTAACAACAAACGATAAGAAGATTGTCAAACCTTTGATCTACTGAAGAACTAATTTATAAAAATGCATTTATAAAATAGCCATATTCCTTAAAGTCTATCTATTCAATGCTCATAACGGCTGAAAAATTCAGTTTTCAAATTTACTCGCATTTTTGTTTCTCATCTTGAATACACGTTTAGCAAATTTTTACTCAAGCAAATATCATAACTTTCTATGGAATGCCCTCATTAAATAGGCATATAGTTATTGGTACATTTCAAAATCGAGTAAAATAGGCAGGCTAACAGTTAACACCTTAATATCCATCGCATTCCAAGTACATTTAAAAAATACAGGTTTCAAATTTACATTGCATTTCAAGACTTGAATCCTTTTGTTAAATATTCATCTAATATTGATATTTTAGAACACTAAACGTTGAAACATGCATCAATGTGTTGAAACATGTATCAGTGTGTATTCAATGTCAACAGTTTGTTAGAGAGTCCATTCTCTAGAGCACTTCCTGATTTACGTATGTTCCTTTTTAAGTTTCCTTTTAAGTTAATACAGTAAATTGAGATGATAACAGACTCTTGGTCTTAGTTTCAATAGGTCAAATACTCTTCCTTATTTTCTGTTGTCTTAAAAAACGTCAATATTCAAGAAATTAAAATCATAATTTACTATGAATGTTAACTGACTAGCTAGCCCCGCATCTCTGGAACTATTTCAAATCTTAATCATCTGTTTTGTTACAAATAAATATGAATTATAAAAAGTTCACAGGTTCTCCCACAGATAGTAGCACTTTCGCTGGAATTTGAAAAGCCTCCTGTGTGAAGGCTTTTCATAGGATATTTTCCAAACCCGCAAAAGGAACATCTAGAGATTAATAGCTTTAGTTTGATAACAAATATGTGGAGGAAAGTTCATTTCTAGGGGTGGATTTGCTCTGTAGAAAATCCCATAAATTCTTTTAATAATATAGAAGATAGATTAAATGTCTTTGGTTCATCCCCTAACCAAAAAATCCGGTTCAAAACTGCTTTTGTTTGTAAATACTGTACCCAAGCTTCAACATGTCCCTTCGTCCAAGGCAAGAAGTGAGCCGATACAGTACAATAATGAACAGCAATGGCAGCGGCTGTACAAGACAGTATCACTACCATGCCTCCGAAGTCGACTGTTCCACCGACTCACTGTCATATTCATCAATATCATACCGTATCATACATAACACAATAATATTAACAAAGGAAAAATGTTTATTTTTGTAGGAGATATACATATTTATCTGTTAAAAAGAGAGGCAATTTCTTACTCTTTCCTTCGCATAGGCCTTAAACTCTTCCAACGTACGTAAAAAACGTCAATATTTAAAACCTTTGATCAGTGTTATAACATGACAGCACATGTCATGCAGTAACAGCAACAAACGACATCAGCAGTATCGGTCGTGTAGTATTTCGGGAAGAAATTCTGAACGATAGTGACATTAAAACGGTTTATTATGAATAAGTAAAATCTTTATTATCATTTGGAATTATTGCGTTTGGATGTGCATACATACATGAGATAGATACATTATTTGAAATGATGACCTACCCAGGCAGGTATTCCTATACTCTTAGATGAGCAATATTATCGTCTGTTCTTGTATGCTTGCTTGCTTGCACAACGATCTCAAAAACGGCTCCGAGGATTTCCTTTAAAGTCTGGAAATAAGTAATTTATGACTCAAAAACTCCTTTTATGCAGATTACTTGGCCGGAGAAAATCTATTAACGTAATAAATCGAATTTGAAGTTGTAAAATTTTAACATTGGCCTTATGGGTTGCCGTGATGGCAACGAAAATAAACTAGGAAAGAGTAAACCAATGAAGTAATCAGGTGTTTGGAATCTACAGCCGTCAAGGGAAAATACAGCAGGTGGGATGAAGAGTCCATGGAGCAATAAAAAAGGTTTCTATTTATCAATTTTATTACATTGAAATATTTTATAGTAACTGGAGGAACTCGTAAACATGAAATAACACCGAGCAAGGCTCGGTCCACCAGGTACTTTAAGCTAAACATGAATGACAGATGAGTGAAGGATGATTGTGGTGCGATCTTGCAGTCTTGTTGTCTTGTTACTGACTAAGGTTGTCTTGTTCCTCAAAACTATTTTACAACCACTCTGTCATTAAAAAAAATCATGAAAGTTCCCTTAAAAAATGAAAAAGGTACCCTACGGACTAACTTTTTCTGAAATTGGCGTTTTTAGTCTGAAAACTATTTTTATAATTTCTTTTCTCCACATATATATAGCCATTCTGGCGTGTGTCTATTTTGCTCCACGGTTAAGGGTCATTATGGAAACATCGCTTTTGCTCCACGGGTCGGCAGGTAGATTTCAGAGCCGCCCAAAACATCGCTTTTGCTCCACGAGAGAGGGGCCTGCACTTCCTCTCACCAAAATCCTCTCTTTCTCTCACCTACAAGCTCCAAGTTCTCTCTTGAATACTGTCAGCTAAACTTAATATGCAACTTTGCTTTTTTGGCCTAAACGAAAATATTTAGAACTGAAAGAATGTTAAACTACTTCAATTGTAACAGTAACGACAAGTAAACAATAATGTTTAAGAGCAATAGCTTACAAAATTAAATAGTATTACTATGTTTTATCCATCTTTCATTTATTTTATACAATAAATCACGATTAGAAACATGGAAGCTTTCTAACACAACATCAAGCTTTTAGGCACGAACATGAGATTCTAGGTCACTACTATAATAGATTAATTGTAGATTTATTCAATTGTGTAGTTTTTGCAGATTGCTTCTTTTTTTTAATAAACCATGTAGCCTTAAAATAATGTGACCTTGAATCTTCAATTGATTTCAACTTTACTTTTTATAGGTACCAATATTGGTCTCAAAACAGCTTTATTAATATAATACAGAGTAGCAACAAATCGAGATGGAAGACTGGGTACTGTACTAGGAAGAAAGACTTTAACTATTCTGAGCTTGAATTTTGTGAAATAAGGTTATTTAAATAGTGTTAAAGCCCGTCGAAAATATACTCTTTCGACTCAAACGTGGTTTTCTGCTCCATGCTCATGCCTAAAATCTCTATCTTTTGTCAGAAGGCTTCTCTGTTTCTAATGAATTATTGTAAAAAATATATGAAATGTGGATAAGTATTAAATAGCAACACATTTTATTATGTAAGTTATTTCTTATACACAATATCGTTTACTTACTCCTACTCTTACAATTTAAGTAGTTTAATATTCTTTCAAAAATTAATATTTTCGATTAGACAAAAAATAAACTTGTAGTATTACGTTAAAATGGCATTTTTCAAGTAAGAACCTGGAGGTGAACGAAAGAAAGAATGTGGGGGGGAGGGAGCGCAGGCCCCTTTCTCGTGGAACAAAAGCGATGTTTCGGGCGGTTCTGAAATCTACCTGCTGACCCGTGGAGCAAAAGCGATGTTTCCAAAATGACCCTTAACCCGTGGAGCAAAAGCGATGCAGCCCCATTCTGATGCAGTTTTTGAAAGAATTTGGCATTAATATAATACCCGTTTTTCTAGGATTGTAGGCATCGTAATCCTGCAATCAAATAAAAAAAAACTTTTCTAAGGAAACTACTTAAATATATCACACGTTTTTTATCGAAGTATTGGTCAAAAGTTTAATAACCCGCATTTTTTAATGTTAAATCCTTTTCCAACTTTAAGAAACAAGTTGTGGAGCTACTTGTATCTTTATAGGCCCGGAGTAAAGTGAGGCCGATATCATTATGGGCCCGGCCTGACCCCTGTTCCCTGCATCAAGCGGAGGTACACAGGTTTTTGCTGCGACGGCATACGCAGCGGCACCGCGGCGGCAGTTATCTCAGTGCGCGACCACCCTGTACGCACGGACGGCAACTTGCGGCGCGCTTCGCAGCGGCATCTAGCTGGCTCTGCGTGGAAATTTCTCAAAAACACATTTTTTCTTTGTCACATTTGTGCTGAAATCGGAGTCCATCTGAATGCTAACTTCTTCCCACGCATTCCTCTTCTTAATCCTGTCGTGATAATCTTTCAATGCAGTATTCCAAATGCATGGTCGCTTCTTAACTAGTTCTACAGGGTGAGTTTAATTGTCCCCCCCCATACCTTTTTTACATTTCTAAAAATAAGTATCCTAGACCCCACCCAAACATTATTGGGTAGCAAGTATACCTCGTTTTGAAGGGGTACTCATTTTCGGCCGCCATCTTCGATCCGCCATATTGGATACAACTATTTTTTTCAAATTTAAAGATAGGGTTGCGACCCCTTTTTTAACACTGTTTCAATTTTGAATTCAATGCCGCAATAGGTTTTTTGATATCTCTTTTGTTTTCAAGTTATGAAACTTTTTGTGAACAAGTTTTCAAACTTGATTTTCTGTTATACAGAGCTATTTTTTTACAATTCTACCTCAGATATCAACAGCCTAATACCACATAACATTGTTAATTTGTTGGTACTTAATTTTTAGAAAGTTAAAATTTTTGGCCACCTTCTTGGATCCGCCATATTTGATAAAAAAATTTTAATATGAAGGTAGGGGTGTGACCCCTTTGTTAACACTGTTTTTTATTATAAATTCAATGCTGCAATCCGTTTTCCTAAATCATTTTAGTTTTCAAGATATTAGAAATTTAAAAATAATAATATTAGTTTCTAATCCCTTTTTATTGATTTGTTTATTTTTAATTGCTCCAGATATCGAAAACAGATTTCCACTCAAAACTATCGGTTAATTAAACATTTTCCGTTGTGTTACAATCATCGAACGCCATCTTGGATCCGCTATATTGGACATCAGTGGACGAACAAAAAAACAAACGAGGTGAATTTATTCATACCAGGCGAGTCGCCGTAGTCGAGCTGCAGCGACAACCGACGGCACGTGGGAATGCTCCCAAAACTGCCGCGGCGGCTGTCTGCTACTCCGCGCGGCACCGCTGCCAGGCTGCTGCCACCAACCGCCCATTTGTACTCAATAATTTGTCTCTGTGGTCCACTACGACGCACTGGAGTGCCGCCGTGGAAAACCCGCTCATGTGTACACTGGGAACCCAGAGCCTCCTACCCCGGTCCTGGCCCCGAACGACATTCCTCCACACCCCCCCCCCATCCATGCACAACCCATGTACATTGCTCGTGCAATGCACTGACATCATTGTTAAAGATTTTGCTTTTTATTTCTTTCAACAGTACACTCTTCATCGTTTGTCATCAAATTACTCAACATAAAATTCAATTTCAAATAAATTCAATATACATTTCAATTTCCATATTTTTTAAATTTATTTATTTTTTATTTTCATCAAATTTATATATTTGTTTTAAAAATTCTACTTCATTTGACCCTGCTCTGCAATGCAGAGTATGTACAGGCTATTCGCCCATGTACGCTCTTCCATACATCCCTACACTTAACTCTCATTCATACTTGGCTTAAAATACCTACCTGGTTAGGTCGCCATTTGAATTAAAAGTATTAAAAAGTACAAACGTTTGGTGTAATTGTAACAAATAAATTAATTTTGCTATACTCATGTAACGAAAGTTTTTTTTAAATTTTACACTCTATGTACAATTATGAACTCTAGGCCTAAAAATGAATACTTAAAGGTTTAATATAAATTGTATTTTCAGATTGCCTGAACACTTTTTAGTAACAGGTTTTCTCACCTAACAATAAATATTATATATTAGCATTGTTTATAAAGTCAATGATATTAGTTAGTATACATTCCTTATTACAAAATTTAACTATTCAATGATTAAACCCAACAATACATAAATAAGAATTCTGACACACTTTAAAGAAATAAGCAAGACTAGGAACTTTTTTGTCTACATATTTAAGTTAATATTACGTGTTGGTTCAACAAAAACAGCAATCATACAGTTTATGTATAACCAAGATCACACGCACCGTTTCAGTAAAAATGTGAATGAGTGACCATACAAGTACTGAACAGAGATGAGATAAGATAAAGTTAGGAGACTGTTGAAATTATGTGTAAACACAAGTCAAAGTGAATTTTCCTTAGGCCCATGCGTGCTCAAAGCATATACGTGTCTAAAATATAATGTACTATATGATGTATGATCAAATAAAAATGATTTAATTTAACTTCATTCATTTCTCCAACTTATTTTTAGCTCTCGAGTGGCTAATGTCTGATAGTGCAAAGGCTGCACTAGAAGATGCTGGTCGGACCAGTTCAATGTGGTTAATTATACAAGCATAAACCGCCATATTTTTCTCATGTAGACCAGCATGATGAGACAATTTTTACAATTTGTCCGTTGACATCCCCTCATCCCCTCCACATTCTCGTCACGTGGTGGACCAGCAAGATGAGAACGATTATACATGGCATGTTATATAGGACCAACATCTTCTGAATTATATAAAAGGACCAACTCTGTGTTTTTTTTTTTTTTAATGGAATATAAGCACTTTTCTGTGAATATAAAAGTTCAGAATCATTTATATTTCAACAAAAACATTATATACTCTGTGTAACATAATTAGAGCTCTTCAAAAAGGGTAGGTCCCATGGACCTGCATAATATAAAACTTTACACAAGACCAACATCTTCCATAACTTTACAAATATATATATATATATATATATATATAGATATATATATATATATATATATATAAATTCGAACGAATGGTGTTTTTTTGCTTCTGGTGGCCCCAAAACGAAAAGTTATCATGGTCTAGGGCTTAGGTCTTACCATGAGACCTACGGTAATAGCTTCTTCCCTATAAGGGAAATTCGCTAAAATCTCTATTTAACATTGCAAAAAAGTACAATAAATTGTGTCAAAAGCTGAAAAAATACTTATTATACTAGTGACGCAGTCAGACGGCGGACGCGCCTGTATAGCGAGTGGTTTGTGCGGTGTCCAGTTTAACCATTGAATATGAATGTATTAGACTAATACATGCATATTCAATGGTTTAACCAACAACAGTTACCTTCAAATCAATCTAATTTTATATTTTTACATATAGTTTATTTTTTATTGTATATGGCACCATTTGGTGCATTACAATGTTTTACAAAATTTTCATTATGTACATATTATAACATTATTAAAATTTTAGCTTAAAAATTAATTTGTATCATAAATACAATGATTTGTTAAGAATGCCTTCATGTACTTTTTAATTTGTCATCACGTGAATTATGTTTGGTAATAGATTTATTCGGGGGTTAGTAGACTAAGTATGAAAGGTTTATTACCTGCTTGTCAGCCTCATGATCCTTTTTAGGGTTTTAGCTAATTTCCCCTATAGGGAAGAAGCTATTACCGTAGTAGTCATGGTAAGACCTGACAAATTTTCATTTTCTGTTTGTTAACATTATAGTGGCCGTTAAGTGGTCCGATCTTAATGAAATTTCGTACAGACATGTAAAGTGGTAAAATCTCGGACGAGTTTGTAAACCAGCCTGATCTGACCACTGGGAGGGGGGATAAAGGGGGATAAACCCCAAAACATTTTTAGTTTTTAATATGGAAAATAGAAATAATCCAAATTTTTTTAACACCATTGAATTCATCTCGAAAAACAAACAATTTAGCATTTTGAACCATTGCTCTATGTCTACTGGTTACCGAGATATTGAAAAGGTAAACACAGTGCGTTACCCCAATGTTAACCTTATGGGGAATAAGTAAAAATTGATATCTTGCTTATTTCTCAACTTATCTTGAGAAAACTTGGTATATGGTTTCTTATTAATGCTCAGATAAGATGGATATTGATTTGAAACCGCCTTTTTTGGATACCTGTTGCAGCAGACCTGCAAACTCATTACCCATGTTATTCTTATGGAGGAAATAAAAAATTGTCATATATTACTTATGTTGTGTTGAAATGTGATTCTATGCATCAGAAATTCGCTGAGTATGCAGGTCTGCTGCAACGGGGTATTTTTTGTTTTATTTACTAAAAATAATATAAAATAAGGATTACAGAAAATACTACAAAATAGGCCAATATGTTACCATTTTCTGTTTGTCATTTTTGTTTTTATGTGTATTAAAAGATTTGTGCTGTGAAAAAAGAAATTTATTGTGTTTTATATCTTAGATGCCTCTAAAGTAGCCATTTGGCTAGAGAGACAACCTTTATTGCCACAATATAATTTGGTTAGCATTAAAGAAAAGTTCCTGAAAAAAAATATGCCGTTCTCATTTTACAAGAATTTTAAGGGTCCAATCACCTTCTAAAACTTAAAAACCAGTCAGCATCTTGCTGCAAATTAGCTCAGATCAGTTGCCTATGATCGGTATATTTTTGCCGTACATGCGATGGTTTTTTTACGATTCCCACATCTTGATTCTTGATTCTTTTTAACGATTCTCGATTCTTGATTCTTTCATGACGTTACAGCGGTCACCCGAGATCGGAAAAACAATCCCATTTTAATATTTTTTTCGGTAAGGACAAATCAGGCCCAATGGAAACAATTTTCGTTCTCTGGAATATTTCCCAAAACTTCAAGAAACAATTAAACTTCTAGTTTATTTCTGATTCATAATTTTTGTTTTTAATGCAAAATTTTCTGAAATTAAAACATACTAGTCGTTTCCAGTTAATGAAATTAACTATTTAAATGATGAGAGAAAATTTTGTCAACTTTGAGAAGGCATATATTATATAGTTTGCAAAATATTGGATATCATTATTAGTTTAATTCTTATAAGTTTATGTTATCTTAGCAGTTTGGTTTTCTCTTTAATTTTCATATTTTTTCTGATGATTTCTATAAGTATAATAATCAATATTTGCTCTCCACTGAGGCACAGCATAGGTGTTGTGTTTATAGATTTTCCATGTGTGAATTTCTTCGGGCTGTATAGAAGTGGTCTCGAACCTGAATGTGAGATTAACTACTCGTATTAAGCCTTTATTTGTTCCTTTTGATTTTCGCTTTATCATCAACTTTTCCTCGAACTCCCAATATCCTAAATGCATACTTCTCATCTTCATATGGTTCACAGTTTTTTTTCTTTAATTTGATCACACACGCATTCTAATGTCTGCAACAATTTTATTAGGCCCTCTGGCAACCTTCACCGTTACAGGTCGTCTTCATGCAATCCCGCCATTCCCTGGATTTAGTCCATACTTCTTCAACACTTGACATGTAGGACTTGCTTGTACATAAAAATATTGTTTTATCTTTTTGTGGCTGGGAGGAACATAGTTAAAACTCTGTCTCCTTCAAATCTTGAATAATTGATTATGGATAACTAATTAATTCTATCCTAAGGTATATTTCCTTTTTAAGCGAACCAGTAATCATATCTCCCAAGCTTTCCTCCTTATTCCTAATCCTTCATATTTCTTGTTGGAGTGTAAAACCCTTCTTGAAGTACCACTTGGAAGTTGGAACACTTTTTTTAAATAGAACTTCTTGTTCGTTTGTCTCCGTCTTTAAAGAACTGATCAGGAATTTTTTTAGACAGACAGTTTGAAGAGAATATATTTGTTTGGTATTGGTGAAATGAAATTTATTGGTTTACTTTATTACGTTTTTTACACTCACTTTTAAAAATTATTTTATGTGAGTGATTCTCTACAACAGATTTATTTAACAGATTTAAATTTTATTTGAACATTATATTTCAATATTAATAATCCACTAAGATATGAATGCTTTCACAAAGTAGTTGTTGTAAACTAAAAAAATAACCAAAAAATTTAAATAAATATCAAAGTGACAGAAGGTAGACATTAAGGTTTTTCTCAAGACAGCTGTTAATTAAAATAAAAAGAGTTTATATAAACCATATGTTTGGTTAAATATACTTCCATTTAAAATACATGGGAACTTTAAAGTCCAGTGGGGCAAAGCACATTGAACTTAGGATTACAAAAAATATTCCATAACCTCTACAGAAAATTCCCTTTAATTTGACACCTCAATCATCAAAATCGGTTCATAAATAAAGGAGTTTTGCTGTACACAAGAAATTCCTTAGCAAATTAGTATAATAGATTTCAATTATTGTAAAAAGGACGTCAGATTACTTGGAATTTCTTGATCCAGATTCCCAGGGCTCCCCTGTAGTATAGAATATGAAGTATAATTAATATTAATATCTATATTATTAATTCTGTAAGCGATTTTTTTTTCAATCAAAATTGTGAGAGTTTGACAGGTCGCAGGATGATGGGAGAGGGCTCAAATTAAAGGTCTTGGTCCCAGGGGGTCGGGAAAAATAGCAGATTATGTTCAAATTTACCAGAAAATGAGAAACAACGAAAAATATATTCCATTTAAAATGCATTGGGGTTGAAAAACGTCTGCTTTGTTTACATTAAACATGTGGTGCTAATGCTTGATTCAAAGCCATATGCTAGATGTTGATGTTGACATGTGTTTTTTTTTCAAAATGCAGCTAACTATGCACGTTCAATGTACTATAACAAATAAATATATTACGGAGTTTCCGATTAAGAACTAAGAGAGTTACAAGTTTTTCCGATTTTATAAGAATTAAGGGTTTGAGTTTTTTTATAATTTAAAATTATGAAAAGTTAAGTTCACATGTTTAGTTTATGTTATAATGATGCAGATGTAATACCAAATGATATATACCGTAAGGGAACTTTTTGCGCCGAAATTATGGGCGTTTGGAAGGTCGCAGGTTGATGGGAGGGGACTCAAATTGTAGATCTTCATCCCAGGGACTCGGGGAAAATACTGAAATTACTTTAAGCTTACTATAAAATGAGAAATAACGTAAAATAGCTGTCATATAAAAACCATTTGGATGTAAAAAGGTCTGCTTTGTTTACTTAAAGCCAAATGCTAGATATAATCATAATTTTGTGGATCCAGAAGCCTATTTTCTAAGAAGGTATTTTGTGCTATAGTAAAGAAGGATTATGATTAGGGGCTATTAGCCCCTTCAAGCCTCTAGTTATTATTAATATCAATTCATCTGTGCCTGTAGGATGTAGCTGAGTTTTTTTAGTTCAATATCATTTTCTAGGTGTTGAATTGTTACTTAATTAAATTTATGCCTTCAGCATTCATACAATTATTTTAAGTTTTCATTTTGTGACAAACCAATCAAAATATTCTGCATAAATGAATTCAATAACAAATTACATGTATACATTTTAGAATAGTTTGGCAGTTAGGCTATGCTGATACCAATTTTATGTGTTTTGATTGCCTAAAGTGTAAGTTTACTGTCAGTGCCAGATTTGCAGACCTTAGTTAAGGCCCTTTCTATGCCAAGTTTCTGTGTGGCCCCCTATTGTGTTCAGAGAGTTTAGTGTTATTCTGTAATTTTTACTTGTACATTTACTAGATTATGGTAAACATAAAATAAACTTATAAGAATAGTAGTTTTCATCACTAGGAGCGAAAGTGGCTCTTTTTGGTACGAGATCGTAATTTACAGGCGAGGCGCAGCCGAGCTTGGAAATCATTTTGCGTGCGATTTAGAGAACTAAAAACGGCTGTTTGCTGGACAGTATGATGAAAAGGGGTTATTCCAGTTTTCAGTATCTCTAAAATTAACTAACTATGTACGTTATCTTGTACTTTGTGCGGCCCACTCCCACGGCCATAGGATCAAGCCCAGCTGGCAACTGTTTACAGATCTAATCCTCAAAAGTTTCCCGGGCTTTTAAACCTCTTTGTTTGCTGGGGGAGGGGGGGTAATATACTCGTATATTATTTACAAGGTGTTTACGAAAAACCTTTACAGACTTCGGGATATGGTTACTTACATCAACCATAAGAAAAAAGTTCCTTAAACATGGGTCCAAAATGCTCGGTTATCCGTCTGTCGGTCTGTATGTGTTTTTAACATGATTTTGTATTACTTTTGAACTACTAAAGATATCAAATTAAAACTTGGTATGTATATGCTGACTTGCTGACTAATAGGACCTATTTTGATGCGGAGTATCAAATTTCTAATTTGTACCATTTCAAAATGGCAGCCATTTTTATTTTTTATAACTTAATATCTTAAAAACCATAAATTTTTCTGAAATTGTATAAGTGATAAGAAAGTAGCGTAATTGTATTTCCTACAAAACGTTATAAAGATCATAGAGATCGAACCACAATTAACGGAGTTATTACAATTTTTCTAACAGAATACATGCTTGTTTATGGCAAATATTCACATTATTTTGTTAATTTTTAATGATAATTTTTTTTTAAGAGGGTGGCGGCAGGGCCACCATATAGGCGAACTAGGCGACCGCCTAGGGCGCCAGGGCCTAAGGGGCGCCAAAGGGGGCGCTAAGTGGCCCCGTTTTTTCATGAAGGGAAGACGCAAATAAAACATTTTTATTTTGAAAAGGAAAATCATGAAATTAGCCTAAACTTTAATTTATATTAACATTTTATTAAATTGTAAGTTTATAATTTGGGAACAGCTCGCAGGAATATGCTCTGCTTGTTACTCTTTAAAACTAAAACTATGAAGTTATCTCCAATAGTGGAAAATCCTACTCTTCCAAACTTGTGATTATATACAAATGCTAAGCATATGCGACATTCTCTGCTCTCTAGGCGCCCTCGCCGGGGCCGTTATACAGTAGTTTAGGTTTATTTTTATCTTGACAGCCAAATTTCAAGACTGATCCACTGTAGTAGTACTTGAGGTTAGCGTAAAAACCTTGCACTTTTTGATACAGCTTAGCCACTTGGTATGTGTATAGAGGATGCCAGTAAAAGTATTTTTATCCAAAGAACCAACCTTGAATTCCTGAAGAACACCCCCATATCATTCATTAAAGATTGTCGCCATTACATTCATAAATTGCTCTATAACTCCAGTACTAATAGTATTCCGATCTTGATAAACCTTTTTTGTTTGAAAGATAATTTTAAAATAAAACTTTTTTTGTATTTAACATTTGTTTCTAAAGTTAATAGTTTTCATTGTACAGTGTGTAAATAAGTCTGTAGCCCCATTTTTTAATTTTTTTGTTTGTTAAGAGAAACAATTAACCTTTGGGAAATGATACTTATTTAACCCAAATTATTTTTTGTCGTTACCAGTAATTTTGAGTTTCCCTCAAAAATGGGGGATTTTAAGGGCAACTCAAAATTTATGCAAACCCCTTTTGAGTGACCCCTCATTTTAAAGATCTTTAGAGAAATAGTCGAATGGTTGAGGTTGGAGGTCGCTAATGTGTTTCTATCAAAATTGGCAGCTTGTCAAAGTTTTAAGGAGTCGTATTCAAAACTTTGACAAGCTGCCAATTTTATAGAAACACGTTGGCGACCTCCAACCTCAACCATTCGACTATTTTTCTAAAGATCTTTAAAATAGGGGTCACTCGAAAGGGGTTTGCCTTTTAAAAATTTTGAGTTGCCCCCAAAATCCCCCATTTTTGGGGGACACTCAAAATTTGAAATATCACCAAAAGAGATCAATTATTCATTTAATAACGTTTTCCCTGGGTCGTTTCATTTTTAAGTCACCAAAGGTCAATTAAAACTCCAAAAGTACTAGACACCAGGTTTCAAGGATGTGTTATATTGAAAACTTTGACAGGCCGTCAATTTGGATAGAAACACGTTAGAGATCTCCAACTTTCACCACTCGCCTACTTTTTGAAAGCTCTTTAAAATGGGGGTCACTCAAAACGGGTTTGCATTTGAAAACTTTGAGTTGCCCCCAAAATCCTCCATTTTTTTGGGACACTCAAAATTGTTGGTAACATCAAAAAATAATTTGTGTTAAGTTAGTATCATTCCCCAAAGGTTGATTGTTTGTCTTAAAAACAAAAAATTAAAGAGCAGGGTGGACAGACGGGACAGACTTTTTTTCATACTGTATATTTGAAAAACGAAATTTTCCTTTTAATTCCATAAGAAAGTCTAATTCCTCAATAAAATGTTTTTGAGGGGTTCAACAAGACTATAGCTAAATGTAGAATATTCTCTAGGTTGAAAACTTATACGCACAGAAATTCTATTCCAATTGGTCATCTATCATCAGAATAATGGCCTCTGGCACAGGCCATTTTCTGAGTTAGCCTAGTTTTTTCGGTATTTTATGGAGTAAAAACTATTGTTGAGGTGAAACCTGAATTAAAACGAAGCAAAATAAATAAATGACTGAGAAAAATCTATCATAATAGTATAATTTTATGTGTTGATCCATTTTGAAGGTCCAAAAGAAGTTTTGTGGTCGCCCCATGTTAAGTATAGGGCAAAAGGACAGGCTCTGACGTTTTTTGTATAATAAATACTTTATCCGTCGATAGAAATGAGTAAAAATTCATGATCATATTTACCTTGACAATACTTTTACTGAACTTAGAAAGGGGGGAGGAGGGGGGCGCCAAACGATACTATCGCCTAGGGCGCCTAAAACTCTTGAGCCGGCCCTGGGTGGCGGCGTCTTTTTACCTTGCATTTGCCCCCCACATGGGCCTCAGGCCTGTGCGTGGAAGTTATCAAGCAAACCCAAGGAGTGAGCCGGTACAGTACAAGGATGAACAGTACTGCTAAAAGTATGCGGCATCATCGGGACTCGATCCTGCGACGCTGCCGCCACAGAACCGGGGCCGAGTGCGCTACCGACTGCGCCACCGACTCACTCAATATTATTATACAGCAATGCCACAACAATAATTGTCTTATGAACTACAGAATACTCGATACTTAAAAGCTACCAAGTTTGGGAAATTCTGGTCCTTATAATTATCTTCTTAGTTGCCTTTTACTGAATTGCAGTTTAGTGCCATCAACTATAAATTTAGAACGAGACCTCCCACCCTTATGTTCCAGCCATATGCCTCTAGAAGTTAGCCAGGATTTTAAGTAGGCATTATTGGACTACGCCACCAACAGGTGGAGTTTTATAATAAGCCAATGCCTCTAATTGGCGCAGTTAGCACCTACGTCCATTGAGCTGCAACGTATTTGCATGTATGCGTGGAAATTTAAGATCCTTGATTTTGGAATTATTGTTCTCAATGTTATTCTAATGTTATTCTTAATGTTATTAATAAAGTAATGACACTGGCTCTAGACTGTTTAATCCCTGTCACTTAAAATTGGCAAATTTACCATTCTGAAAGCACAATTACAGTATTTATACTTACTTACTTGAATACTTGTAATCTCCATCGTTGACCGGCATCTGCCAGATAGATTGCGTCATGATTACTACTACTAATAAAACCAATATTTAAAACTGACATACGGACACACTTTACAGTACTTCCTTTTTTTGGTGAATAATGCAAACTACGACCTCTTTGAAATCCTGGCTAACACAAAAGATGGCTGGCTAACACTTTTTGCGCTGGAAAATGAGTCTACTTATAGATTTATAGTCAGTGTATTATATGCATTGCATTACCAAAAGTTGATATACCGGTATTAAAGTATTTTTGGGTACCAGGGCGGGGCTGCTTGGCTATAATATGTTCACCACTCTTTGTTGCTCACACGGCTTACTTATACCCGCAACTCAGGAAAGTCCAGACTTTCCTAAATTCAAATGGGATGTCTGACATATTAGTTTGCATTTTTTAAGAGAGCCCTAGCCTATGAAAATGTGTTTACCATTAACAATATGAAGTACGGTACCCTGACCATTGAAAATAGATTAATGGTAAAAACTACTTTTTGCCACACGCACAAGTCTATGGCCTATGTAAAGGTTTTTTAATTTCATTTTGTAGTAAAGCCGCATGTAACATTGAATTTTGTAAATAAAGAATTGTTTGATTTGATTTACTAAATTAGGCCTATCCATGTTTTAGAGCTGAGTTCAATGGTAAAAAAACACAATTAAATCATTTTGGAGGTCATCAAATCAAAAAGTTATCATGGTCTCCGACTTAGGTCTTACTTTGAGACCTAACGGTAAGTAGCCTCCTCCCTGTATAGAGGACGTTTTTGCTGATTTTATCAAAAGACAAACAAATTAAAAATTTTTTATGATAATGTAAAATTGTATTTAGTCTATAATTAATTGTAGTAGTATGAATAGTTATGAAAATTAAAGTTTTCTCAAATATCTACACATGATAAAATCAACCCCGATTTTGAGATAAAGAATTTATAAAAAGAAATTATTTACCTTCTCCTATTGCCTCTTCAGCCCTTTTTTCCCACTGAATGTCTTGGCTCCACTTTCGACTGTGTTTTTTTCCGCTTTAGTCTGTTTTTTCTCTTCCTGTGAATGTTTTGACTCCACCTTCGACTGTGTTTTTTTTCTGCTTTAGTCTGTGTTTTTTCTTCCTGAGAATGTTTTGATTCTACCTTAGACTGTGTTTTTTCTAGCACTGTCCCTGATTTTTCAACCACCGTCCCCGCTTTTTCTCCTTTTGATGCTTTTGTTCAACTTCGTGTGTAGCAGGGGGCTCTTTATTCGTCTCATCTGTGACATCATTCATATAACCATCGCACCAGCTTTTGTTTGAAACTCGACCTCAGCCCTGCCCAGTCTATACCAAGGTCAAAGTTCGGAGTGCAGAGGGTATACCCAGCGGCTCAGGTAAGTCGTCGCTCTCTCGCCTGCTGACCGTCGTCCAGTGAACATCATCCGCCACCACACGATGCAAGAGTGGACTTCTTCAGACGGTCATGGGGGAGAGCGGGGGAGCTAGAGCTGGTATGTAAGTAACTAATAGGCAGTCAAATTAGGCCCGATACGATCCTCGCGGCTACGTCTGCAGGAAATCATGTTAGAGACCGAACCGTTCACAATTAATTAAATATCGGCCCACCATGCTACACATCTTTTGACGATTTTCTTGTTCCGACTCTTTTCAAAGACTGTTTAGATCCTGTACCTTTCTCTGCTGATTTCCTCGATTCTTTTGACATAGAAGACTTTTTAGCTTCAACTTTACTCTGTGTGGACGGCTTTTGTTCGACTTCCTTTGCCGAAGAAGTTTCCTCCACTTTCGTATTTGTTTTAGCAGGAAACTCCTCTTCATGGGTTGGAATTTCGTCTGCCATATTTAAAAAAATACTCTTTTTCTAAATAGCTAATTAAAAACTTCCAATTTTAGACCCTAACACAATCTGTTAATAGTTGGATTATACACCTCCTATTGTGATTGTAAAAAATCAACTTTGTCAGCACTTTCAATTTGAGAACATTAAAAATTACCCAGCAAAATAAACAAGTAAAATTGAAGGAGGTAAACAAACAATCACATATGGTTCTCTTCTGTGTGAATCTCAGATCTGTGTGAAAACATCAGTTGAGTGTTGCCTAGCAACACTCTGGGTAATAAGTAGGCTGTCCCAGATATATACAGTATAATGTCCTATATACATGAAAATGAACAATCGATGTTTTTGGGGTCAAGGGAAATAAAAATGAAAAGTAATTATAGTCCCGCGCTGAAGTGTTAACATGCCACCTACAACAATAGCTACTTTTCTCTCTATAGGGAGAAATCCACTAAAATGAGATTTACTTAAAAACTTGAGGCAGTTTGGTCACTTTTTAGTAGGAATAAAAAACAAAGGACAGGTATAGTCTTGAATAAATTAATTTTCCAGGTCAACGAATTTGATGTAAATTGTATAATAAACAATATAAATATTTATTCAATTATTTTTTGTTTTGCTCTGTTCTTTAACAAACAGATCATGAAATGAATCATTAAGTAGTTTAGTATAATAAATAATGTTTTCTATGGAATTTCTTTCAATCATGTAACATTCATGTATGATATATAGAAATTGCTCCAAGGGTGTCAGACTCATAAACTTTTCGAAACAAATAAATTTATTTTCTAGCCTCGTCTCATGAAGCCCGAGAACTATTTTGTCACTCAGATTTTTCTAACAGCCGACAAGATCTAAAAAATGTATTCTAAAAGCAAACTATAAATTTTACCGACCCGTTAAATAATTGAAGACAAATAAAATATCTTGATTGTTTTTGGCAATCTCTCAATATATTAACAACTTTTTACAAAGATTTGAATATATGTAGTCTTGGATATTTTTCCACCGATAGTAAAAATAATTACTGTACATTTTACATTACCTCGCAGATACCCAGATAGTTATGTTAAGCAGGGACGTAGCCAGGATTTGGGGAAGGGGGGGGGGGTCCAGACGACATGACCCCCCCACTTTTTTTTGTCGAGAGGGTCGTGAATTTGAGGACACGAGATTATGCGTAGCAGGTATTTAGATAGATACAGCTTGGTAGACTTTATTAGCTACCCTTTTGAGCTACCAGCATCATTGATTTAACTTGACACTTAAATTCATACCAGCATTTGAGAATAAAAAAATGATATTCAACTCTGATTTTAAAATACAAAAGAATTTCTCAGTAAAGAACAGGATAATATTATAACTCAAGTAGTGGTCAACTATAGTGAAATTCGACCCGTGTAACTGCGCTGAGACTTAAGTAGTTATCAAACGCCACGAATAGCTACTTTAGCACTTAAAATTCACTTCCAAAAATATGTCATATGTTTTTATATTCAGTATTAATTTAAAATGTTTACGTAAGAAATCTGAAATTATCTATTTTTGTTCATATTTTTTATCTCCTCGTAAAACTTAAAAAGTACCGATTATATTGTATTTCAAAGAATATATTTTACGAAGTAAGGAGTAAGTTCGGTCCGGGGGTCTAGTATAGTAGACCTTCGTTGATTCGCCGGATAGTCGGGTGTTCTACTTGTAATCTCGAATGTAATCTTGTATTAAATATCATTAAAATTATTTGTAAATTTTATTTTTTGATTCTTACCTCTTTAACATTACTGGATATACTTATTTTCTTTTTTAACACAAACGCGTCCATTTTTCTATATAAAAATTACACGTTAAATATATGCCACACAATACAACGCACGTTGTTTCTCTAGTGAAGAGACGACTGTAAATGACTCTCCCGATTTCCCAACGTGGATTTCAGTCAGTGCAGTGGTTGTAAATAATCTAATCTAATGAAAAAAGGTAGGCAAGAAATACGAAAGTAAGATAAGAATTATATAAAATAAAAAATAAAATAAATAAATAAATCGTTTATTTCTCAATACAATCAGTACATAGTTTTACAATATTACAAAGCATAATCCTTATACATAAAAACAGAAATTACAAAAATCAATTACAAAAATCAATTCTTAGACATAGACGATTATTTTAATCGTCTATGTCTAAGAACTGGCCTGGGAACGCAGCTGGAAAGATAGCAGGCCAGGTGTCTGTTTCAATTGCGATAAGACCATTTTTGTAAGAATCGAGTGTGGTAGCAAAGATAAAATATACCCCTTTATCTATGGTGGTAGTTTGCATTTTTGGCATGAATATTGGACGGTTAAATGTTGTTTGTATGGACTATTATCCTTGATAAGTTACCTGTCACCCTTATTCTTTAAACTTTTGCTTTTGTATTGTTTATGTAATATAATATAATTATTATTATTTTTGCACCCTGCACTGAAAAAAAGAGTAAGTATAATTCGTAAGTGGATTAAATAAATATAATAATTATTAAAATAATCAGCAGGAAGGGGGGGTCCAGACCCCTTGGACCCCCTTCCCCCTTGGCTACGTCCCTGGTGTAGGATGATTGAGGCATGAACTTGTAATCTTATTACTGACTAAGAATCGACATTTTCCTTAACATGACTATTAATTAACGGCCCAACAGCCAGTGACAGAGGGGATCTACATTTTAATGTGGGATCCAAACCACAATTTTATGTATATCAATTACAAAGACTACTGAAGTTACACAAAGCAAAAATTACTGAATAAAATCTTACATCTGAATAAATCTTTGCAAAGTCTTTATTTAAAACGAAAAAACACCATTTTGTGGTAGGGGCTGGTTCATCATTTTCCCTATCTTCTTGGATTTCTTCTTTGCGCTCTTCTTCAACTTTTCCTAATTCTTCAACTTCTGGAGCTGCACAATGAAAAAAATATTTCAAATATTCTTTCATTTTTTTCTTCACATTCAGTGCTACTCTGTCAATATTTAATTTGGGCCAATTGTTGTCCCTCGGCTTTCACTAAAAGATAAACAAAGTAAAACCAACTTAAATCATTTGAAGTATAGGCCTACTACTTAAAAAATGATCACACATTAATAGGATTTCTTTAAAGTTGATAAACACACAAAAATAATATTGTAACTTAAAAATGTAGTGGTGGTCACATGTCCTCCATTATACCTCATGACATTTGGAACATGTTTTTCATTGTAATTGTTGTTATAATGAAAATAAATAATATGCAACATACTTAAAATAATGTCTAAAACCAGGGACCATCTTCTCCACTGGTATACACCAGAGTACCGGAGTTACTTCTTGTGATTTGGGTAACTGTTATATGTTTGGTATTTTTTAGCCTGTCTCCAGGTTTTTTTGGCCAGTCCCAGATCAAATAAGTTCAGGTTATTGTCACTAAAGTGGGAAGGGCGATTCAGTCAGTGATGGTACTTAAAGGCGCCTCCACATATGCGCTATTCGGCATGCACCGAATGTATGAATAAATGAATTTTATTTCTCATAGTAAATAAACATATACATACAGTCATTGTATTTATTGAGAAATGAAACTGGCCACTTTAACAAGTTGTGTGACCAGTTGCTGAACAGAAAAAGTAACAACTAAAAAACTACAGAGTCTAGCATCATTATAATAACATTAAATCTGCTTGCTGTAACATCTGAGGTTTCAGTTTTTGTTGTAATGAAAAAATTTAATCGTAAACTATGTTAAAATTTTGAAAGTATTTATAAAAAACAGCATCGTTTTAACAATTAATAAAATATTTTTGTACCAAAAAGTTATTTAAATATCTTAGATCCTGCTGAGAAAAAAGCCAAGTGATTGTTTTTTTACAAAAAATATTAAGATTATTTGCATTCTTGATTTGAAGCGGAAGCTGATTGAAGTACTTGGGACCCAGATATTGAAAAGAATATTCGACGTTCGGCGAACTATTTGTCTCGCTATAGGACCGATAGGGCCGTCCCTAGGGTTGGTGGCTCCCGGGCAAACGTGGTCGCGGCACCCCCTCCCTCAGCATTAGTCGCATATGTTAGCTTTTTGCGCTGCCACCAATACTTACACAGCTTACGTTAAGTATAGTTACATATATTAAAGGGTAATTCTAGGACTGCAACAAATTGAGAACATCAATCGGTAGAGAATGTATTTCAGAAGAAAATGAATAAATGAAATACAAACAGGAATTCACTCTTACTCTTAACTACATCACTGTGATTAACTAACTCCCTGTTACTGTAACAACAGTCACTAGCAACAACAACAGTAACAAAATGATTACATCACCCGCTACCACGTCCCGAATCCCGACTCAAGTCTCAACCAGTGATGCCAGACAGGTTTAGGCATTTTACCTGCCAACTTCATAAAAAAATCCCGCTTTTACCTGGGGTTTCGGCAATAATCCCCGCAAGTATCAAAAACCGGGTAATTATCCAAAAAACCACCTATAATGACTTTCAAAACACCCAATACCTGGCAGTCTCCTCAAAATTACACGGTAAGGAGGGAAATTAACATCACTTAACTGGTTACTATGTACCAAAATATATATGCTCACTTCAGACTTGTTCTCAAAACCATGAAAACAAATTATTTTTCTCATCTCACATGTACAATGAATATTTACAAAGCAAATCGTAATTCAAAACTCCCCGGCTTTAACCATTTTTTATGTATTTAGGATGCCGGGTAAACACCCGCAGCTCAAGTCTAGAATCCCCGGTTTTTCCCGATTTTTCTTAATTCTCTCAAAATCCCCGAATGGCCTTAAAAGTACCCGAAAATACTGGGCAAATACCCCGTTTTCTGATAAAACTGAAACCAATAAAATCATACCAAATACATATTACTAACTATAGAAAACTATAACTAAAACAATTGTAGCTCGTCCAAAATACCCGGTTTTACTGGGTTTTTTTATATTCAGGTTGTTGGGTAAATCCCCGTAGCCCAAGTCTTAAACCCCCCGTTTTCAAAATACCCGAAAACGGGGTAAGTACCCGGTTTTTGGCAACACTGGCCTCGACAAGTTGGACAGCGACAGACGATTGGATGTGCGTGCAACTTGCATAGTACCGACACTGTTATTATTTCATGGTTCGTACCATTGACTATGAATGTATAAGATTCATAGTATATTTTCATTAATGATAACTATAGTGTTAAGAATAATTTCTTGCTACAGCCCTTTTTTTCAGATTCGTATTCCGATTTATTAACCCCATAACTTCACAATTCATACAAATTTACAAGATTGCAAAAAAGATTGCCCTCAGCCGCTGCTCAGTGCCCCCTCAGCCGCGGCTCAGTGCTCCCTCAGCCGCGGCTCAGTGCCCCCTCAGCCGCGGCTCAGTGCCCCCTCAGCCGCGGCTCAGTGCCCCCTCAGCCGCTGCTCAGTGCTCCCTCACCCGCGGCTCGGCGCCCCCTCAGCTGCGGCTCAGTGCCCCCTCAGCCGCGGCTCGGCGCCCCCTCAGCTGCGGCTCAGTGCCCCCTCACCCGCGGCTCAGTGCCCCCTCAGCTGCGGATCGGTGCCCCCTCAGCCGCGGCTCAGTGCCCCCTCACCCGCGGCTCAGTGCCCCCTCAGCTGCGGATCGGTGCCCCCTCACCCGCGGCTCAGTGCCCCCTAACCCGCGGCTCAGTGCCCCCTCAGCTGCGGATCGGTGCCCCCTCAGCCGCGGCTCAGTGCCCCCTCACCCGCGGCTCAGTGCCCCCTCAGCTGCGGATCGGCGCCCCCTCAGCCGCGGCTCAGTGCCCCCTCACCCGCGGCTCAGTGCCCCCTCAGCTGCGGATCGGTGCCCCCTCACCCGCGGCTCAGTGCTCCCTCAGCCGCGGCTCGGCGCCCCCTCAGCCGCGGCTCGGCGCCCCCTCAGCCGCAGCTCGGCGCCCCCTCAGCTGCGGCTCAGTGCCCCCTCAGCCGCGGCTTGGCGCCCCCTCAGCCGCGGCTCGGCGCCCCCTCAGCCGCGGCTCTGTGCTCCCTCAGCCGCAGCTCGGCGCCCCCTCAGCCGCGGCTCGGCGCCCCCTCAGCCGCTGCTCAGTGCCCCCTCACCCGCGGCTCGGCGCCCCCTCAGCCGCGGCTCAGTGCCCCCTCAGCCGCGGCTCAGTGCCCCCTCAGCCGCGGCTCAGTGCCCCCTCAGCCGCGGCTCAGTGCTCCCTCAGCCGCGGCTCGGCGCCCCCTCAGCTGCGGCTCAGTGCCCCCTCAGCCGCGGCTCGGCGCCCCCTCAGCCGCGGCTCAGTGCTCCCTCAGCCGCAGCTCGGCGCCCCCTCAGCCGCGGCTCGGCGCCCCCTCAGCCGCTGCTCAGTGCCCCCTCACCCGCGGCTCGGCGCCCCCTCAGCCGCGGCTCAGTGCCCCCTCACCCGCGGCTCAGTGCCCCCTCACCCGCGGCTCAGTGCCCCCTCAGCCGCAGCTCGGCGCCCCCTCAGCCGCGGCTCAGTGCTCCCTCAGCCGCGGCTCGGCGCCCCCTCAGCCGCGGCTCGGCGCCCCCTCAGCCGCGGCTCGGCGCCCCCTCAGCTGCGCTCAGTGCCCCCTCAGCCGCAGCTCGGCGCCCCCTCAACCGCGGCTCGGCGCCCCCTCAGCCGCGGCGCCCGGGGCAGCTTGCCCCGGTTGCCCCCCCCCCCTTCGGACGGCCCTGAGGACCGACAATGAACAAGCACTAATAATGTCTTCTACTTGCCAAATACATAAACACCCCTCCACACTACTCGTGATTCGGCGAGTCGCTGCTCGCTGCATGTGAGGAGGCGCCTTAAAGCTAAGAGGCTTCATATGGGTTCATATGACCAGTAATTTTTTGTAATTACTATTCATAGTTTTATTCATCAATTCTATGCAAAATGCTAGAAAATACTATTTTATAATCAAACTTGTCCTATTAATAAATTTGAATTCAATTGTTTTAGAAAATTTCATAGTTGATTCGCAGTTAGTTGTTGATTAATTCATAGTGTTAAATTGATAGCCTTAATAATTCTGGTGTTCCAATACGCTGTAGAAAGTAAAGCCATATAAAATAACTCACACATTAATCCCACTGAAATAGAAATCACCAAGAATTACTCTCTGAACTGACATATTACACATTTTATTTAAAATTTTTTAAAGAGACTTTTGTAAGATAGGTCCCTAAAATAAAAAAAAATTGGGTAAAGTAAATCAACTGCTCCCTGATTAAGTAACAATGAGTGTGTTTTCCAGTCTCCCTGTCCCCCCTTGACTGGAATTACATCTTTAATACTATCTCCCAGCCAATGTTCTCTGTCGAGCCTAACTAATGTATTATTATCCATGGTTTTAGCCCCTGAGCTGTGAGCTTACATTCTAACTAATGTCTCGATAAAAATGCATCTTCTATCTATGACAAACTATTATTATGTATTGTCTTGTAACGCCGGTTCCTCCATTTTGTAACAAGACGTCCCCAAGTTAAAATATATAAAAATTATGAGAAAAAATTGTTTACAGCTTAGTCTTATATTTTGTCCGCGGCTCAGTGCCCCCTCAGCTGCGGATCGGTGCCCCCTCACCCGCGGCTCAGTGCCCCCTCACCCGCGGCTCAGTGCTCCCTCAGCCGCGGCTCGGCGCCCCCTCAGCCGCGGCTCGGCGCCCCCTCAGCCGCAGCTCGGCGCCCCCTCAGCTGCGGCTCAGTGCCCCCTCAGCCGCGGCTTGGCGCCCCCTCAGCCGCGGCTCGGCGCCCCCTCAGCCGCGGCTCTGTGCTCCCTCAGCCGCAGCTCGGCGCCCCCTCAGCCGCGGCTCGGCGCCCCCTCAGCCGCTGCTCAGTGCCCCCTCACCCGCGGCTCGGCGCCCCCTCAGCCGCGGCTCAGTGCCCCCTCAGCCGCGGCTCAGTGCCCCCTCAGCCGCGGCTCAGTGCTCCCTCAGCCGCGGCTCGGCGCCCCCTCAGCTGCGGCTCAGTGCCCCCTCAGCCGCGGCTCGGCGCCCCCTCAGCCGCGGCTCAGTGCTCCCTCAGCCGCAGCTCGGCGCCCCCTCAGCCGCGGCTCGGCGCCCCCTCAGCCGCTGCTCAGTGCCCCCTCACCCGCGGCTCGGCGCCCCCTCAGCCGCGGCTCAGTGCCCCCTCACCCGCGGCTCAGTGCCCCCTCAGCTGCGGATCGGTGCCCCCTCACCCGCGGCTCAGTGCCCCCTCACCCGCGGCTCAGTGCCCCCTCAGCCGCAGCTCGGCGCCCCCTCAGCCGCGGCTCAGTGCTCCCTCAGCCGCGGCTCGGCGCCCCCTCAGCCGCGGCTCGGCGCCCCCTCAGCCGCGGCTCGGCGCCCCCTCAGCTGCGCTCAGTGCCCCCTCAGCCGCAGCTCGGCGCCCCCTCAACCGCGGCTCGGCGCCCCCTCAGCCGCGGCGCCCGGGGCAGCTTGCCCCGGTTGCCCCCCCCCCTTCGGACGGCCCTGAGGACCGACAATGAACAAGCACTAATAATGTCTTCTACTTGCCAAATACATAAACACCCCTCCACACTACTCGTGATTCGGCGAGTCGCTGCTCGCTGCATGTGAGGAGGCGCCTTAAAGCTAAGAGGCTTCATATGGGTTCATATGACCAGTAATTTTTTGTAATTACTATTCATAGTTTTATTCATCAATTCTATGCAAAATGCTAGAAAATACTATTTTATAATCAAACTTGTCCTATTAATAAATTTGAATTCAATTGTTTTAGAAAATTTCATAGTTGATTCGCAGTTAGTTGTTGATTAATTCATAGTGTTAAATTGATAGCCTTAATAATTCTGGTGTTCCAATACGCTGTAGAAAGTAAAGCCATATAAAATAACTCACACATTAATCCCACTGAAATAGAAATCACCAAGAATTACTCTCTGAACTGACATATTACACATTTTATTTAAAATTTTTTAAAGAGACTTTTGTAAGATAGGTCCCTAAAATAAAAAAAAATTGGGTAAAGTAAATCAACTGCTCCCTGATTAAGTAACAATGAGTGTGTTTTCCAGTCTCCCTGTCCCCCCTTGACTGGAATTACATCTTTAATACTATCTCCCAGCCAATGTTCTCTGTCGAGCCTAACTAATGTATTATTATCCATGGTTTTAGCCCCTGAGCTGTGAGCTTACATTCTAACTAATGTCTCGATAAAAATGCATCTTCTATCTATGACAAACTATTATTATGTATTGTCTTGTAACGCCGGTTCCTCCATTTTGTAACAAGACGTCCCCAAGTTAAAATATATAAAAATTATGAGAAAAAATTGTTTACAGCTTAGTCTTATATTTTGTCATGATCCGGTGTGTCAGTAGAATTATTAAAAATAAATTAATGCATTTTCTGTAAGATTTTTTTTACAATTATGAAGTCATTCTGTCCAAAATTTCAATATTGGCCCATAGCTGTATATTGGGAGCTTTAACAATACTCGAGTAGCTGTCACTTTTCTCGATGATATGGAAAAGAGTTGGTCTTGCAATTTCAAAGCTTGTAATTTTTTATGGCGAGTATGTTGTAATCTAGTTTGGTCAGGATCAACCCTAAGCCAGGGCAAAGTAATTTATCAACCTTAAAATAAAGTAGCCAATGAGCAACAAGTTAACCCTGTTGCAAAGTAAAGATGTTCCAACCCCTTAGTACTGTAAAGCATTTTGGGTCGGATGAAAAATTCATATTTTCTATTTACAGTACACCTAGAATCATCCAGATTAATGTGTTGGAACACGAATCCGGATAACAAAAACTCTTGATAATCCGAGGTCATTATAATATCACCTATAGCAATCGTGAACCTAGCCCCTCCTATATTGATGCATAACACACCTTACCAAGACTGTGCACTGTGCAGCATGTTAGTTTTATACCAATCCATTTTTAAACTTAATATCAATTCACATAAAACTTTCACAAGAGCAAGTGCTGATAACTATGATAGGAATTTGCTCATATATAATATTTACCTTTTTTCTTTTCAATTTTGTTTAATTATAGTTATAACACATTTTTCAACATAAATTAGCTTTTTATTGTTTTCAGCAGTAGTGTATTCAAAAATAGACTGAAGCAAGTGTTGTCAACCGAACACACGGTCTCTATTATTAGACCATTGTTTTAAAGTGCTAGTAATTTTTAAGAAGTCTGTTTTTTCGTTTGCCTGTTTCTTCGCCATTGTATTTTTTGGGAAAATTCTGTACAAAAATAAAGCACTGTTTTCATTTCATTTCAAAACGTTCACAACTAAACACAAGAAGTAACAGTGACAACCTAGCCCGCAAATTATCGTTGATTACTGCACAGGGGCGGCAATAGGGAAGGGCAGGGGGGCAAATGCATAGGGGCCCGGAAACAAATCTACGGTTTTACCGGGGGAGTAGATACTAATCAAATCAAACAATTTGAGTTCCCAAAAATTGCGTATAAAGTAATAAATAATAAAGTAAAAGAAAATCATTTTTAAACATACTAAGCAACAAATCTTTAAAAATTCAAATAATTCCTATTTATTATAGTACAAAATACCTTCATTGCAAACTGGGTTTTAGATATACTATGTAGCACATGTTCTCAATCAAGTATCAGCATCACATGTTTCATGTAACCTAAACAGAAGTTTTTAGATCCCTATGCTTTTTAATGGCAGATATTTTACTTTATTTCTCGTTTTCTGGTAAATTTAAATTTCAATCAATTTCGGTATTTTTCCCGCAATCTCAGAACAGAGACCTTTAATTTGAGCCCTCTCCCGTCTTTCTACGACTTGCCAGACAGACGCCTACAATTTTGACGCAAAGAATCGCCTTACGAATTAAATACCGTATGTGATATTACAAGTCTTTTCTCGTTTCGTTTTTACGCAAGTACTCATCGAATATTAACCATACAAGGAAGTAAAAATAATTATTAAGTGATTTTTTTAGTATTTAAATAAAACACAATACAACCGTCGCAGCAGACCTGCGTACTCAGCGAATTTCCATTCGTCCAAAGATGTAATATTTTTTTAAATTCTTTATATGGACACATAAGCCCTATTTATTGGAATTTATTTTAATGATGAATTTATGTGTGGTATTATTATTATTTTTTATTTTACATATTTTTGTTTAATATTACAAATCTTACATATTAAAAAACTTTTGTAAAACTAATGACACTGACCCTGACCGTTACTGGACCGGTTTACATGTGGGTTGTACCAAAACAAAGGTTGTTGGTCTTATATGTGCAGTCTTTATTTGTATTTTGAAAGTATATATACTAATTGGGTCAAAAAAGTAAACTTTTCTGATGGAGATTTAACATTGGGGAAGAAATGTTAAGTCTGTGACAGCGAGCCTGACCATACTACTGGACCGATTGAAACGCAGGTTGTATACCAAAACAAAAGTTATTAGTCCTATATGTGCGAGTTTTATTTGTATTTTGAAAGAATATGTCAATTGGGTAAAAAATGGAAAATAAATTTTTCTTATGGAGATTTAACATGGGGGAAGACTATTAAAGTTTATGACAGCGAGCCTGGCCATCCTAATGGACTGATTCACATGCAGGTTTTACGAAAATAAATCCTTCCTAAATAGATCCTTTATAACTTAAAGCGGTCCAGTATATTAAAGGTTATTTATTGGTCCTTGGCGTTATTGTTGTGCACGTTTTATAAGTATTTTGAAAATGTTATGTTAATTAAATATCTAAAAAAAAATTTCTTAAGGAGATTTTAAGGGAACAAAATTTTAAGCTTATGACAGCGAGCTTGCTGACCATATTGATGGACCGATTTAAAAATAGGTTGTACTAAAACAAAGGTTATCGGTCCTTTACGTGCAGGTTTAATTTGTATTTTGGAAGTATTTATGTTAATTGGGTCATAAATAGAAATAATTTTTTTCTAATGGAGATTTAACATGGGGGAAGACTATTAAAGTTTATGACAGCGAGCCTGGCCATACTACTGGACTGATTCGCATGCAGGTTGTACCAAAATAAAGATTGTTTGTCCTATATGTGCAGGTTTTATTTGTATTTTGAAAATGTTATGTTAATTAAATAAAAATAAAAATAAAACTTTTCTTAAGGACTTTTAACATTGGGACAAAATTCTAAGCTTATGACAGAGAGCTTGATGACCATACTAATGGAACAATGGAACAATTTGAACGCAGGTTGCACCATAACAAAGGTTATCGGTCTTATATGTGCAGTATTTATTTGTATTTGGCCTGTAGTATTTTCACTGTAGTGTGGCCTTGGTTGGACCAGTAAAAAGGTTATCGGTCATATATGTACAAAAATTTCTTAGAGTTGATGCAAGTAGTTTGTCTTGGTAACATACTAGAATAAAACTCCCATCCAATAAATGATTAATATTTACAAAAAAGGCACAGCAAGCAAACTTCTTCTTCATAAAAATTTAATGATATAACTATGCAATAATGTCAAAACTTTATTAACATTTTAACATTAATTTTACAATTTTACAGTAAATCTTATTAAAAGAATGATTTTGATTCGTTATAAGTCATTTATCTACGACCATTGCAATAAGCACCAATTACGGTATTACAATAAACATTATAATGATATACATTAAAACACCAAAAACCAAGCAGTACTCTAATGACGACTTTAGAGTACTGGAGTCACTTTAGAGTACTGGTTCTAGACCAATGAGAGCTCGGCATTTGACGGAAGTAGTGTCATAATAACAATTACGTAATTCGCACATCAGCTGATTGTTGCATTACGATTCATGTTTGAGTTTACTTATCCCATCAGCTGATTGTTCCACAACGATTCATGGCTCAGTCTGCTTATTTGCCTAACCTCAAATGTTAGTTGACCTATTCCATCATTAGTAAGTCATGAGTTTTGTTTAACTTCGGGGGAAATTTTGTCGTATATTGTTGGTCGTAGATAAAATAGTGTATGCAACGATTGTATTATGCCTTTAAGCCACTCGTGAGATATTTAGAACACTTCGCTCGTGTTCTAACTTACATCTCACTCGTGGCTTAAAGACATGCATTATACAATCGTTGCATAAACTACTATTTTCATTCACCATATTCCAAAATTTCAAACACAATTTGATATTTAATTGTACTATTTTTAAGCTATCCTTAAGCTATTAACTATTACACTTTGCAGTATAATATACAAATTGACGCTATACCAGCATTCATTGGTGAAATGAACACCAAACTGTATAACTTCCTTGGCTATGAACAAATTATTTACATTTCATTTCCCTTAATGTCTGTCTTTTCTTTATCAAGTCTGATGTCAGCTGAGCAGCTGTTCTTTAGTTTCTATTTGTGTTTGTGTTTGTATGTGTAGGTTAAGTTTTTGTTAGTCAATGTTTGATAAACTGTTTAAACAGTCTAATAAAATTGAATTAAATGATTAACGTAAATGTTATTTAAAATATGTATACCCAGAAAAATGTAGCCTAATCAAATGAATAGATGAGATGTAATCATATAGAGGTTATGATTGAAGTGGGTGATTTCTAGATCTCTTAAATGTTTTTATGTTACATTAGCAAACTAAAGTAATAAGGTTTGTAAATTGTTATATTTTTTTAATAAAAACCTACTCAAATATGTTATTAGTAATGGTTTATATTTAGGTTTTTTGAGGATATCTTACATTAAGTTTAGGCTAATAAAATAGTAACTTAACATGTTCAGTCTGACAGAAGTCAAGCCGTGACCCTGATGTGTGCCACCGGTGGCACACTACAAACTTTTCAAAACTCCGACAAGTACCAATGGTGACGCACTGTTCCCATTTGATTCTTCAATGCATTTTCACAGCGCTTTCGGAGCTTTGCTGGGTTATATTAGGCTATTAGGTGTGTTCGTATTTTAGGGTTGTATAGACACACCTTGGCCACTGATGGCGCTTGTAAAAACTTAAAAAAAATAAATAAATGTGATTAAGATGAAGATTAAGGTGATGTAATAACGACAAAAATGGTGGAAGGGCTCGTCAGAAGACCCAGTAAGTGGTTTACTCGTACGGAGATTGCAATAACTAACAGTGAATCGTTTGCCACTTCACCATGTGCCGCGCAATCATCGAATCAAGCGTGTACCACCGCACGTAGGCCCATGGTGATTTCAGTATGCCCACGGACAACGTGTGCCACCGGCAATATACTATCAAAATTTATGAGTTTCTCTAAAATTAGCTACTTTAGGTAGTATTAAAAAAGGTAAAATCAACAGAAATTTTAAAGATTTTATTAAAATTATGACTTAGCCTAAGTTTGTTTCGCCTTACTGTAGGCCTATATTGCAACGTACTTTTATTCAGTTCAAAAATTATGACGTTTACCACCATGTCGGGCTGAACTTGTTCAATAAACTTAGTATCACTTGATTGTATTGAATTAGGCCTATCAAGTTAAATTTTACTTTTCAGACATTACATGGATGTTATTCACCACAGGTAGGCCAAACTTAGTTGGTGAATTTTTCTTAAAATCAAGTGATAGATAAAAATCAGGTTTTTAAATTTTAGTAAATTAGGCTTCATTGCTTATTTATAACAATTTAAATATAACTACACAATGAGGAAATGTTTACCAATAATTTAAATCTCACAAGTCCTTATATTTAAATGCATCCTTGCTCAATTTGATTACGGTATTTATTTCTAACATAAAAACTTAAAACTTTTTAACAGATTGAGACGAAATTGTCTTCGAAAACAAAATGTTTTTCATCTAACCGCTGCTACAAGAACTACACTTTTATATCATATTGTAAATTAAATATTGAATAAATATATTGATAAAAAAAATAGATAGACCAGGTAATGTTAAATTTTCAATCCAAAACATTTGATCACATGTTACAAAAATTAGCACATTCTGGTAGCTGTAGAATTTTGTTAGGCCTCTCTCTTTTTCACTCCTAGTTTCGATGTTTTAACTCCTTCCCTATGTCACAAACAACCGGTTACTCGTGCCAGCCATTGCCCAGAGTGCAGCGGCTGTAATCAACGATCAGTCCCGGGTGCGTTTTGCGTATTTTGGCCAGTTGTAATGCGATCGCTATGAGTTTTATATCCCCGAGTTCATAATTTTTCAAAGAATACAATCTTATTCTTAACTCTACATGAGTAACCAGTTACTCGTGCTGCTCTATAGTTATTTATGGAACATTCAATTTAGTTTTTTATTGTTATTATTCCATAACACGAAATATACACATTTTTTAAAATCCTTTTGTCATATAAATATGTTATTAACATTCCTAGTATAATTTACTATTGAATTTGTAAATTTTTATAACCTGTACAATCAAATATGGTTATTAGTTTTTTTTTTTATTTCTTCGTTGGGTCACTTCAGAAACGAATCCTGATCTGCAGAATGAAAACAAGGTCGTCTTAGTTTCTGTGATGGTAACTAGAGTGCAAGAGCTTCACCCTCAGCTGATATATCGCACGGGAAATGTTGGCTTTGCCACATGTAATCTGTTACTCTTGACGCACTGGAATAAAGATCAGGGTATAATTCTACCGCAGCGAAGTAGTTAAAAATATAATCCCTTTTGTAACCCTGTACCATATTTTAGCCTGATAAAAGCAAAAAATGGTCCATTTCAGGGATAAAAATCTTTAGCGTGAAATCACACTCCTGGCGAAATCTCTAGTGACGAGTGCCAAACTAATTTCATGAGTGCTCAGTTTCTGATTCTAAAACATCTGTATGAATGAGCAGTCTCTTTTTAGTATTAAAGTCAATGTTAAAAATAATTTTGAGGTACAGTTTTTGCATTACATCTGGCTACCTATGGCTGATTTAGCTGTTTGTAAGGCGAGGGGGAAGAGGGGTACTTTTCAGAAATCAATGTTCCAAAAAAACCTTTTTATAATAAACCTATCGTGCTGGTTTTCGAACTCAAAGTCATGAATGTCTCTTTACACGTTTGTTCCAAATTTCATCGCGATCGGGCCTTTTTTACTAAAGTTATCGCGCCTACGGACAGGTATATATATATATATATATATATATATATATATATATATATATATATGAAAATGAACGAACGGTGTTTTTGGGGTCTAGGGACCTCAAAATGAAAAAATAACATGGTCTCCGGCTTAAGTCTCACCGTGCCGCCTACGGTAATAGGTACTTCCCTATAGGGGAAATTCGCTAAAATCATGGAGACTACAATTTTTCTCCGAGTTGCATGTAGTTTGATTAAAACTAAAACAGCTCAAGTAATTCAGGACATTCTTGAATTAATTCGTCAAACAGAGGTGATTCGTGCTAAATTCAAGATCATAGTTCTATATCTAGATAGTCTACCGATAACTTAATTGAAATATTTGAGTTAACCTTTAGGCCTATAGATACAGAATAGTGATCTAGCCCTAGGCTGCACTAAAAAACAGACCATGCTACAGCAGTCCCAGCGCTGCGACATCTCACATCAGTACCGTACGCTGGGAACTAACAACCTATGTTTATTCATATTACTAAATGTTCAATTAATATTCCTTGTTTAATTAATGTACTTCCTTTGTATACATTTTATCACTGACTGTCAAATACTATTTGTTTATTTAAATTTTCATGTTTTGTTTTGAGAGAAATTGATCAGCTGCACAGCTGTGATTTCTGAGCAAGACTCTTAGCTGGCCTCCTGTTTTGACATCAAGAATTCTGAAGCAAGGCAAGGCTCCACTGAAAAGACAGGCCATGCTACAGCGATCCAAGGCCCCACTAAAAATACAGGCCATGCTGCAGCGATCCCAGCGCTGCACCACGTCACACAAGTAGGCAGGGAACTAACATCTTATGTTTACATTTTATTGCTAAATGTCAAATATCCCTTGTTTGTTTATGTTTTTTCTGTTTACATTTCATCACTAAACGTCAAAATTACTTGTTTGTTTACGTTTTCTTGTTTTGATTTCAAAGGAATTGATGATCAGCACTCCTGAGCCAGACTTTCAGACCGCCTACTTGTTTGACGTAATAAATCATGCAGCTTGGCCTGCATTTGTAGTGTGTCTTTCAGCAAGGCCTGTTCTTTTAGTGAGGCCTTGCCTAAACCTTATGATTCACCGAAACATTGTAACCTGTACGCTCGGATATCGAATTGAAGAGGTCCATTGGGTTAACTTTGACATGTGAAGGTAGGGCCTAATACAAATTTAATTTGATTCAGCCTATAAACTGATCTCGTGTGATAGAGGTAATTTTAGGGTGGTTAAGTTTCTGAGATAATGTATAATCGGATGATAATTTAGGATTACATTAAACAAATTTAAATTAAATAGTTTTCATTAAAGTAATTTAGATTCCTATTTGATATAAATTATTACCTGAGGGAAATGGATGTATAAGCCTCACCTAGTTCGGCCGATTACTAGGGCTCGGGGCGATTCAGTGCGCTCGTTACTAGCGCTTAGGACGATTACAAAACAAACCAGTTAATACAACTCAATCAAAATATTTTGTGTGGTCTTAGTTCTGCAGTCAAACCGCGAGATCCGCTAGTTTCTCGAGCCCAACTACATCATACGCTTGAACCAGCAACCTTCAGGCTATGAGGTGAGCAGTGAACAGTTTGTCCACTCAGCTCTCTAGTCAATTTGAGTTGTCAAGATTTTTTTTCTAGACGAGAGCCAGGCTTCGAAGTTTTCATGGACATGCACTGCAGCTTAAATAGCTATGCACCCTCGAGGTTACGGCATTATCACATAGCAAATTGCCATTGGTGATTGGCGGGTTTTTAACACGGATCTTGGGAGCCGAAGTCCCATGTTCTACTTCTATGCCAGGCCGCTCCTGAGTTAGGACGAGCTGATTCCCAATTGTTGAGAACAGTCAAATCACGCACCATTCGACTTGTTTATCTGTTACTCTGGGATAATTGACTGTTGTGTACTAACTTGCCTTCCTTCTAATACTTCTACTCTATAAACCTAAACCGATCTTAAAATAATTCAAGAACCGATTTGGTGAGAGTTGATTGTGTAATTGAGGTTCATTTTCACCAAAATATTATTTTTAATAAAAAAGAATATTAATTGTTATATGTTTGTAAAGAAAATCCCAAGATGTTTAACAGAACAGAAGGGATGGGGTTATCTGTGCCATTTACAGCCAGCCGGCATTTTTTCCTTATATTTAAATCTTGGACTGGGCCACTGCAAGTCAAGTATAGTATCAAGGCAAAATGCAACATCCAAAGCTCAGGTTACATATATACAGTTCAAGTTCATGTGAATTGCCAATATTTTTTAAAATTTATTTAAAGTATTTCTAAGCAAAATCTTGTTATCATTTTTTGTAGCTGGTTTTAAACTATATAATAATATTATATCTTCACCTATTCTTTTCATTTACTTTGAAATTAACTGAATTTTTAATATAGTATGTACATTCTGCAAAATCTTGATCAATGAACTATTCAAAATAAATACAAATGGAATATTCATCACCTGAAAATGTAATCATATGTTCAGAATTGTATTTTTAAAATCTCTTAAATCAGGGAAGCTATACTTTTGGAGGGAAAATTAAAAATAATATTGGACAACGTACTGTGTTTAGCACATCCAATACTATCCAATTTCTAAGCAACGGATTGACGTAGAATAATGATTGAAAATGCTAAATTGTTTGTTTTTTTAAGCTGAATTCAATTTTAACAATTAAATTTAAATAAAATTAATAAAAAGGTGTTAAATCTTGAAAATAAATTTTATTTTGTGAAAAAAACCTTCTTAGAGTAAACCAATCTTGCTGGTTTTCGAACTCGAAGTCATGAATGACGCTTTACACGTTTGTTCCAAATTTCATCAAGATCGGACCTTTTTTACAAAAGTTATCGCGCCTACGGACAGGTATATATATATATATATATATATATATATATATACATATATATGAAAATGAACGAACGGTGTTTTTGGGGTCTAGGGACCTCAAAATGAAAAGTTACGGTGGTCCCGCACTTAAGTCTCACCGTGCCGCCTACGGTAATAGCTACTTCCCTATAGGGGAAATTCGCTAAAAACAAATGTTTCAGTAGTTGGAATTTTTTTCATGGTATATAAGTTTTTCCTTAGCTAATAATCTTGTGGGGTCAACTCCGGGGATCTTGGGGGAATAATCCTTTACTGATAAAATACATTTTAGGGTTGTGTAAAAAACACCCTGTTTTATATGTACCAAGAAGGCGAGTGATGATCAGTCTGTACCATTATCGAATGCGAGACTCGATTTTCGTGTGCTGCAAGCGATTTTATATACTAAAAATGTTAATTTGCTGTAATAGTTGGTTTTACGAAACAACGTTCTGCACCATACACTATGACTATGACGCCACATTCTTTTCATTTTTCATTTCACATGTGTGTTCCTTGGTCAGTACCTGAGCATTTGCCTTACCCAGCCCCAGCCAGGCTTGAGACCATCACACTCGTCAGCGGCAAAGCCGAGCCCATCGAGGAAGGGGTTACCCCCGAGCCTCTAACTAGGGCAAACTGACTACTCATGACCACCAACTGAAATGCTTAAAGGAACACTTGCCACGGATGACAAGAGCCCTTACCACACCAGTGGGGTGGAGGTCTACGTGAGCTTCGCACGAGGCCTACCTTACCTCTGACAGAGCCAATCCGCCATTTTGAGCCAGAACAGGACACACCAGACTCGTGGGGGTGACCCCATAAGCCCAGGGGAACATACCCTGCCCATTTCGTAACCACGTACCACCACGAGACCAATCCCAAACGCTGGTCCACCAGCCCTGACCGAGATTCGACCCCAGCCAGAGCCAGCGGGGCCTGGCAACCAGCACCCGTGGTACTTCGTTTGCCCATGCATCCAGCCTTGCGGCCTTCCGCGATAGGTTTCCCGTTACGGAGCCGGGATTAGAAGTGGGTCCCACCCGGGATACTAGGTTAAAAACCCAACACCCTTGCTCAGCAGAGGCTTCCCGCAAAGCCTCCTCCAATGGACAGCGAACCATCCAAGTCCTGACGTGAGCCTCGCCAGGTTCCCCATTTTCACCGCCAGCAGACCTTTGCCCTCACTCTGGGCAGGACCAATAGTCCCGTTTCACACCTCGGAGGGGAACCATCCGGAGAACCCAGGCCTCAACAAGGGGAACAACCGGGGCCAACGTAAACTAACTTGGTTTACGTTGGCCCCGGAACAACCCCGCAGATGAGCTGTCAAGCCAGCTGAGAGCTGCGAAAGGCTGGCCCCAAAATATCGGCCCAGTGAAACCTTCAGGCCCCCACCAAGGAGCTAGTTCCAGAGACAGGGATCAGTCCCGGTCAAGCTACTTCCAGAGACAAGGACGTGCCTAAGGCACCACCCTCACTCTGGGGGGTGGTGTAAGTAGCACAATACAATCTATCGATGTGCAACCGCAAAAATATGCCAATGAACGATTTTATAAACTGAGGCCTTACGTCTGCCTCGATACAACTGACGTTGGACACTTTGTTGCCATGGTAACAGCGAGGAATTTGAAGGATCTGTCTTATGGGGCCGTCATCGCTTTTTGACCAATTTTGGACACCCCCTCCCTACAATCATCCTACCGTCATAATCCGCCTGACCCTTCTAATTAAAAAATGACGTCATAGGATACAAACTCCTTAAATGAAACCATCTTAGGGAAAGTCCTATATTGATACTGGCAATACCACGACAATGTTACAAAATACCGGTTAAATGGCAATACACGACAATATTGCTGGCAATATACACGACGGTTGGTAGGTGGCAAAATGTGGAAACTCCCCAAATCGCCTGTTAAAAATTATGTTTGAATCGAACCTTCAAACCTTTGATTACGTAAAGGCCCATTAATACTATGAAGTTCAAGTTGCGACATCATGTTGAAAGTTGCCCTGAGAAAAACAAAATGTCACGAAAAACAAAATGTAAAACGAAATGTCGAGTATTACCTGTAATAACACTAGACTTGCGAGAGCTTTTTGAATAATAATTTATGAAAGTTTAATATATCGATTTTAGAGTAGCCTTACTTGAATCAAGGCCACACTAAAATATAGGCCGGAGTCTCGTCCTCTCCCCAGTCACAACAACGGCTTAACTCCTAGCGCTGTCTTAGATTTAATAAATACAATCGTAGGAATATTGAAAAACATTTACAAAGAAATTCTGGCATTGAAAGCAATAAGAAAAACTGTCAAATTTTGTATAAATAATTTGAGAAAAGTAAACAAAATATACTTGTCAGAGATGTTTACCGTTTTTAAAATCTAGAAAATAAAGTCCTAATTTCTGTAAAATTATTTTTGACTGCAGTAAACTTTTCACTAATTTATGCAGGTTTAAAAATGTACAGTTCAAAAACGAAAACTTAAACTAATTATTCAGGGCATAATAGTTTTTTAGAGTGCGACAATGAATCGCCATTAGAGTACAGTACATAACAAAAGCGTCTGCGATTCCGTCTGATTATGTGACGTCACCATAGAAAAACTCCGGCCTAGGTGTGGTGTGACCTAGCTTGAATTTAACACTGCTTGCAAATGAGCTTTTAGGACAAACTTCTATAGTGTAAATAAACATTTAACTCAAACATGTAATTCGAGGGTTTCATGCCAGAAGCGTGAATCCACCAAAACACAACTTTGCAGAACGGGCGATTACAGATTTTCAATATTTTAAATAGTTATCGCTTAAAAAACTGTACACTTAATAAGACTTTTGATGTGTATTTTATTGATTCAGTCGTTTATTACTGAGGTTACATTGAATTAATATCTGAATGTTATTTAGCTGTGAGTTATGATTCTTATGTCCTTTTGGAATCAGCTAAAAATTGACCAAACACCAACAGCTATAAGCCCCTAGGTTATTATTCTAAATCTCAGTAGGTAGTATAGGTAAACCCATGAACATTTGAGACGTTGTACTCGATAAAAAATGTAATGAACGAAAAAATATTTCAAAATCGCCAATTTGATCAATATTTCCTTCTGACATGAAGACTGAATTCTGACCTACAAGAAACCCAACTTTCACCGCGGTCGTATCGCGTGTCTTTTTTATAAATTTGGCGGCCGTCAGTGTATGTGTTTTTGTATGTTTTCGTGTCGTAAAAATGTTAAATGTGTTTTTGACTGTGTGTTCTACGTGTTTTACATGACGACTTTCTTCAATGAAGAATGATTATAGGCCATAACACATCCTTGAATCACCCGATGATGCCTTCTTAGAAAAGGCGAAACTAGTTGTGTTACAACACTTGGATTACGAGAAGCAGGTATTTAAACCGATTTATACAGTATGTTTTCTTGAGGGGATTTTGCACTCTAGCCACTGCAATCAACATTTAATTTTACTTTAAAATTGAATTTCGTAGGGGTGTTATCTACAATAAATTGATTGGCCAGACGTTGGGGGAATAAATCAGAAGGCCCTCTTTCCATTCAAGGAGAGCATAAGCTCAAAATATAGGGTTTTTTGGTCCAAAATAGGAATTGAAGCCCTGAATAGAAATTTGCTTTGTGATGTCAGTGTAAGTACTGGTTTATTATTATTATTTTCATGCTCATGTGTTATCGTTTATTACATTGCCAAACCTAACGATCAACATGATTTCACAATACACAAATTGATCCCGGTACAAAAATGCATGTTTTGGGGAATTAAGATAGTTGCCAGATAATTTGTTGCGAAAACTATAATATGTTACAGTTGAATATATTTCAAAGAGAAAAATCGTCAAACTACGTTTTTTTAAGTGTGGTCTCAGGTCTCAGGTGAAACAACGCGCAGGAATGTGTGCAAGTCGGCTGCGAGCAGCTGCAGTGTCATGTCATCTGCCATTTTCATTCTGGACATGTTGACGTTTGTGGAAAATGTCAAAAACAAATATCGAAAAACATAGCCTAGTTTCAGTGACAGCGATGACGTTTTTCTAAGCATTCCATTTGAATAAATATTTCAAACCCAGTAACAGAACAGACGTGTTTACTTGCCTGTTTCATGTTAAAAAGTTTGACGCAAAAAATACTGTCGAAAAACATCTGGGGCGTCACTCTTTCAATTTTGCTATATGAAAAAACAGTTAATAAAATTTTTGTTTCACAGAAATACATGGTTCATACTTGGTAACCGTTTAATGCAGTTTACCTCTTTGTCCTTTTAATATTTTCATGGATTTTTGAAAAAGCTAAGCATCAGAAATCTGTACCAGAAACTGATAATTTGGCATAAAAATATTAAGTAAGAAGAAATTTAGTATAAGTTCATTTGACCAGACTAAGAAGTCTGTTGAAAAAAACGATTTGTTTTACTTTTATTTTGGAAGGATTTTACCTGTACTGTGGCAAAAGATTGAGTATGCAATTTTTTAATTTCTCCACAGCCTTACTAATCGGGAATATTATTCAGTTATTCTATGATGGAAAATATACATTTCCTACCACTGTATGGAAATAATAACATTGCCACACCTGTAAGCAGTATGCAAAACCGTTCATTTCCGCTTTCATTTCATTCCCGCTCGCTAAATCAGGGTTACTTGAAATGTAGAATAGGTTAAGGTGGCACACAAAAGAGATAACTATGACTCAAACTCCAAAGACCAGTTTCTATTGATCAGAAATCCCGTAACACTCACCGTATTCTAAATTCTAGTTGCATTGCTCTAAATCAGCTGATTTAATTGTCACCGTTTCTATCTCAACTTCCGGTTCGTTCCAATAGAATAAGCAAACATAACCTCAATTAAATTTTGTGTACAGGTTAGTTAATAAGTTAAAATTTTTAAATAATGGTGGTAGAAAAAATATTGTGTGTATTACGAGCAAAAATAGTCACTGCCGCTCTCGAAATGTTTGGCCACACTCAGCTGACGCTTCCTGAGGCCATCTACAATTAATTCTCGAAAGGCAATGACGTCCTTTGCTCTCTTAATACACAAATAGCTAACGTTGGTAACACGTTTTAACGTTGGTTGTTTAAAATAAGGCATAAGAAATGACAAAATAAACATATTTTTGGGTTTAGTTCACTAGTTAATTAATTCTTTTTATTCTTGTCCCGGAAATAACTTCAGTGGATATGTTCTATGTTCTTGAGTAAACTCTTCTAGGTTAGATAAAAAACAAGAAGACTCTGTGCATAACTGAACTAAAACTAAATATGAGATGAAGTAAAAGATGTGAAGAAATTTCTTTAAATTTTATTCCATTAAACGTTTATCTCATATCCACCTACGATTAAATATGAAAATAATATTTTACATGATAGTTATGGGAATGTAAATTTCGCCAGTTGTGATCTAAACGATAACCAGTGCCAGCCCCCCCTCAACATGATAACTATTTAACTAAGGCCCACCAAGTCTGGGCTTAAGGCCGCACACCGGTAGGGCAAGGGGCACACGGTGGAAAAAAAGGTAATCAGCGTGAATTTTGAAAGTGACAATTAGGCTCCAGAACGTAATTTATCTAAAAAGGTCACTTTTTCGACAACACCGTCAGATCTTAGAGGGGTCTCACATTAACCTATACATGGCTAACTTAGAGTTTTTAAAAATTAGTTTGGCACAAGATTTTTTATTTTACAATCAAGATGTATTAAACCAATTTTAAATTGTTAACCAATGTTTTTGTTTTTAACCAATGTTTTAATTTTTTTTATCGAATTTCCCCTATAGGGAAGAAGCTGTTACTCTCATGGGTCAAGATATGAGCCCGAGACCATCATAGCTTTTTGTTTTGAGGTCCCCAGAAGCAAAAAACAACATTCGTTCATTTTCATAAATATATATATATATATATATATATATATATATGTGTGTGTGTGTGTGTGTGTGTGTGTGTGTGTGTGTGTGTGTGTGTGTGTGTGTGTGAGTGTGAGTTTAAGCACAATACCTCGTGTAAGAATGGCCCGATCTGACTGAAATTTGGCGCAGACATGTAAAGTAGTAATTATTCGGATAAGTTTGAAAACCAGCTGATCGGACCATTGAAAGGGAGGGTTAAGGGGGATAAACCCCTCCAAAAATAGGTTTTCGGGATTTTGTACGCAGAAAAATAAAAATTTTTCTCAGGAACATTGAATTCAGCTTGAAAAACACAAGTAATTTAGTATCTTGAATTGTTGATTTATTTCCATTGGCTACCGAGATATCGCTAGTGGTAAACACAGTACGTTGTCTCAATGTTAACCTTATGGGGAATAAATAAAATTCTATATCTTGCTTATTTCTCAACCTATCAGAATGAAAACTGGTTTTATAATCTGTATTTGGTTGGCAATTGTATCCTTTGCAAAAAATATCTAAATTTCACTCTTCAATGGCAGCAACCTACATTTCCCATGTTATTCTCATGGAGAAAACTGTTGTATGCTCAGTTTAGTATTTAAGTTTATTTTACATCAGGGCCGGCTCTACCATACAGGCGAACTAGCGACCGCCTAGGGCGCAAGGGCCTGAGGGGCGCCAGGGCCTGAGGGGCGCCAGGGCATGAGGGGCGCCAGGGCCTGAGGGGCGCCAGGGACCACCTAGGGCGCCCGGGCCTGAGGGGTGCCAGCGACCGCCTAGGGCGCCAGGGCCTGAGGGGCGCCAGGGCCTGAGGGGCGCCAGGGACCGCCTAGGGCGCCAGGGCCTGAGGAGCGCCAGCGACCGCCTAGGGCGCCAGGGCCTCAGGGGCGCCAGGGCCTGAGGGGCGCCAGCGACCGTCTAGGGCGCCAGGGCCTGAGGAGCGCCAGCGACCGCCTAGGGCGCCAGGGCCTGAGGGGCCCCAGGGCCTGAGGGGCGCCAGTGACCGCCTAGGGCGCCAGGGCCTGAGGGGCCCCAGGGCCTGAGGGGCGCCAGCGACCGACTAGGGCGCCAGGGCCTGAGGGGCGCCAGGGACCGCCTAGGGCGCCAGGGCCTGAGGAGCGCCAGCGACCGCCTAGGGCGCCAGGGCCTGAGGGGCCCCAGGGCCTGAGGGGCGCCAGCGACCGCCTAGGGCGCCAGGGCCTGAGCTCCAGCGACCGCCTAGGGCGCCAGGGCCTGAGGGGCGCCAGTGACCGCCTAGGGCTCCAGGGCCTGAGGGGCGCCAGTGACCGCCTAGGGCGCCAGGGCCTGAGGGGCGCCAGGGACCGCCTAGGGCGCCAGGTCCTGAGGGGCGCCAGGGACCGCCTAGGGCGCCAGGGCCTGAGGGGCCCCAGGGCCTGAGGGGCGCCAGCGACCGCCTAGGGCGCCAAGGCCTGAGGGGCGCCAGCGACCGCCTAGGGCGCCAAGGCCTGAGGGGCCCCAGCGACCGCCTAGGGCGCCAAGGCCTGAGGGGCGCCAGGGCCTGAGGGGCGCCAGTGACCGCCTAGGGCGCCAGGGCCTGAGGGGCGCCAGGGCCTGAGGGGCTCCAGGGACCGCCTAGGGCGCCAGGGCCTGAGGGGCGCCTGGGACCGCCTAGGGCGCCAGGGCCTGAGGGGCGCCAGGGACCGCCTAGGGCGCCAGGGCCTGAGGGGCGCCAGCGACCGCCTAGGGCGCCAGGGCCTTAGGGGCGCCAGTGACCGCCTAGGGCGCCAGGGCCTGAGGGGCGCCAGCGACCGCCTAGGGCGCCAGGGCCTGAGGAGCGCCAAAGGGGGAGCTGAGCGGTCCCTTTTTTCATAAAAGGAAGGCGCAAATAAAACACATTTATTTTGGAAAGGAAAATCATGAAAGTAGCAGTAGTCTAGGCCCCGACTTGGCAGAAATTTGACCTTGAAAATCAGCTGTTTAAAAAAAAAGCGCGCCAAAACGGAAAAAAAGCGCGGGAAAAACGGAAAAAAAGCCCGCCAAACAGTGTTGCCAACAGCATAGAGTAAAATGCATATACTATAACAGGTATATAGTACATATAACATACTACGTCACGCTACCCCTATTACATACGTATTTACATACGTACATACTACGTCACGCTACCCCTATTACATACGTATTTACATACGTACATACTACGTCACGCTACCATATATTATACATTTATATATGTATAACGGTATATTATAATGGTTTATGGGTGGACATAACCTCACTTTTTCCCGCTAAAACTCATAACCTCACTTTTTCCCGCCAAAATGGCGGACATAACCTATACCCATAGAGTATAACCTCCTCACAGTACATAGAGTGCTATAACATTATGTATGTTGGTCTTGCGCGCCAAAATGGAAAAAACCTATACCCATAGAGTATAACCCCATAGTATATAGAGTGTTATAATATTATAATGGTTTATGTCATACTATAATAATGGTGTATATTACGTCACACTAGATATATCAAGTGACCTGTATCCCTGAAGGTGGTGTCTATGCCGTAGACTTATGCGTGGGAGTGTGTATTGAAGGTAAGAGTGAAATATTATTTTTACTTATAAAAAATATATTGTGGTCAAAATAATTAAGTGTACAAGTTAAACTTGTATGAAAAATAAAGCTAGTTCCAGTCAAAAGGTTATTGAGACACTTGGTCCTTGGAGGTATTATATCATTACATTTTATTCGAAGTAATATAAATTATGAATAAATCAAGAGAGAGAGAGAATAATTTAACTTTGTAAGCTAGAGCGAGTGAAGTAGATGATTGTGGATTGTGACCGTGGGCCGTGGTCCGCGGTTTGTGGCTGGTTATCGGCCAGCCATCCGGTCTCCTTATCGTCAGCGACACCATATCTCTCACACTCTCTGTCAAGTGTCTGCACCTGACAACGTCGCTCCAGTTGTGCTTTCTAATGTAAGTATTTTCACTTACTCAATATGATTGTAAATAGATATAGGTTAGTTCTTTTTTATTTGGACATATAATACTCGTTTATCCTATATGGTTTCGGAATTATTAATGCAATGTTTGGCTCGCTTGTCATCATATTTGGTTTTCCTTTATGGTCTTGGATATTTTTTGAGACCCTATATCTTTTAGAGCTCATCCAAAACCATTTTCATCAAGATTCTTTCTGAGTGACCATAAGTAGTTTTTTATGGCGATAAACTTTTTTAAATGTGTGATGATTTCTTGTAAAATGTTTTGTTGTTGTGATAGATATCTATAAACCTCTGGGTGGATTGAGTAGCCCTGAGTTTATTTTCTTGACTGGTTTCTTTCAAACCTAATTCACTAAATCGTTGAGAAAATTTCCTAGCATATTTGAGTAGGTTTTCATTTTCAGTAGAATTATATTAGGGTGAGAAGCCAACGCCCCTGTGTCGTAGTAAAGAACCCGGCCTTCAAAGTACACATCACGGCCTCTCCTGTCAAAATTGTACACCGTCAGTTTATACTTTTTTAGGTGGTCTTGAAACTTGATTAATTCTTGGATACCTGCACCATTCTCCGGGATCTCTACTCTCGCTCTTTGAATCAACATCTTGGCCCTGACTGTCTGTCTCTTAGCTTTGTCCTGTCGGATAGCTTTGAATAGAGGGTCATTATTTAGTTTTGTTTTTTATTTAGTATGTGTTTTTCAAAGTCCTCAGTTGAGTAAACGATTTACAATTATTACTACACATACAACAATTAATATTACATATAACACAATTATTACTACACATACAACAATTATTATTACTTAATAAATAACACAATTATTAATAAATAAACAATATTAAGCCCCCCTCTGTACTTAGCCTATATCTGTATACAGTCATATTGAAACAAAACCTTTCACAGGTGGAGGAATTCAGGGCCTTTGCTGAGCAACACTACCCTACCCATGCGGCATTTCCAGGAAACTTCTCTGCAGACCGGAGTAAGGAGGCAGGGCGAGAAAGCTAGCACCTGAGGTGGGTAGTCATGATATTTAAACAATTCTTTAGGGGATACTAGTAATGTCCCTGTAGGCTTTGGAAGGCCAGTATATTTAGACCATATGATAAAAATTTTGAACGTCCAGTTTCCACACCACGGTAGGTCGTAACCAGGCCGTATGGACGCCGGCGCGTTTATTTTTGTTAACCCAGAGTAATCGCCAAGAGCCCTACCTCTGGGGGAGGATAGAACCATTAGTTCTATCTCTCACGGTAATGTTGAAAATTTTGAACGTCCAGTTTCCACACCACGGTAGGTCGTAACCAGGCCGTATGGACGCCGGCGCGTTTTTTACTATAGTGAGTTCCCCAGTAGGCCTAGTCTCACTTTTTTAAACCACTGCCCCATCCATCGCAGTGGTTCGTGACAGCCATTCCATAACAATTTGCTGCCTCCGAAATATTTTTTTGTATTTTATATCTTTATATTTTTTTTGCTCTTCTGCTGGTCCGTTCATTGTGTATGAGGTTTAAGGTAGAGACTTTGTTCTCTACCTGTATCTCTCTCCATTTACTGAGACCAACAGAGGATTTTTAAAATTTTATATTTTTTTTTGGTCTCTTACAAATACTAAGGTAATCCTAAAGATGGGCAGTAGGTACAAGGGGAAACATTTCACGTTTTCTAGGTGTTATCCAAACCCTTATTATGTTCACCTGTGGTCTTACAGGTTTTACGCTAGCCTGATGGTGAACACTGTACCTTAAAACATTCATACTTGGAGATTTGCTAGAGGGAAACATTTCACGTTTTCTAGGTGTTACCCAAACCTCTTTTACTTGCCCCATGGTCTTACAGGTTTTACGCTGGCCTGTTGAGCAAGTCGCAATCTCCCACATACACACACTGGGCTGTTCAAAGGTGTAGCCTAGACCCTCCTCAGATCTAGGCGCCACAATCTACTAGGCCCTTCATCACATTCACACCGGGCTGTTCAAGGGTGTAGCCTAGACCCTCCTCGGTTCTAGGCGCCACAGTTTACTGAGCCCCACATTCACACATTCATTCCCCCATCTCGGATATACCAAAAATATATGTAAGAGACCTATAATATTTTCTCAGCATAGAATTGCGCCGATTTTAAGGCACAATTCTCGCTATTCAATTTATGTTGATTAATAATGCAGTCTACTGTAATATCATTATCATCTATATACAAACTTTCATCTATTTCCAAGACATTATAGTGAAACTGTCTTAAAAATTTTGCCTTTTCCAGGCCTTTGGTGTAAATAGCCTCAAATGGCTTACACAAATTTTTAATCAATTCTTTACTGTAATGAACATTACCATCCTCCCACCTAAGGTGGTGATAGTGGCGAGTCAACCAGCGGGCTGTTCGCTTCATTTTACTATTTAAATTGTCATAGTCAAAAGGAGGTTTGAACACGAGTTGGGCTCTGTAAGATTTCCCAACAATAGCAAACTCTTTAACTATAAACATATTATTATTGTCTTTAAACCCCTGAAATTGAACTATGGCCTCCATCATCTGATTGATCCAAGTAAAACAAAACTTCTCTGTTTAATCTTTCCACTATGTGGGGAGGTAATAATTCAAAATAGTTTTTGAAAATATTGTTTATTATAATATTTTCAATATAATCCTTGACAAGGTCTTCTATATAAAACAATTCCAAGAGGTCCCGACTGATTAAATGCAAATTAAAAATAAACTGATCCCACTCGTCTTTATTCAAAGACAAAGTATGCTCCCCATCAGTTAAATAAGCATGTTTTCTATTAAGAATGCATGCAACTTTGATCTTGTCTTCACTTTGGTTCTCCTTCTCAACTATACAATCTTTTTCATAGTGTAATGCCAATGATATATCGTGGAATTTTTCAAAGAATTGGCAAAAAGTATCGTAAGACCACCAAACCCAACCTCTCCTTCCTTTAATCAAAATACCGAGACTGTTGTCTCTGTTTTTGAAAATACCCGTGATGATTGACTTTGTCCCCTCACAGTTGAGAAAATAGACTGACTTTAAAAAGATGCTAGTCTGAATATTTATAGGCTCCAAAGGCTTTGGAATAGGAACAGCTGTTACATCCGCTCCGGTCTAAGTCATGTCTGCTACTGATAGATCCCTTAAGTTAAAATACCCTCAGCTAGAGCCACCCCCTCCCCCTCTTCCTCCGATGAGAAATATTCGTCAGAGGAGGAGGAGGAGGATGAATAAGACGATATGCGGCCTGTGGTTTGCCATTTTACTTTAATGTTTTGAGCCCCGGGAGGAATAGAAAATTTTCCCTCAACAGGAGCTAGGTAATTACTGTCCAAGTAATGTTTCTTTACCAAGCCCCCGTTTGAAGTGTAAAATTCAATTTCAATCCACCCGTGATGAGACATGATGTTACCTCTCCCAGCGCTGATCCCAGACTAATCTCTAATCTCGCATACATCTACTCCCCATCTCTTTAAGCAGACACTTTTCTAACATCCCCGGTGATGGGTGTGTAAGTTAAGTGAGTGTCGTGAATTAAAAGACAGTATCCCCAAGTATGTTCCGGGAAGGCGGTTTTAGTTTCAATCTCTAGGCGTATATCTACAGGTCCCGTTTTTATGCTATCGTCTTGCTTTGAACAATCAATAACATAAATCGGACACTTTGTTTTATATTCGTTAAAGTCTAGTGCAGGGGATCCCGCTCTCCCATAGTAAGAACTTTGAAAATTAGCAAACATGTCATAGAACAAGCAAGTATTCCCCCGTAAATTATCATAGGGGTAAAATGAAGAATTAAGAAATAGTTTTACATCCAATAGATCGCACGCATCAAACTCACTCATATTTTTAGTCAAATCGCCTTTTCTCCCAGTTTGGAATGCCAAGATGACATAGCGTGGCTTTTCAGTCTGATTACTTGTTCTCAAAGTCCAGCTGAAATTCTTTGTACTCGGCAAATTAGGGTACTCAATTAGCTCCCATTGCCTGAACGGTACATGGATAGCAGGGTCTTTTTCGATAAATTTATAAAGTCTTAGCTTTTGAGCATCATTTACTGTTATGTGCGGTATGCGCCAATATATATTTTCAATAACTAGGTTAATTGTGCCGGCTACCGCTGTTGTTACGGCATTAATGTCTGTGGCTGAACGTAAAATAACCAATTCCTGCTTAATATTGACCAGAACTTTTCTGTAATCCTCTGCAAAACCCAGTAAATGTTTAAGCGGGATAGAGTAAATAAAATCTGTAACTGTTTCAGTCTTACCCGGTCCTAACCAACAAGAATTTTTCAAATAGTTTTTCTCCTCTTCCCGAATAGATACTATATTCTTTAAAGTTGTAGTGATACCGACGTTTCTCACCCTATCGATCTCCTTCCCACATATTTCATATCTGATTTCATCAAAGAGAAACGCGATCGCATTGTTAATAAATGAAACATCTTGGGCGGTATCGTCAGCTTTTTTCCCACTAACTTTTCCATGTATAACAATATAGCTTTCAAACGGGGCCGTAATTATATCTTGTTGTAGGATCGGAATACGTAGTTCATCCGAATTACCATATGTTGTTGAAGCGTAAGGGTTGTGCGTATGATATTCCATACTAGTTAACAAATCATCGTACAGCGCCTTGCTGTCTATTGCTAACATGGCCATTTTGAAATACTTTGAAACCGAGGGAGCGGAGAAACTTAATATTTCTGTGAGTTAACACTTTGGCTTTCTGAACACCACTGAATCTACCCTCCAGGGATGTATCCCTATATACCAGTCCCATTACTGCGTCTGAGATGTAGTCTCACTGAGATTTTTTCTCCACGAAAATTTACAAGTTCCCCGTCTTGGTCTTTTAAACTGACTGTCAGGTTGTTTATCCTCTGACTGATTACCGGCAAATAAATTACATTCCTAGGTGTCTCTATAATTTTATAGCCTGGAGGATCGGACGGGTAAAACTCGTGTATAACATGCCCCTCGATACCGTTTTGGTAAGATCCGCGTGTAATGTTACACTCTACACGTATTGAATTAACTTTGATTATCGCAACAGACAGTTCCGAAATATGTGTTTTATTCGCCTCGTATACTTTATCTTTGAATCCCAATAGTTTTCCCAACGAATGATCTTTTTTAAAATCAACCTTTTCCGAACAAAATAATTCGGACTTTAAAGTATTATTATTGGGTTTTAATGTAAATTTTATATTTTTCGGTAACTGGGATACCAGATATTTTTCAATGTCCTCGATTTCATAAGACCCTTCAGGAATAGTTATTTCCTGCTGGTCACCATAGTAAAACTTGTCATTTTTATTTGTTTCTATATTCGGTATAGAGTTATATGTTGAGAGTTCAATTAACCCCAGCTCCCAGTCACCATTGCTAACATCAATCGGAAAAGGCAAGTCGTATGACAGTTCACTAGTTATTCCCGTTAGACAAAACATTATTGCACAGAAACCTTAAACACAAGTGCCCGCAAATAACTGAATCGAAACTCTGTTGTCTCTCGTAATTATAGTAAATTTCACATCCGTTAAAATACTTTAACAATTCATAGGGTGGTTTGAGATTGCCAAAGCTATCGTAATAGTAAACCTTTTCCTTCAACTTTTTATAACAGACCCAATGGGTCCCTGGACCACTTGATGTATCCAGGTTAACAATGCAGTTTCGTATCCTTTAGGCTTTTTGGGTAATGGATCCCTCATGAAAACCCCTCTGAAATTTGGGATATTCAACAACTTTGCATACTTGATTAAATCAAAGTTTGTAAGCGGTTTTATCGGTATTGATAAGGTTTTTTTTACTTCTTGCAACACTTTCTTTTCTTCCTTTTCTGTCCGCCGCCGGCACCTCGTTTTGGATATGGTCTGAGATACAAGCCTTTGCCTTTTTTTGGACGCCTTACTTGGCGTTTTTTCTTACGGCCACCACCAAATTTCGTCTTTGCCTTCATAGCTGTTGTCACCGCCCAAGCTGCGGCTCGTTCTCCTATTGATGAGTCTGAGGCTTTAAACCTTTGCCAAGCACGTTCAGCTAGCTCTTTGTCAGCTTGTCTCCTTCTCTCTGAATCCTTATACCGCGAGTAGGCAATGTCGTGTACTTTACAGGCTTGGTCCAATTTATTGATTCCCGGGTCTCCTCTGGCTAATCTCTGCTTTAATCTAGTTCCCGGTCCACAATACTGATAACCACCGGGTATATGAAGTTCCACAGGTAATAGGTCAATCGCCTTGTTCAGGACCGACGAAACTATACCTCCACCCACTTTCAGTGCTCCTTTATGTCTGATTGATTTCCTCTTGGTCTTTGGCATTTTATTGTAAGTACTTGATCACCTCGTACAGTTTGTTTAACAGTGTTTCCCTGATACACCCAATCCCCAACACATCGAATGTAGTAGGCACAGTCCGAACCACAGAATTTGTGAACTCGTTAAACTCCAAAACACCACTGTCAGTCATAAAGTAAATCATGCCATTTATATATTTGAACGCACCGTAAACTTTGCCCGAGATACCACTCAATACACTGGGGACCATACCCATAAAAGACCCGGAAAAGTTACACTCATAAATTTCAACCAAATAATAATCATTATATATCATAAATGTTTTTGCTTGGTTTGTGGAAAATACAGCATTAACTTTATTAATCTTTCTACCGGCAACCAAGTCGAAATTATATTTATATCTAAGTGATAGTGCTGGGTATGTAAATACGTATACATCATTTCCGGTAAATAAGGCAATACTCCCATCTGGTCTCTGATAAATAGCTGAAATTTCTTTGAAATCCCCAGGAAGAAATCCAAGCCAATCGGTGATTTTTCTTACCTCTGTAAATTGATCAGGGGTTCTTTCAGTAGGAATTAAACTTATAACCCATACATATTCCTTATAAAAAGCAAATATCTTACGGTTCACGACTACATACTTGGTAATTTGGTTATTTTTAAACTCGCAAATATCTTTCTCTTCTTTTAATTCAACTAAATCGGTTTTAGGTGTTGTGGAGGTTGTAGTAGTGGTAGTGGTAGTGCTAGTAGTACTAGTGGTAGTTGAGGTACTGGTTGTCTGAGGTCTACCATACAAAAACTGTATTGCCAATATATCGTCTTTACCAAGATCAAACACGGTCAAGTTAACAATACCCTTGGGTGTTATTGGGTAGGGATACATGACTGATTTTTCATCACTAGAATGGTCCAAGCCCAAGGCGTGACCAATTTCATGCACTAAAGTTTGAAAGAATGATATGTTATTACCTCTTGTTAGGTTCATTGTAAAATCCCAGGGTTCTTCAGAGTCTAAATGAATATCGGTTTGGTTATACCTATTTGTTGGCAGAAAAGCATGAGCCAACACACCTCCTGGACCATCGAAATCGTAATAACACATGTCATTTCTAGAGTAAAACATGTGTTTTCTATCATCAGCAAATGAAATTATTATTGTTGGGTTTTTAAAGTCTTTTTTAAAAGTAAGATTTGCATGTTTTCCCCACACATTAAATGCTTTTTGTATTAGTTCACTGTACTGTGGCCTACCATATTGATACCATGTAATAACTGAATTGTTCCAACATCTACCCGGTAAAGCAGAGAATGGTTTCGTATTATCCTTAACACCGCATCTAGGTAAAACCATGAGTTCAAGAGTTGCATTATCCAAAATCCCAGTGGGCTCAAGACTAAAGGTCTCTTGAAATTGTAAGACTGCAGGTGTTATATCTTGTGTCAATGATGCATTATTAATATATCCATAGTGTGCTAGATATTCTATAGACTTGTTGTTGTTGCATAGTGCAACCGGGAAAATGATTAGTAGTATAACCAGCATCTTTGAATGTTGATTGGTTTATGACAGACTTTGTCTATTTTACCTCTATTTAAAGTCTGTATTTTTATCTCTGTAATAGTCTGTATCATCACCTTCCTCTACTGGGAGATGTACATCAAGTGGTAGTACACCACCACCACCTCTATTTTGAGCTGGTGGTTGTGGATTGGGCAACTTAAACAATTCTTCCCAATTTAAGTAATCATTTACGCCAGCTTGCGGTAAAATAGCTGCTCTACCGGTCTGTTTTTGATTGATATAATTGTATACATATACTCCAAACTTTTTCAGTTGCATATCGTGATAGATCTTATTACTACTGATTAACCCTTCGCATTTGGCCAATCTAGTATTAATTTGTGTCATATCAGAAATTACCTTTGCAAGGTTGGTAGTTAATGGTAAGATTTTGTCACTACATGATTGGTCAACATATCCTTTGGTAGCCGCATCATTTGATTCAGCGGGTATCGCAGTGTTTTTTATTTGCTGTTCTGAGCATCATAGTGCTCATTACTAAGTATCATACTTAGTTTATTCAGGCTTTGCAGGTTTACAGCATCCATAGGGTCTACTGGGTCACCGATATTGGAAACTCTCTTCTTCCTCATATTGTATTTATATTTTGTATAAGGTATACAGTTTTCATCCACATAGCTCTTTGTTGCTGCATCAGGTGGCGCCAAAGGTATAGCCAAGTTACAAAGTCTTTTAGTTTGCATATCATAGTTACCATCGGATGTTAAATTGAAACCTTCACCCTTGGGGCCTTTAAGGCTCTTGGAGTGGGATGTTAGGCTACGTCCAAACTTGTCAATAGTCATCGTAGTAATGCTTTACATCTACTGTTCCCCGCTCCTTTTATGTATGTTAATTCTTCTTATATCACGCTCAATATATCCGCGGCTACGGCTGCGGGGGCGGCTCCGGCTGCGGCTGCGGCTGCAATTTCAATATAGTAAAGCTTTAAATCTACTGTTTCCCGCTCCTCTAACGTATCCAGCTTCCCTAAATTCTTCGATTATACTTAATATTTCATTTGTATGCACTCCTCTGTTACCACTCTCGGTGGACATGGCAATGTGTCTTAGCCTCTCAACCAACTCGTTTGGATCATCCCAGTGTATAATGTCGTAGGACTTTGCCTTTTTCCAAAGTAATCCCGTACCCTTTGCTGAAGGAAACAGGTTTTTAATAATGTTCATGTACTTTGTCGCCCTACTTGATTTTATTTTACCATTAAACGTATGCCCGTCCCTGTGAGCATTAGTATTAATCAATATACTTTTATAAGTATTTAAATCATCACCATTGAACACTGTACTGTCGGGGACTCTTTTGAAAATAAGTTCGTATAGACCAAGGGATCTTCCATACTTTGTACCACCGATAATTATATTTCCGTCATTATCAAAGTCCAAGACTTTGTCACCAATCATAAGTGTGTCGTTTTCATAACGTGGCCCAAAAATATTGTCAGTCATTCCCCTTTTTCCGGCATCTCTAATAAATAAAGTCATATACTCTTTGGTAGTAGGGTTTTGGAAATATTTATCAATAAACTGGGTAGTTGAGGCCAAGTCTTCTTCAGTGGACACTAGTTGTGACAAGTCCCTGGAATTAGGTGTTGAAACCATTGATGGTTCAAATCGGTCTCTTGCTCTTGCTGTTGTTTCAAACGATTCTTCAAATTCCTCCTCCTCCTCTTCAGAGTCTGCTGTATCATAATTCATAGGTTCCTCCTCCTCTTTTTTAATACTCTTTTGCTCGGTTTTAATATTATTCAATGCATCTGGTGTATTGGATTTTTGTCTAAGTTCTTTTAATAAAGGTTTATACTGTTTTTCAAGCATAATATCGCTTTCCTCCACACCGTCTTTAAACATCTGATACTTGCGCTTGATAGCATTTCTCAGCTCGATGAGCTTTGACTTGAGCTGTTTACTGTTTCGCTCCATAATTGTAAATGATGGTGTTAATTATTATACTCGCCGATTTATGGCATTTCCACTTGTCTAAAAAATAGGGCATGCTTTTTATATCTTTTAACATAGTCTATTATGTCTAACAGTGAAACACCTGTCCTAAAATCCAACCCTCTATAGTAACTTTCCTCTCTCCTGTCAAACCTCGGGATCACATAACGTTTTGTAAAACTCTTGAATACGAAAGTTCTCTTCCAACCGTCTCTCCACTCTGGTATTTCAGCCACTGTATACTTGTCGTTTTCAACAGTTTTTTCCATAAATCTCTTTAATAGCTCCATAGGTCTAGGTTCATTTATATTTTCTAAAAGGTATGAATTTAGAAGCCAAAATTCACTCGGATTGGCTCCTGTAAACGATCGCCACTGCTCAAATAGGCCTCTGTTAGTTATACTATATACTCCGTTATTTAGAGAAATACCAAACTTTTCACACTGCCTTGGCAAGCATGGTAGGGCTTCTTTAAGGAATTCTACAGTGTATAACCCTTGACAGAGGTTATTAACTCCGTTATACGGTTTATTTCTACGACATTTAGGAACACTATCTGGCACTTTTGAATATCCAATGTTATAACTAATATCGATATAAAACTAGGATTTTATTGCCTTTTTATAAATCTTTAATGGGTCTCTTATGGGTATAGTTCGCTCAGTTAGCAGTATACATTTAGAGACATAGGGTATTTTACTGCCGTATGCCAACATTTCATTGCATATTTGTGTAAAGTTTACGCTACCATGAAGGTTACGTAATGGTAACTCTTTGCCAAACAAATCGGGGAAAGGTCTGAATCTTGACAACATATTTTGGGGGTCTCTCACGGTACAATTTCCCATGTCCTCGTGATAAATTACAAGCTCCAATGGTATACCTCTTTTTTCACATTTATTGAGAAACGTCAACCATGTTTCACGGTTGTACGTTCTCTCACTCGCGGAAATCATTAAAAGTACAACAGGTGGGAGCATAGCTGAGCTCTTTGGTTTTTTATGTCGCCAGCATCTTTTGTTAAATTGATGGCCGTGAGGAGGTTTTCTACTACAGTAGTTGCCAGAAAACTTTTTCTTGTCTTTGTAGTAGTATGAACATAGGTTTGATTTTACATTATGCAGTTTGGTGTTGTAGCCCCTTAAATCGTTATATGTAAAGATCCTAACCATTATGCTTCCGTCACAAAACTGTCCAAACCGATCCTATATCTTCCCTTATATGGGTCAGAAGTCTTGTCGATAACCAAAAACCCAAAGTTATCTTGCCAGGCCTTGGCGCATAACTCTTTGAATTTTTCAAATGGCATGTCAGTTGTGACATGGTCGTTGTATATGTGTTTTAAATTCATTTCGTCTTGTTTGAATAAAATGACAAAGTTTGAATTATCCCTGATTAGCTGCTTGGGAATAGCGCTATATGTCTGCCCCAAGTAAAAGATGTCAATATGTTTATGTATACCCATAGTGAAATAACTCCTTATACAATTATGCTTTTCACAAGATATGTCATCGAATATCATTATAGAATTGGGTTTAGCTTTATTTGGATGTGTAACCAAACTATTGTCATCATAGGCGAAATAACCCACTTCTTTTGGTAATACCTTCTTTAAAAACTCATATTTAGGCTGGTATAGTGATTTTGAAAATACATAAATATTCTCAAACCTTAATCCGTTAGGGTCGAATAATAAATTAAACAGTACATTTGTTTTGCCTGAAGAACTCGGCCCACAAATAATACAATGTATAGAGTCGGGTAATAAATTACCGTGTTTATTCTTTTTAACCATGCCACCTGCCCCAATATACTCATCAAAGTTTCTAACGGGGAATTCAACTTCCTGCTTCTCGATCCGCATCGTTAATGATTACAATATCTAATCTACAACGTGATATATACTTTCCCTGGGTGTTGTAGTTTTCCTCAGTTGGATCAAGCCAAGTCCTTTCTGTCAATCCAAGAGTCATGACTAATATCATACCCCTTCCACCTTACAAGTAATTTGGAACCTTTTCTCCGTAACACTTTTTCAACCAAATATACATCACCTGTTTTAGACTTGCTAATTTCTTCAGCATAAAAACCCCCTTTAAGAATTTCACCTTTAGAGTCTTGTAGTATATATGTCACGGGTCGTGTAGGTTTAATCGCGTATATTTTAAAAGTTTCATTTGTCCAATTGGGGAGGTAACCCTTTTTAAAAACCATTTTAGCCTTACTAAACCATTTTAGCCTTTGGGGGGCCTAACACTGTCCCCCAAATTAAACCTTTGCTTTTAAATTTTTTACTTTTCTTGACTTTATAATTTTTTTTCAAAATATCTTTAACATGTTTGTGTTTGACATCTTTTGGTTTCATTCCAATTGTCCTATGTTTAGTGTTGTTGTAGGACTTTACAATATCTGGCAATATACTCAACCATTCATAACTACCTCTAGCTGTAAACTCTTTCCACATACGTGTCTTCAAAGTTCTGTTGAACCTTTCTACTATACTCGCTTTGAGTTCGGAAAATGTATGATAGTGATTGATTTTGTACTTTTTCATTAGACCATTTATATGTTTATTGAACCATTCAGTACCTTGATCGGTGTGAAAGTTTTTCATTTTATGTTTAGCTAAGATTGGTTCTAACGCCTTGGCTACTTCAGGCCCTGACTTGTCTTTTAATTAAGGGAATAGCAAAAGCAAATTTCGTCAAACAATTGATCATAGTAAGAATATACCGAAAACCCTTATTAATTTTGGCATAATGCTGCATTTCGACGAGATCTGCCTGATAAAGGTCATTAATTCCTTTTAGTGTCACCTTACGTCTAGGATAATGTTTCCTCGCGGGTCTGTGTAGCTCTTCAGCTATTGCCCTCTTTCCATCCATTTTATAAATGATGGGTTTTAATCCTTTAACATTAGTTTTATAGAGTTATTCAATGCACTTACATCTGTATCACATTAAATAAATATCATGCAAGCTAAAAGTACAGCAAGAACAAATAGCTTATCAGTCAACGAAACCACCAAACAGGATACCGTACTTCCTGTTGATAGCTGAATCAATACTGAGTCAGTCTTGAACGCAATGTGGTGTTTAGTGCAGTGTTTCGGTTTTTCGCTCGCTTGTTTTAAAGACTCGCCACCACCACCACCACCGCCGACCTCACAGGAGCCAGAGTACGCGGAAATAATCGATAGGCCCCCGCCTCATCGGAACCCGGTCAATGCTGTTATGAATCCCGGTTACTCCGGCTAAGTAAGTTACAGTTATTTCTGTTTGCTTGAGTGGGGTTTGAGACCACTCGTGTTTACACACCCAGGTTAAACATTATTCCATACATGGGGAGTCCAGACGAAAACTTCACTCAGTTTTCCCGCTTTCACCCAGAATGAACTAATGTCCTCTCCCTTTTAGCAAACAAAGGACAGAGGTTTTTTTTATGTAGCCAATGGCCCCGCCACCGCCATGGCTCGTGGAGGCCTTCCACAAACAAACTAGTTGCCTCCTCCGTATTTTTAAGTTTTTTTTTAATCACCCCACCGGGCATATTAATTGAATGACCCAGCCAAGTTCTGAGCCAAACTATTAACTTTGCCCTACCATTCAAGGTTTACGGGTTTTTACACCGCGCCAGTGACCATCATTCAGGTTTACGGGTTTTTACACCGCGCCAGTGACCTTCATTCACACCAAACATCAAGTCCTTGTCTGTGGCAGACGCAAGAAATCATTTTCTACGGCAATTAAGCCAACTTGCCATCCACATATGGACTTACCAGGGGTTAGCCCAGCCAAAATGTGGGTGTCTGTCCACAGAACAGAAGCTTTCAAGACTAAGCCTTACTAACTTCTCACATACACACACACACACACACACACACACACACACACATACACACACACACACACACACACACACACACACACACACACACACACAGTGGGGTGATTTTTTACATTTTTCAACAATATTTACAAAGTTGATAAAAACATTTTTTTAAAGTTACAATTACAGTTACAAATGGCTGAACCAAGATAGGCAGGGCTCACGCCTCCTGGCTCCGCCCAGAGTGGGGGGAACCAATGGGAGAGCGATTAACCACTACCACCACTTCCGCCACACTGAGGTCTGTTTCTTTGTTAGCAGCTCATGGTTCAATACTCAAAAAATGATCTTTTACTATTTCCTTGTGCATGTGGTAATGACGACCGGGTATATTATTAATATATAGATTTGAAATATAAAAAAGTGCTACAAGCCATAGTGGAATTAGGTGAGTTTTTGTAATTTATAACCATACGGCACTGTATCAAAATTGTCTTCGACTATTTTCCTCTTAGGTCCAGTGATTTTAAATATTTTTGTTTCACTGATTGTTACAATGTCTCTATCCTTAGTCCTCCTAATTCGTTTCTCTTCAATTTCCAATGTTTGCTTCGCTTCACTCAAAACCATTTCTTTCAACTTTTCAAAGTTTAGGGTCTTGGACGTTTTACAATTTAATGTCAATCCTTTTATTTTACATACTGAGACAAGGGCTTGCTTGTTAGTTGACCAAACTATGTAGGCATAGGTTTTAGGTCCCCCTGAGATAAACTCTACAATATACGAACCTGGACCGTACTCTACAAGCTCATCAGTCATTTCACCCAGGTAATCCCCTGTAGGCACCCTGTAAAGTCCTCCCCGGAAGTAGTAGACCACACTGTCAGTGTCGTAGTAGCACACCTGACACCCCAAAGCATCCAGATGTTCGTACAATTTTAACCTCGCTTGGGCAGTGGTAAAGGCTGCTACTACGACATTGACATTACTGAGGGGCTCCCCGACCTCTTCAATATATTGCCAACTTACAACAACCACCTCCTCGTTTACCACATTGATCTTCTTGACTTGAACCTCGGGGCTTATTAACAGATCAAACAACACTTTGGATTCCCTAACAATCGATGCTTTAGTCTGGTTCTCCCTCTGTCCAAATTTACCCCAAAAACTGTTCAACATCAACTTGGCCAATGATCTCAAACCCCCATTCTTAGCAATTTTTCCCTTCTCCAATTTCACCCCTTCATGTTGAAAATAATCTGCAATGTACTTGTCTTTGTCGTCCTCAGTCTTACACCATTCTGGGTACCCCGATGCTTCCTGTTTCATTTTCAAAAATTTATTGATGAAATCAGTAAACAGGCGGCCTCCTTTCTCATAAGTGGCTACCTCGTACTCCCACAGCTCATACATGTCCAACACCACATAACCCTTCTCTACTGCTTTTCTCAACTCATCCATGGTCCATGTTCCCACTAAAGCTCTTTCTTGACTTTCATGTTCACACTCCCCTTGTTTTTGAGTTTCCCTACAAGTCCTACACAGTACAAACATTAACTTGTCATTCATTTTAGCTGGGAGTACGGGGTGGTAGAGATCCCTGGGGGGCAGGACTTTACATTTTAGCAAACCATCTACTTCCATACCTCTCTGCCTACACTCCCTATCACCAACGTAGATTGTAGGGTGACCAATTGGATACTTTCCATACTTACAAACATAAGGGTACAGGGAGCATACATCCACATACTGTATGCTTTCTCCCTCCTTACATTTGTAGTAAGTTTTTGAATTTCCAGTTCTACCTCCAAAGAATGACTGGCGTGGGTCAAGGGGAAGGGTGTTGAGGATAGGCAAACTGTCCAAATGTTTAAGGTTTTCTTTCTTTTTCAAAGCCCTAAACTCGCACTCCCACATCTGAACAACTTCGTACTCGCTGATATTTGACATCTTTTTCAAAGTCCTCTCGTACCTCAAATGAAGCGAATCAGAGGGATCCTCCTTCAGAAGAGCCTCTCTGTTGTAGGGAAAGCATTTTGGACACCCGTGCCAATAACACCCGTGAAACTCATACACATTCTCCCCGTCAAACCCATCGACTTTCAACCCATTAATTTTGACTTCTTTTCCCCTGCCTGCATGCTCTATCCTCACACCTCGCTTTTCCTCTTCCCACGACAACCACTGAAGGGCTACTTTTGATTGATTATCGGTCAATCTGTATCCGTCTTTTGGTATCAAGCCAATTGTGTTTGGTTTTAAAAAGTTTCGGCGGAAGGCCAAATTGCAAGCACTAGCAATGGTAACAGCCTCAAGGAACGGGCCAACATTACATTCCTCTAGGAAAATCTTTCTAAATTTCAAACAGGCTTGAGCCTAGATTTCCACATCAGAAATACAATACTCCAAAATTTCTTTTTCAAAGTCAAATACATAGTTTTCAGCTACTCGTTCACTGTACCATTTCTCAAAGGCGTTGTGATTTTTCTCGAACATTGCCTCTGGGCAATAGTACTGTTTGTCTGGCATAGGGCCCACATAATTTTGATTTGCCAATGTGTTGAATAAGTGTGGGAAGTAGCCCTTATTTTTCTCGGGAGGCAGATCAAAGGCTTTAGGGAGTGCAGAGAGGGCCATGGGGAAATAGCTCAAAGAGTCCACAAACCTTACATTGTCCAATTCCATCAAAATAATTTTGGTTCCCCTCATGATTAGCTCCGGTGTGAATTTAGTCTCCTCAAGCACATACTTTACCAAAAACTGAAAATCAAAGCCCTGACCATTGTGAGCAATTACACAAACTTGTTTAAACTGTTTTCTCACCTGCATGACATAGTCCATGAATTGTTGAACCGGGTCAGAGTTGAAGACTCTTGTTCGGTTCTGGCAAGCCATAGAGAATTTTCCTTCAATGCATTGGTAACAAAACTGTTGTGAAACACACAAGTTCACTTTGTGAACATTTTTACTAGGATCAAAAGCCAAAGTCTCGTCTTGACGTGTTTCCAAATCAAAGAAAATATACAAGAAATCTTTAGTTTTCGGCTTGCCTTTATTTACCTTCATGTAACATTTGTGGTTGGGATCTTTAAATTCGCTACAAATTTTACAAAAGACTTCTCCGCACTTGTGAGGAGTTGATCTTTCACTGATTTGAATAAGTTTTCCACAGTCAAGACATTTTTTTACTTTTTTGCATCTATCTACTTTGTGAGCAATAAAACAGTGCTGGTTTCTCATAGTCATGTTACAGTCAGGGCAAGTTATCCCCCCATGTTCCTCTTTACAGGGAGGTGAGATGGTTTGTCAGTAGGGGCAAATGTTAGAGCACTTATGTTTACCCTTGTGGTCATAGGGTACATGGCATGCCTCGCAAAAGTATTTACAAACAAACGCAGCAGTCAATGAGTTGATTACATTGTAGTGCCGATTGTGAAACAACAGGTTAATTTTGAATTTTGGGTTGTCTACCCGACCCTCAAAGTAGACTTCACGGCCTTTATTATCGTAGTTGTACACGGTGATTTTATAGTCTTTTAACAAGTCCTGAAATTTTTCCAATTCAGGGATCCCTCCCCCACCCTCAGGGATCTCTACCCTAGCTCTACGGCAAAGTTCCCGAGCCATTATGGTCTGCCTTTTTCTATCATCTTGTCGGATAGCTTTGAATAGAGGGTCATTTGTTACTTTAGCTATGGCCACCACAATGGCCCGGCGGAGGCACAAGTTATCTTTATTATTAATAACTACAATCCCTTTCCTAGCCTTACATTCCTCATCAAATGAATTGTAGAGGCCGGGGCGCCTACGGGTACCTGAGCCTACAGGGAGATTTACCCGGGTGCACTCGACTGAGAACGTATCTGTTGATTTGATCGATTCACTGTTAGATTGCACAATCCCCCCAAATATTTGCCAAAGGATGTCTTTATTAATTTCGGTTGCAGGTCGAAAAGTAACAAAGCCAGGTTCTTTAGATTTTAAATTTAAACTGTTTAAAGTAAATCCAAGGTAGTCACTGTCTGAAGCTTCTTCTTTCATCATGGTTACAGTCTGCCCAAACCCCTGTCTCAGCCAATCAATTTCATTAGTTTCAGGAGGAGGGTTGGAAAATTTAAATGTAATTCTAGATCCATACAATCTAAATTTTTTGACATAGGAATCATCTCTAGAAAACAAATAAACAGGTTCAACCTTTACTTCTTCCCCATCATCATTAGGACATATGGGTGCAGACTCAACAATATCGATTTGTTCCTCATCAGAGTTAACAACAGCCATTTCTCACAAAATAATAATAATCAAAGGACCAAAGAGGAAACTAGATATACAAAAAAACTAAATCGAGAATAATATACAAGGGTAATTAGGTTATATTTAATAAAAGTGAGGTTATGTTACACTAAAGTGAGGTTATGTTACACTAAAGTGAGGTTATGTTACAAAAAGTAAGGTTATGCAATATCAAAGAGCAAAGTAACGCAGGGACGTCTTACCGGCACAGGAGCAAGTAAGAGAATGAGCCGGGGGAAGAATCCAAAAGGGCGCTGATTCTCACGACCAATGAGAGAGCAGGAAATTTCAACCAATGAGAGAGCTTGAAATTTTCATGTTGCAACAGGCAAAAGGAGCGGATTTCATTCTTTCTTACCCTCCCGCGCATGCGCGACAGCTGTCACCTTGATTTTGTTCTTCTTGTTACAGGAGGCGGGAAAAGAACGAGCGAGGGAAAGAGGAAGGTACGTATCCATTAGTACGTATTACTCTGTTTTATCTTACCTATATATATAGTATTATATGTATATTATATTCTAACATAATATACACCGTTATTATAGTATACCAATCAATGATAGGAGGTAGTATGACATAAACCATTATAATATACCATTATACATATATAAATGTATAATATACGGTAGCGTGACGCAGTAAGTACGTATGTAAATACGTATGTAATAGGGGTAGCGTTACGTAGTATGTTTTATGTACTATATACCTGTTATAGTATATGATTTTTACAGGCTACTATGGTGTGACTCTGGTTTATAACTGAACCTGAATTCATGACAACTGCTATCTCAACCATGATAATTACTCGACCGCATCAGCCACAGTAACCGCGACAACCACAAACTGTTACGCGAGACACTACCTTCCTTGACACAATTTAATCTTACTTGTCATAATATTATAACACTCTATATACTATGGGGTTATACTCTATGGGTATAGGTTTTTTCCATTTTGGCGCGCAAGACCAACATACATAATGTTATAGCACTCTATGTACTGTGAGGAGGTTATACTCTATGGGTATAGGTTATGTCCGCCACTTTGGCGGGAAAAAGTGAGGTTATGAGTTTTAGCGGGAAAAAGTGAGGTTATGTCCACCCATAAACCATTATAATATACCGTTATACATATATAAATGTATAATATATGGTAGCGTGACGTAGTATGTACGTATGTAAATACGTATGTAATAGGGGTAGCGTGACGTAGTATGTACGTATGTAAATACGTATGTAATAGGGATAGCGTGACGTAGTATGTTATATGTACTATATACCTGTTATATATAGTATATGCATTTTACTCTATGCTGTTGGCAACACTGTTTGGCGGGCTTTTTTCCGTTTTTCCCGCGCTTTTTTTCCGTTTTGGCGCGCTTTTTTTTAAACAGCTGATTTTCAAGGTCAAATTTCTGCCAAGTCGGGGCCTAGACTACTAGTAGCCTATACTTCAATTTATATTTACATGTTATTAAATTATTAATTTATGATTTGGGAATAGCTCGAAGGAACATGCCTGCTTGTTACTTTTTAAACATTTTAAAACTAAAAACCTGTCTCCAATGGTGGAAAATCCTACCCTCCCAAACTTTTATTATACACCAATACTAAGCATGCGACATTATCTGTTCTCTAGACGCCCTAGCCGCTATACGGAAGTTTAAGTTTCTTTGTATCTTGACAGCCAAATTTCCACTTTGACTGGTCCACTGTAGTCCACCATTTTCCTAATGAAGGCAAGTACTATTATGTTTTTTTTTTAATTATTGTTGTTAATAACTTGTCTAAAAGTTTTTCAGCCTAATTGTTGGAGTTTTATACTAATTATATAGTTTTTATTTAATAAATAGTCGAAATCATATCCTCTTTATGTCATAAAGTATCTACACTCACAAAAATTTATTATTTTAAATTTTTTCCCAAACCAACTCCATTTCAATTCTATAAAGCCTAATTTTATGAGCACAATTTTTCAAATGGTATCGTGACTATGAACACTCGATGTGCAGTCTCCAATTGAATGAATTACAGTACAAACGTAGGAGTTCGAATTTGACAGTTAATCATCACATTGATTTTGACTTACTTCTTTTTTATTTTGTTAATAACATGGAAACCCACGAGGTATAATGTTAAATATTTCATTTTTCCTTTTATTAACTACGCCATTATAATTTTTTTCTTGCGATGTGACTTGCACAAATCACGTTTCTAGTCAGAAATAAGTTACAGCATTTCTATGATTTGATGGGATAATTAATGGGGGGAAATATTATGCCTAGATAATTATAATACAATCAAGCATAAAAAGTCAAATATCACACATAAGAGAATATATATATGATGACACTGAAAGTGTATGTAAAATGTGATTTGGCTCCAAATTCACTGGTTTAATTATTGCTGATGGTGCTACCAGGTATTGCTATCAAATTCATAAAAAAACAGCCCTGATGATGCCCCTGCCAGCATTAATGGGGGCTTCTTCACATGTCAATAAATTGGACTTCTTAAGGCGGAGAGGTTTTTCATTGATCAGTGGTTCCAACCCTGAACAAAATTTCCCATTTTCAAGTGTTTCCTTGCGGATACCAAAATAGCGCAGATTCACTTACCTTTCATTACAATGAATATTTACTTTTAAAGAAGAAACTTCGAGAACAAAAAAAACTGACAAGTTTCAAAAAGCATCACCTTGAAACCGTATTGAACTGTGTACCTTAAATAGTGTCATTACACTATTTTTTTTTTCATTAAAAAAGACTGTTCTTGGCTGTTTAGTGCGTTATCTTTAAAGTAAGAAAAATTGACAGGGGAATATGAACAGATCGATCACTTCACTCCAATGACCCCAAGCAACTCACTCTTATTTTATCTGCGGTTTTACCGGGGGAGTAGATAGATACTAATCAAATCAAACAATTTGAGTTCCCAAAAATTACGTATAAAGTAATAAATAATAAAGTAAAAGAAAATCATTTTTAAATATACTAAGCAACAAATCTTTGAAAATTCAAATAATACCTATTTATTACAATACAAAATACCTTCATTGCAAACTGGGATTTAGATATACCATGTAGCACATGGTTCTCAATCAAGTATCAGCATCACATGTTTCATGTAAACTAAACAGAAGTTTTTAGTTCCCTATGCTTTTTAATGGCAGATATTTTACTTTATTTCTCGTTTTCTGGTAAATTTAAATTTCAATCAATTTCGGTATTTTTCCCGCAATCTCAGAACAGAGACCTTTAAGGCTAAACACCCCGGAAGTAGTTCCAAATACTGCCGCCACGTAGCGCTTTAAAATTATGCAAATTACTCTAGCTGATTGCTCGCTTACCTTTGGAGTAAAAATTGTTTTGAAAACTGATTTGTACTTCTAATATGTATCTTTAAGTCGCTATGCTAAAGATTTTTTTAATTTTGTATTTAATAAAAAGAATTACTTTGTAACTCTTAAAAGGAATTTTTTTAAAAGAAAAACAGGTAGTCATTTTAAAGATTTGACGGAGAAATAAATTAATAATTTTTCAGACTGAAAATCGAACCAGTGGTTCCGTCGGAATCGAGTTTTCAAGGTTTATCCCTAGGATTTTTTCGCACTCTTCCCTCCTCCCCCCCAAAACCCGCGCGGCCATCAAACACAATCATCACAACACGTGTTCGCTCAAGCCCGCCATTCACTAGCGGACTTTGTCCGGAGAAAGCACTGATTTTGTCCGTGCGGACAATGTATGTCAGAAGTACGCTAGTGGATGGGCTCGACAAGTACTGATTTTGTCCGTGGCGTACAACGTCCGGCGGACAAATTGTCAGTGGTCTCGCCTAAAAACCGCGGGCGGATTTTGTCCGTGGCACACAATGTTCGCTAGTGGATGGCCAATCCCAATTTTGTTCGTCTCGTCGTCAAGTTTTCTCCCTTTAAAAACCCTTTAAAATATATTATACAACACCATCAAGCGGGTTCTTACATACATAAATAAATAATAAATAATAGTAAAGTACTAATGTAAAATACGTGCAAATAGTTTTATTCCTTGCAATGATTTTATTATTTTATTTAACGTTAATTACAGTTTAATTACTGTACTGTGTTACGTAATTTACAATTAATCACTTTATATTATTATTTCAAATTGGGACAGTGTATTTGTTTCGTGGAAAATTGAAACTTCTTGCGATACGTCCGTCGCTTCGTGCCGCGCGCCATTTCCGGTCCCACGGTATCCTGATAAAGTTCAGTGGCTGAAGTCATTTTGTAGTAAAGTTTATTGGTGGAATTTTCGTCCGATGTTAATTTGAAAAACTGATTTGTAAACAGAATAAGATTATAATTCACACTACTGAGGCATAATTTTTATTAAGTTGCAGGTTAAAAAAAAAATAATAAGATATCCATGTTACAAAAATAAATATGGCGAAACATCAATGGGCAAATAGCCTAAGCCACGTAACATATAACCTTGTTAACAATCGCAGGTAGTCATTTTGTAGACCATAATTTTTAATTAATTTTACATATTTAATATTTAAAATCGGTCTTTTAGTTCAATCGGATTTCTTTGTATACAATACGAGTTAATAATTTATTTTAATTAGTTTTATAGAGGCTACAGTGATTTAACATTTACTGTATTAACATATGACGAGGTGATAGTTGTACTTTTACTAAGAACTTCACAGTATCATAAACTACAGAAACAAAGTAATTGTTATTAATTATGAATTATATAAGTTGGGTAATTCAGTGCTCAGTAAAATATTATCACGAAAATACTATTACATAGAAAAGTTATAACCTTTTATGTTCAGGTGTTAGGTAAAATGGATACTGCCGACAAATGTAAAAGATTATGACATTACTATTTCATATTTTTACCTTTTCTGTTTTTAGGTGCAAGGCCAACTGCGCATTGCTAACAAAAGAAATTGCTACTTTGTTGTCTGGACAAAAAAGGACATACACATAGAAGCTATTGAGCGAGATGACAAGTTTTGGAAAGATGAAATGGAGAAGGCGTTATGCTACTTTTACAACTGCGCTCTTTTCAGCGACCACATAGTAGAAATAGACGGAGCATAGCTATCTTAGTTGCATTACAGCAAGTGAGGCCTGGGCCGCCATATTGTCTGGGTATAGAAACATAAAACGGCGCTTAAAACCGCGTAATCTGACAGTGCTCATGTTTCAAATAACTCGTAGTTTATACCATTTAGCAAGGTTGGAATTTTACATGTGAAGAGTCCTTTAGTTTGGAACCATAATAGTATCAATCATATTTCGAAAATAATTTTTTTATTGTAAGTTACTTACTTAATCAACTTTAAAACGTGACATGAAAAAAAGTAGCCGGCTACTACTTTTTATTTTTTGGTCAGGCAAAATAAAAAACTGTGAAAATTGTTGCTAAAGAGTTGAATTTTTCAAATCATATTTTTTGAAAAAATTAGCTGACGTAGTTTGGTCGATAACTTAGTTACACCGGGAGAGTTCATCCGTGCGGCGCCTGCATAAAAACAAAGTCAATCTATAAACTATCCGGAAATCGACTATTAATCAGATCAGTTACCTCCGTCCAAAATTAACACTTAATAAGAGATTCATTCATGGTTTTCTCACATTAGTACAACAAATAAAAATTGTTTAAAATAAAACTTATAAGCTCCCACGAGGAAGCACGTATCTAGACGACATACAATAGGAGAGCATTATATTTCAAGGTCTTACTAGGAAGGAGGGAAATGACCGAGATCAATTCGATTCCCGTGGAAAGAATCATATTAGAAAAATTGGAATAACTCACCATCAGCGACACGCCTTATTCTCGGAACAATAGGGCTGGACTTCAGTCGTTCTCCCAATGGCTCCGTAGGTATCGGATTCGCCATCGCCGATTGGCAGGAGGGCGTGACAATAGCATTACGGGGGAAAAGTCCGATGGAAGGGAGAGTGATGGAAAATTGAAAGGAAGAGTTAGGAAATCAGTCTTCGAAGAGGAGTAGAAGTAATAAGTTGGGGAACTCAGGGGCCACTCTGAATTGAGTAGGAGTTGGTAAACCGTCGCGGACAGTATTAAGCACCCGTCGGCACCCTCGAGATAGTCTATTTCCCCAACGCACGAACTTCGAGATTTCGCTTCGAGACTCGCACCACCGAGGGACATCCAGCGGAAGACATCCTACCGGAACGAGACCCAGGCCACCGGAGACCAACACCGAGGCGACGCACACCATCAGGAGGCAACGCACACCACCGAGGGGGCGAAGACACCACCGAGGATCACGCAGACCACCGAAAGGAGTGGAGATCACCGAGAGGAGACACCGACTCGGGGATCCACGCGGGCCTTCAACTGGCTGGCGACGCGGGCGTAACACGGGTCCACCAGGAAAGATGCAACGGGTATGTCCCCAATCAAATTAAAATAATTTGGTGCACTATAAGCTCAATTAAACTCTCAGAGAAAGAATTTGAAAGTCCAACCCAAAGGGATAAATTGAATAATAATAATTTAAATAAATAAATATTAAATAATAAACTTGTATCGAACAAAGATAATAATAATGAAATGAAATAAACTGTTTATTAACAAAGCAAATAAAATCCATTAAAGGAATGACTGTCTAAGAAATAGATCCTATCTCCACTTAGGAAGGAAAGTGAGATAGACAATTGTAAATATAAAGGACAATTTGTAAATATAAAATAAGGTTAACCATTTGCGAATAGTTGTGAAAGACATTATAGTTAACTTGTCGTTTATTCTTATCAAAATATAAGAATCATTTTGATTTTCTTTGTGTAAAAGGGTTTGTACTTGTATATAATATGTAATATCTTTATTAAGGTCCTTGTAGCATACATGATAATCAATTCAATATATTTCAACCTATAAAATGTGTATTCAATTTATATAATACTATGAAAATTTGACTCTACTAAGAACAACAGTTCACTCAGTGACCTATAACATATTTGGAGAATATAATTTTCAAGAGGGTCAGTAAATAAGTAGTGCACAATGTATGTTTAATAGTTCATGTATATTAAAGGAAATTATTGCTCTACAGTGTGTTCACTCAATCTACGTTCCTTTGTGTCACCTTTCACTTGCCATGCGAGTTACACAGCCTATGTTCTGAACCAGTCTGTTTAAGGTTCCCTCAGAACCCCCAAAGTTTACAAATCCTAAACAGCTATTTACAAAAATATAATCGACTAAAAAAATACAAATTTGGTATCAAATTAAATGTCTGAATCTCACAATTACTATGATACCAATTATAAATGGCTTAGAAGCAATTTACACATCACAGGAACGTTACAGGTGTATTCCGTGGTGGCAGCTTCTTTCAAAAAATGTCAGGACAAGCTTCTAGGTTATCAGTGTTAACGATGTGTAAATTACCTGTAAGCCATTTATATTTGGTACTATAGTGATTCTGAGATTCAGACGTATAATTTGATACCATATTTGTAATTTTTTACGTACTTTGTTTTTTCCACGCATAGGGACTAGAAGCAAATTTAGGCTTCACTTCGCGGTTTCTTGTGCTCCGTCTATTGTAGGGCCTACTATGTGGTCGATGGCTCTTTTACCATAACTTGTAGATCCTAGAACCTGTCGCAGTATGCCGATTAAATAACCACAAATTCCACTTGCGGAAATCACCTTCAATGGCGGAACATCAAGGGGCAAATAGCCTGTAAACATGTTTCCTGTATGTTTCCATACTGTGCATTTTGTGCATTAAGTAAATGAAGGTCTTTTGCACTAATTATTGTTTATTTATTTATCATTTTTATGAACTCAAAGGTAACTTTTATTTTAAACAAATGACTTAGCTAATTAACCATTTCATTTTACATGGTGTTATACAGCAACTAAAATACTGTAATGGTAATATTGTTTGTGGTAATGTTAATATCAGGGGCGGCTCCAGGACAGTTTCTCGGGGGGGGGGGGGGGGGCAAGTATGAGAAAATTTGGTTCATCTTTAGTCACCCCCCCCCCCCCCAGTGGCGTACGCAGGATTTATTTTCGGGGTGGGATACACCGGGGGGCCGGGGGTATGGAATACCCCCAAAGGAGGATGCCGGAGGGTATATGGAATACCCCCAAAGGGAGGAACGGGAAATTTTCATAAATTAAAACTGTAAATTCGCATTTTTAGGCAATCTAGAGGCACAACAACAAACAGAATAACTCCCGGAATTTGAGCTAATTTGAGACTGCTCACAGATTAAATTCTGAAAATTGTTGATCACATTAGAATTTCAGCAAAATGTTTTTACACAGTCACCTTCTGGACCTTCTGGACCTAAAGTATCCGGATCCTAGATTATCCGAGCGAGGTTGATGAATATAATTAGAAAATGCAGGTTGTCACACTTCTGTAGTGTTTCCCAAGTACCAGAACGCGACCGCAAAGCTATGTTGTACACGTAGGCCTAAGCATCGGAGGCTAATAATAATCGCATAATAGTGGTACGTCAAATACTGGAGACCACCGGAAGAAGTTTGATCTCCGAAATTTGACAGACTTATCATAAATCTTTCTAGTTTTGACGGTGAGACTTGGTTTTCACGCAACGGAGGCAGACGATTTTCGTCTGCCGCGATGCTGCTACGAGATCGCCCGACAAACGAATAGCGTAAAGGACACGTCCCTGAGAAGACGACAGTATTCGTATGCCGCATTTTAACATCGAGATTTTTTTACCATGAATATTTCACGTGATATAATGAGACTTTTGCCACATCTGACGACGATGGGTATGGTAGTAATATCGCGGACACCATTAATGACCACTGTTTTCATCAGTAGTTTTTGCTTGCCTTATGTTCTTATAGGCCCACTCCCACCAATCACTCACGATAACCTCAATAGGTAAAAATACCCTAATCCAATATATCATCCCCGAACCAATTATCATTAAAATAATATATTTTAACTATTTAAACCCCTTATAAAAGCTTAGTGAGTGTGTAGTGTTCTCTCTTTTATAGCAAGTTTAGTGATACCACCACCTTAATTGTGAACAAGATATTAATCTTCCCAAAAATTTCCCATAACCCAAAAATTTCGGGGGGATATATCCCGATTTCCCCCCTTGGGTACGCTCCTGCCCCCCCCAAATACTGTTTATTAACACCTCTTACTATGAGATTATTAACACTTTGTTAAAAATTTTACATAAGGGGCCATCCATAAATTACGTAACGCTAAAGTCGGCCTTATCAGAAACCCCTCCCCCCTTTTAACGGACAAGTAACGCTGGCAGTAAACCCCCTCAAAAGTTACGTAACACTGTACTATCACCCCCACCCCCCCACAAAAAGTCAAAACTTTGCACTTTGAAGATAATTTGAATTTGTTGGAATAATTTATGGAATTAATTATTAAGGTTTAATAGGTGCTTAACGTTGCGTTGGAGCCCCCTTCTCTCCTTTGTAGCGGTACATAATGCTGACGAAACCCCCCCCCCTCCTCCCGTAAGGGCGTTAAGTATTTATGGACGGTCCCTAATTTAATGATTAAATAATTTGTTCATTTTTAAAAAGGACTTAGACAGGGTAAATTAACTCCAACTTTGTTGTGATTGTACGTTTAGTTGAGACTACAGTAATATGGTATAGTCCGAATAAGTATTGAATGCCAGATAGTATTCAAACGGATCAATCACTGACTCGATGGTCTTGGTAGTAATAAAATTATTTCAATCCATACATACAGGAAATAAGCGCTAATTTCATAATAAACGTATATTGTTTTGTTTTCGTCATAAATAATATTTTCCAAACCCAAATTATGGCGGCAAACATGGCCATCTCTAGAAATAGAGATGGCTATGCGGCAAATCGTGACGCGCTGCCAACCTAACAACTTAAAATGTCTCCTACTATCCTATACTCTTATACGAGCAGTGTTATCCTGTATGTATGTATGCTTGCTTGCTTGCTTGCTTGCACAACGATCTCAAAAACGGCTCCGAGGATTTTCTTCAAAGTCTGGAAATAAGTAATTTATGACTCGAAAACGTCTTTTATGCAGATTACTTGGCCAGAGAAAATCTAATATCGTAATAAATCGAATTTTAAAGTTGTAAAATTTTAACATTGGCCTTATGGGTTGCCGTGATAGCAACGAAAATAAACAAGGAAAGTGTAAACAAATGAAGTAAGCATAACAGCTGTTTGGAATCTACAGCCATTAAGGGAAAATACAGCAAGTGGGATGAAGAGTCCATGGAGCAATAAAAAAGGTTTCTATTTATCAATTTTATGACATTGAAATATTTTATAGTAACTGGATGAACTGGTAAACTTGAAATAACACCGAGCAAGGCTCGGTCCACCAGGTACTTAATATTGAACAAAAAATTTAAGCTTGAATTAAGTGTACATAAGTAACAATTACTGTATATAGAAATAAAAAAGCTTGTATACGAAACGGCTTTTCCGATATTGGGTCAAAAATGATTTCATATACACAAGAACGAATTTTTGTAAAACTTTGTTTGAAATTAAAAAAATTCTGAGCTCTCGGGGGGGGGCCATGGCCCCCATGGCCCCCCCCCTGGAGCCGCCCCTGGTTAATATTGAACAATGAACCCGTAGATAATTTCATAAATCCTTTCCCTGCAATCAGAGGACTAATTACAAGGTGTTATTAGTAATTAGTAGTCTGGTCTAGTGTGCCCGGCCAGAGTGCGAGTGCGACTACTGAGTTGACGAACGATACTAAGTAGCAGCGCCGCGCGTCCAGAGCGGACGGGCAGTATGGCGGTGCGCGGGGGGGGCGCGGGCGTGAGAGAAATATTATCTTTAAAAACCGATTCCGATGCGACCATTTGACCGATTTCATATTTAAAAACAACAAAATTATTTTAAAATTATTGTTTAAAAAATGACTACCTGCGATTTAAAAAAATTATGATAATAATCGTATTCTTCTCTACAGTTTTTGTACTAGAAAACCATCGCATTGTTTACCCCAATAGCGTACATTTCTTGTTCATGTTATATACAACAAAACTTACAAAACAAAAATCGGTCAATAACTATGCGAATTATCATTACGTAAAAACTATTATTATGTATGGCAAACTTTGTCGTTCTCTCCCACAACAATACCCAGGGTGTACTCACTGACTACACGTCTTGGGCTGTGTGTTGTTTTGGAGCTGGGAGCTGCGAGCCGCGAGGAGTTGTATGTGCCTGTGAGGGTTGAGAGAGAGAGAGAGAGACAGAGAAAGCGTGTGTGAGAGAGAGAAGGCGCTACGTCGGTGCGTGCGTGTGTCAGTCAGCCGTTTAACTAGTGAACAATAACGGTACACAACGTTGGAACTAAAAACGCGTTTCTTACAAAACCGCTCAACCGATTTTTTTGAAATAAACGTTAAAATTATTCAAAAAATATTCCCCTCCAAATGACTACCTGTTTTATTCAGTACGATATGATTGTGCAATTGTTTTCTCAGATAGGCCTAAATTTAAATATCAATAAAACTAAAATAATTCATATAAAAAAGGGTGAATTACAATCAGAATTGTACCATATTGAAGTCTTCAAAATAGAATCAATAAAAAATGGTGAAACAATAAAATACTTGGGAATCAATTTTGAAAATGAAATTGTATTTGACAAAAAGAAAGTTATAAACAATCCGACCAAGAAAATACAAAAACTAACCACATCACCATATTTAAAAAGTGACCAGAAATTAAATATTTTAAACACTTATGTCTGGCCTTCGCTCATTTTCCCTTTTCAAACGGCTCCGACTAACAAACTAAACCTTGATTTCTTAAACGATATTGACTTAATTATTCGATCTTCAGTAAAAGAAATTTTAGATCTACCTGGCGATCTGCCAAACTCTATGCTATACACTTCAAGAAGAAATAAAGGATTGGGGATGATAAAAGCAGCCTGGGAAGCACAAATTCAACAGATTAACATTAACAATGTGATCGAAAAAATTAAGGACCCATACATTGAGCTGTACAAAAATTTTAATCAAGAAAATGAAGCTTGCATAGATAAATTAGGATTAAGTAGAGAAGTTTATGATTCAAAACGTTTCTCTTCAAAAAAATTAAGAAATATCTTACAGCAAGAAGAGTATGGAAAATGGTGCTCTCTTCCCCGTAAGGGTAGAGGCGTCATTTTATTCCAAGAGAGCGAATCGAAAAATATCCATTTTCACAGAAAATGTGGACTGTCAAACTCCGAATACAAAGACGCTTGGAAAATCATTGGTGATGTGGCACCTCTGAGATCAGTCCCCGGCAGATCCAAGGATGGAACCCGGTGCAGGCATTGTCCTGACGCCGAGACTTATCAATTTGAATCTATTGAACACGTCCTTGGATCTTGCCCCCATGGGGAACTATTAAGAAATAAACGCCACCACACAATAAGATCAATCATAGCAAATGAATTGAAGAAAAAGGAGAACTTTGAAGTCTTCGAAGAAGTGACATGTGTGGAAATCAATGGATCCATCAGAAGGTGTGATATCATTGCCATTGACAAGAAGAAAAAACATGGATATATTATTGATCCAACTGTCCGATTTGAAAAAGCACATAATCAACCACTTCTAGTACACAACGAAAAGAAAGATATATATAGTGGAACAAGAGATGACATTAAACAAAAATACAGACTTTCTAATGTAGAAGTCATTGGATTGATGGTTGGAGCAAGAGGAACTGTTCCAGATTTTTTCAAAAAATTCTGGAATCAGTTCCACCTCCCAAAAGAATCTTTAAAAATGATCTCGACAACAGCCATCAGATATTCAATTAACATTTTAAAGAACCATTTATATAGTAAATACCAATAATTAATTATCCAACCATTTTTTATAATATTTCAAAATTCATCAACCTTTGTTATTCTGCAACCTTTGTTATTCAGCAACTTGTAAATTATAAGAAGGTGTTAATTTATTATTTACTTAATAAATTATCTTTATATATATATATACGATTTTTCAAACATGCTCTCCGGACAATAGTACTCCTTAGCAGGCATAGGTCCGACATAATTTTGTTTAGCGATAGTGTTGAAGAGATGTGGGAAATAACCCTTCTTTTTCTCTGGTGGTAAGTCGAACGCTTTCGGTAATGCAGAAAGAGGCATGGGGAAATAGCTTAACGAATCTATAAACCTCACGTTGTCTACTTCCATAAGAATAATCTTTGTACCTCTCATGACAAGCTCTGGTGTAAATTTAGTCTCCTCCATGATATGTTTTAGCAAAAACTGAAAATCAAAACCCTGACCGTTGTGAGCGATAACACAGACATCCTTGAAACGTTTCCTAACAGTCATTACATAGTCCATAAAATTTTTGACCGGATTTTCTTGAAAAATCTTTGTTCGATTTTCACAACTCTTACAGTATTTACCATCGATACACTGATGACAAAATTGCTGAGAAACGCACAAGTTAACCTTGTGTATTTTCTGATCAGATTCTGAAGGATGAGACTCATCTTGACGAGTTTCGAAGTCAAAAAGATAAACAAATAATCTTTAGTACTCGGGTTTCTCTCGTCCGGCCGCATGAAACATTTATGGTTTGGATCTTGGAATGACGCGCAAGGTTTACAATAAATCTCTCCACACTGATGGGCAGATGACCTTTCTCTCATAAAATACAATTTTCCGCAATCCAAACATTTCTTGACGGATTTACATTTATCAATTTGGTGAGCGATGAAACACTGCTGGTTTTTCATAGTCAGATTACATTTCGGACAAGTTATTCCACCATACTCCTCCTTACATGGAGGCGAAATGGTTTGACACATGGGACAGATATTGGAGCATCGGTGCTCTCTCTTATGGACATAAGGAACATGACAAGCTTCGCAAAAATAATTACATACAAAAGCGGCAGTTAGACTAGTAATTATATTGTAATGACCGTCGTGAAAGATCAAATTGATTTTAAATTTTGGATTATCTACCCTACCTTCAAAATAAACGTCCCGGCCCTTATTGTCGTAATTGTACACGGTAATTTTGAAATCTTTCAACAAGTCTTGAAACTTTTCGAGCTCAGGAATTCCCGCCCCACCCTCAGATATCTCTATCCTAGCCATACGAATCAGTTCCTGCGCCATAATTGTTTGTCTTCTTTTATCATCTTGACGGATCGCTTTATACTGAGGATCTTTCTTAGCATAAGCGATTCCTACCGCTAGAGCTCGAGGAAGACATAGATTATCTTTGTTTTTAATCACCACTATTCCGGTCCGAGCCTTACATTCTTGAGCGAATGTGTCGTAATAACCGGGCCTTTTTCGACCACCGGAACCTACAGGAAGATTAACGCGTGTACATTCAACTTTAAAAGTATCCGTGGACTTGATTGATTCAGAGTTAGATTGAACTATACTACCGAAAATGTCCCACAAGCTGTTTTCGTCAATTTCACCGGCAGGACGAAAAGCAACAAAACCCGGATCTCTACTTTTTAGATTTAAAGACTGTAAAGTAAAACCTAACAAATCTTTTTCTGAAGATTGTTCCTTCATATCACTTACAATTTTAGCAAACCCTTTCCTAAGCCAATCAATTTCATTAGTCTCAGGAGGAGGATTATTAAATTTAAAGACCGTTTTCATCCCGTGGATTCTAAACTTTTTGACATATGTTTCATCTTTACTAATAGTTTCTATAGGGTTTAACGCCATTATTATAAAATATTAATGTTAAAGACTATATAATTGTAAAGTTCTACAAATATAAACAGTTTAAATGTAATACTACATTATCTAATAAATTGGAGGCTCTTACCTGAGTGTGTGTCACAATCAAACTAAATGGTTGTAGCTTCCGGTCTTATATATATATATATACACCGCTTTTACATCTATTTTTAGAATTAATTGTATTCGATGTATTTTAGGATGGGCAATAAATATTATAACATGACAAGAGACGGTGCCGGCGGATGTTATTTAAGTCTATTTACAGAACTTATAATTTAGTCGTTGTATATTTTTACTAATAACAAAAGTTGCTTTTTTTGTTGCATGCCGTGCTCCAAAATAAAAATGAAACTCCCCTCACTGCACATCCAAAATTATATTTAAATTATTATTTAACTATGTATATTTTCATATAACAACTTATATTCGTCGGCGATACAACTTGAGGTAATTATTACTACTATATTTTATGTTGATATAATTTAAATCCGTTTTAATTCTAACGTAATGTACTGATTTATAATACCGCTATCAAACTCTAACACTAATAGTTATCACCATTTATATATACACGTATATATATATATATATATATTCTAATACTAGCTGTCGATTCTTTGTTGCAGGCCGTACTTCAAAATTAAATGCACTATTGGAATTAATATTGCGTAATCCGTATCGTTTTATAAATTATGATGCGTGTTTTCGCCGACACATCTTGAGGTAAATAATATTAGGAGCTAAAATATTTAAGTCAAACTAACAATATTTTATAAGAGTTTAATCTAAATTTAAAATGGTTTTTGTACTGACCTGGGACACTAGGTTACAAAACCGCTGTATCACTCCCGACACAATAGCACTACACCCACTACAGATCGCACTAGAGGACTGATGATCGAGTGATGATTCAATTAATAATCAATGGGGTTTTTATACCCGACGGTTCAGCAGGTGAATGGTGGAGAATGTAAAGTGAATGTATGGTGAATGTATGGAGGTTATATGACGGTTGCAAAGGTTGCAAAGTTACAAGGTTTGCAAAGAGGCTTAACCTCCTTGCGAATAATTTAAATACCCCTCCGTCATACTCTGACAATCACAGTCACCATCACGCCACCGATCGACCTCCGATCTCCCCACCACCAACCGCTGATAAAGGTATTTTTTAGATTATTTAAAGTTAATATTTCTAAAGTTTTTAACAGACTTCTAAATTTTTTATCGGTAAATTAATAAAATTAATAAATATGATCTCTTTGTTACTAGTTTCCTACGATATAATAGAATACATAACGAATCGTGTACTTATATTTATAAATTTAAATACTTTGGATGAAGATTACGATAATAATAATAATGAATGGGCGTTGGATTGGGGAAAGGAAGAGGTCTGGGGTGATGAGTGGGATGAATGGGATATCCAAGAGTGGATTGACAACTTTGAGACTGAAGGCACAGATTCGGGAATAGAGTCGGATTATGAATTATCGGATTAGGTAAGTTTTTTAATTGTATATTCGTAACAAACAGTATTGTTGTTTTTATTCAACTTCTTTTTTGGTCCGATTATCTTTATCTTTGATTCTTTAATTTCTAAAGTATACCTAGCTTCACTTAAGACCGTATATTTCATCCATATTAACCCAAAGAGCAGTATTTACGCGATATTTCTTTATATATTTAAATTATAAAAAGTATAGCTTTACTCGTCGATTATTAAATACGCGTTAAACGTTTTAATACGATTAATCGAATTTTAAATATATTGTACCATTTGTTTTTCTCGATAAATTACATTTTAGATGATTAAAACTAGTCGAGATTTAAAGTATAAAGAAATCTTTGTTTAGACAGAGAAGGTAGGGAGCGCTGCCCCCTCTAGACATCCCCACCCCATTTCCGCAGTTCAATTTTAGTTTCACCCCAGTGTATCATAAACCCCTCAGTCTTCTGTTACTCGCTAAGGCTTCAACCACGCACACGCTCAAGGTATTAACATTACATATTAAGTCCTGTTTAATTTGTTTTAGTTGTTAAACTATTAATTTTGTAATAACATACTAACGCTATTGTTTCATTATTAACACGATAGTACTTTTAACACACACACACACACACACACACACACACACACACACACACACACACACACACACACACACACACACACTAATTCATCAGACTAATACTTACTAATTTAAACGCTAATTTAATTATAATACATTACTATTACTTCTACAAATTAACTCGGTTCATATTACCTTTGACGCTCTTACTTCTTTATTAACACAATAACACTATTTACAAATTAAATCGATTTATACTAAAGGATTTCGTTTTGCTTTTCAGATGGAACTGGAATCAAAATTGGCTAACCTGGAGCAATACCGAGAAGTTCCCAAAATAGCAATCAAAGAACTGAAGAAACCGCACAAAATCATCGAAGCAAAAAAAGTTGCGACGAAGTACAACCACGCGGCGATCCTACTGGAGGTGGAGGACGACGACGACACCAGGATGGTCACGTTCCTACCTTCAAGATACCTGAAGACACTAACTGAAAAAGATCTACAAGAACTAGCCACCGGACAATACAGTATAGTGTGCACTGGGGTTGTTGGAAAATCGCCGAGTGTAAAAATATTCAAACATTAAGTCGTGTGTGCAGTGGGTGGGGGTTTTAGTAGTGGGGTTTAGCAATAGTAGTTTTTTAGCAAAATATATGGCTTTAAAGATATTGTTGCATTTTTAATTTATCAAGACCTGCAGTGCCCAAAAAGTGTCATCTATCCAGGTAACTCTAGAATTAATATCTATTTATATATAGTATGCTTTATTATAACTTAAATTCTCCCCTATGGGTTCTATAATTATCTGCTTCAATAGGGTGGTATAAATAGACGCTATTAAGAGGCTATTAAAAAGCAATTAAAGTTCAAGGTCACATTCCTGCTAGATCCCTGGTACTTCTACTTAGAAGTTCTAGGGGAATGTCCATATAAAGCTAACCCTCCCTCTTATTAAAACGCTTCCTGTTGATTTTATCGATAGCGTGTAATTTTTTGCTTACGATTTTTGGGTGTCCTCCAATTTTATAATATAAACCCTGATTTATAACATGAGTGGTTTTTAATGTTAACAACGCTTAAAAAATACAAAATTTTTCTGGCAACAATTTAATTTGTCAAGTAACAGGCCCTACTGCTTAAAAATAACCTCTACGTTTCTTACTGAACGTTAGATGATCAGTAGATTCGTTATTTTGCCAATTTAAATAATTAACGTCAAGTATTTTCACGGATATTTGGGGTTTAACTGAAAATATGAGACAGGTATCGAATTTAATCCCAGGAAACCCCCGGGACCGGTTTGGTTACTTCAGGCGCCGGTAACTGGACATCCTTGTACATTCCTGTATTTTTATATTTTAGTGGAGGGAATTGTGTTTCCATGCGAGACCGTTTTGTTAGGCTAGTCGTATAAAGTGTGGGCCAAATTTAGTTATTCAGTTATGTTGCCAACAAAACTATGCAAAACAGCTAGGCCTAGATAGACCGATGAATGTTAACATCTTCATTTACATAAAATACCGCAACCCACTAAGAGACAGATGGAAGTCTTTAACAAAAGTATGCATTCTTACGTACTTAAAACTACATATGTCTTTGAGTAGAACGCAATCAAATTTATGACCGATGTAACTACTCAATAATCATAAAACCTACTTGCGGGTTAAACTGCAAAAAAGTCCTTTATGATTCATGGTATGAGAAACAAACTAACGGTTAAAGTTTGACATGACATGACTTTAAAACAAAATCATAACACATCGTTTTTAGACGACTCATTTGTTATGACGCTATAATCTGTTTCCGTTATGTGTTTATCACCTCCAATAATTCATCAGTACATTGTTTACTACGGAAATTAATGTTTACTACAAAAAATAAATGTTTACTTTTTCTGATATAAACAAATAAACAGATACAGCTGATTTCGATGATGCTAAGTATAAAATATAATTCTAAAACATGTTAAATGTTTTTTAGTCTCACTTTCCATTCTCGTTATGAAATAGTATATTATACCAGTAGATATACCCTCAGCTTTGCCTGCTGAAAAGATAACGAACTTTAACCCTGGGGGCAGGGTTTAAGCTGGGAAAAAAATCCTTTGAGCAAAAATGCTACAAGCTCTTTGAGACTTGTAGCAAAATTATTTTCCTTTTAGCATTTTTATCGCATATCATTAAGTTATAGCACATGCCATCAAACCAAAACAACTTAATCGAACAACATAACCTCTAACTATATTTCGCATCACCGTTTTCGAGACGTCTGTTTTCGCCAGTGTTGCCAGACTGGCCATGAGATTTTACCCACCGTGAGTTTAGAAAATCCCCGCTTTTACACGGCAGTTTGTTTAAAAATCCTAGCATAATCCACGGTACCGTTTCTTGCCCCTTAAATAGGGTATTCATGACTTGACACTGAAATTATCGAATGACTATATTGATATTATATTATATATATTCGACTCTATATCATTCTAAGCGGTGGCGAACTAGCCCCCCACATTCTCGCCACCGCTCGGCTAGACTTGGCGACTCAGCCACTTCAGAGTGCGCCCCAACTGCTCTTTAGCACAGAGAACGTATGGAACGTCTACACGTTTTCTGTGTCTATTTATAATCTTCTTTTTGACTGTGGATCTTAATTGGTTAACTTTGTTATTGGTTGACTTTATTTTCTGCAATAGAGTTAAATAATTTCCACTCTTTACTTTGTAGCAAAAAGGCGACAGCCTGTCCGAATATTGTCGCATTTTAGTGGAGCATGTCGCATTTTGCGACAAATGCGACCGCAGCTTAAACCCTGCCTGGGGGGCTGGTAATTCCACCCAAGATTGAAATGAGAAGGTGTAATGTTTAAAAATAGAAGGAAACTGTAAAAAAATTACATAAACGGTAAATGAATTGGCGAAAAGCTATTTCCTAGCCGTTTCTCAGTCACATTGAAGATCAGATTACTCAGTTATCGATAAGGCAAAATACTGTAGTGATAGTTTGTGTTTTAGAGTATAATTGAAATCCCCATCACCTAAGCAAACCCTCCTAAAATTCTAATTTTGGAAACTCCGTTTCTAGTGCACATATGTTACGGTAGACTTTTCCCTACCGTGAATGGGATCTCGAAGTAAATGGGCGTACTCGCTATGAGAGGTATAGTAAAACATAATCAATAGTAAAGCATTATTAAGTCAAGATATTTTATTATTCAGTTAAATATAAAGATCATCATATTTGTCACAAGCTCCTTTGAGTAGTATGGAAAATAATGTTATCACAAAATTAAACTAAATATTGGAAAATAACTAGAATAATTAATCAGAATATTAAAAGTCATAAATAATTATTAATCAATAAATCAATGATTTGGAAATCGTTAATCTGGACAGTCAAAAGAATTTTAATTTAAATTATTAAATATTCCGTCTTACCTCAAAACAGATGGTCGTTGTGCCCCCAAGGAAGTCGGGGCAACACTGGCTTCTGTGAGCTGGTAACTAGGCCCTGTCGAAAGAGCTAGCAACCAGAATCAGCAGAATAACTGTTGACTGTTGAGTATCATCAAATACCGGACTCTATGTGCCAATTACACAAGACTGGTATGGGAATTGTGAAACTCCTATAACAGGTCTCATTTTCTAATAAACCAATTAATTTAGATAAATAATTTTGGAAAATGGTGATTATCGTCACACATATATATATATATATATGCTCGAAATGAAATGTTCATTCGTTTTAAAGTTTAAAGTTTTAAAGATTTTAATTTGAGCACTTACACTCATTTTATTTCGAGTACATGTATCCACTAAAAACGGGGTTTCGAAATTACAAATTTTAGATGGGTTTGCGTATGTGATGTCGATTTCAATTCTATAAAATAAACTTTTTACATAAAATAAGTTTTCGCCTCTATTTTTTGGCCAATATATTCAATGTCTAATTTTTATTAATGATTTCCGTCAATTTTAAAAGTGTGCTAGATTCAGATTTGAAGTTACGTCGAATACTCATTGATAATTTAATTACTAATATAAAAATTAGTTAATTATCCTTTTAGCGGGCGAAGCCGCGGGTATATTTGCACATACCCACACACATACACACACACTACACACATTACACACATTATAACACATTACACATTATTACACATTACACATTAGTACATTTACAAATCACATTTACACACACACATATTACACATTTATTTTTTACACATTAATTTGATCGCGGTTTTAGCGAATTTCCCCCTATAGGGAAGTAGCTATTACCGTAGGCGGCACGGTAAGACTTAAGTGCGGGACCACCGTAACTTTTCATTTTGAGGTCCCTAGACCCCAAAAACTCCGTTCGTTCAATTTCATATATATATATATATATATATAGGGATATATATCAGTCCGTAGGCGCGATAACTTTTAAAAAAAATATCCGATCTCGATGAAATTTGGTACATACGTATAAAACGACATTTATTACTTTGAGTTCGAAAACCAGCAGGATAGGTTTGCTCTAAGAAGGTTTTTTTGACGAAATAAAATTTATTTTCAAGATTTAACACCTTTTTATTAATTTTATTTGAATTTAATTGTTAAAATTGAACTCAGCTTAAAAAACAAACAATTTAGCATTTTGAATTATTATTGTACGTCAATCCGTTGCTTAGAAATTGGATAGTATTGGATGTGCTAAACACAGTACGTTGTCCAATATTATTTTTAATTTTCCCTCCAAAAGTATATTCACCCTGATTTAAGATATAAGAAAAATACAACTCTGAACATATGATTAAATTTTCATGTGATGAATAGGTATTTTATTTGTGTTTATTTTGAATACTTAGAGTTCATTGATCAAGATTTTGCAGAAAATATATACTGTATAAAAAATACAAATTATTTTTAAAATTAATAAGGAAAGTATCAGCATGAGAATGAGTAATATGAGTAAAGTATGAGCATAACATGAGAAAGTATGAAAGTATGAGGAGGGGGGGGGATGTCTTGGTGTAAACTGCCTGAAAATATAGCATAATATATCGTATGTTTACAATGATGAGGATTTGATAATATGTTTTATTGAAATTGGATGGAGATGTAGGTCTGTTGCAACAGGGATTTTTTAATTACTGTAAAACTGACCATATGATTAAATTTAATTTTTTCATGACATTTCATGTTCATATTTCATCGTTGATACAAATAATTGTTCAACTTAAATGGTGTACTAATGCATTGAACATACTAAGTTATTTTCTAGTACAGATAGTAGTCAATGTCTGTTTTACGGGAGAGGACACTCCACACGATGACACGGCATCACTAAATTGCAAATAACAAGGTGCCAAGGGGGTGTGGGAAGGTAAAAATAGCTTTAGGGGCTTCCTGAAATGAGGCGTGTGAAGCACAAAGCTGAACATGACTGCCAACACCAATTATAAATGTTTATTTTAATAAAAAAACCATGTGCGAAGGAAAACTCCGCATGCGCACACTCTAGGGTTAAAATTAGTATTATTGAACGTCAATCTGACAATAAGTAAACGAGGCGAGGCTTATACTTCCAGTGCCCTTGAATAAAAAATTAGGAATCTCAAATACGATTATAGGCCTAAGTTATTTTACTTTATGAAAATCATTTAATGCAAATTTATTTTCTTTAATCCTAAATAATGATAGGATTATACCTGCCTCTGAAAATTGAAGACACAAAAATTTCCTCTTTACACAAAGTCAAGTTTATAGGCTAAATCAAATTAAATAATATGTAGTTTACGCCATACCTTCATGTGTCAAAGTTTTCTCAATGGACATCTACATTTTGAAATCAAAGCGAACAAGTTACAATGTTTCGGTGAATCATATTAAGTGTAGGCAGGGCCACACTAAAAAGCAGGCCATGCAGCAGAATTCATTACATCAAACCAGTAGGTAGGCTGGCTGAGAATCTGGCTCAGGTCTCACAGCTGTGCAGCTGTCAGTTTCTTTAAAAAAAAAAACATGAAAATGTAAATAAACATAAACATAGGAAACATAAATAAACAAGGAATAATTTATGCTTGGTTCTACGTTAACATTTCAATGGAGGATTTCCATAATCAATGTATTTCAAATTGCAATTTAAGTTGTACTAGCCAGCCTATGATATAATCAGCGGTTAATTTCATAATCATATGAGATGAATATTAGTAAACAAATATACCCAACATAGGTAATAGAATTGCATTGCCCCATAAGGCCTGTACTGAAAGGTGAATGTGGAATTGAGTATCGTATAGTGATGTGGGTGTTAGTTCCCAGTATAATTATGTGACGTGTCACAGCGATTGCTGCAGCATGGCCTGTTTTTTAAAGTGACTTTGGTCTAGGTCACTATTCTTTACCTCTTTAACTCAAAAATTCATATAATTTATTGATATACTATCTGTAAGATCTTAAATTAGCTCGAGTCACCTCTTTTTGGTGAATTTAATTAAGAATGTCCTATATGACTCGAGCTATGTTTTTAATACATTACCTAGATAGGCCTACATTAGATACATTACTTGGAATAGCGTCCTACCCAGGAAGGTATTTTAAGCTAAGTATGAATGACAGATGAGTGAATGATGATCGTGGCGCGATCTTGTAGTCTTGTTACTGACTAAGGTCAACTTGTTCCTTAGACAGGACTGTTAATTAATAGAACAACAGTCAATGGGCGCGTTCAGCCGCATTCCACCGGTGGGTAATATACTAACCTATAATAAGTGAACGGTAGTGGTGGACGTACCATCTACCGATCATTGTTGTGCATCCACCGATGTTGTGTTTACGGTGGATTCGGTAAGTAACCGGACATTGTTGATTGTCGAGATGCGGTGGATTTGCCTATTAGTGACTATGGTAATCGGTTACCCACCGGTGGAATGCGGCTGAACGCGCCCAATGGCAACTAAGGGACCTACATTTTAATGTGGGATACGAACCAAAATTTCCCCGGTTAACAATTTTTTGCAACACTACACTAGTAAGTAGCCGATTTCCGCTTCCGTTTCAGTGTGGGAAGTCACCGTTTACAAAAGAGTACGGCAAATATCAGCTGTAGTGTGGTAACAAATCAGCTGGAGTGCGGTAAAGATTTTGAATTGAGCATTTACCGCACGAGTGCGGTAAATGCTCAATGTTGCCAACTCAAGAAAAAAAAAATTATATCACACAATTTACATACATTATACATAAACACAACATACACATTTTAACTATGACGACCATACTTAAACTAAACTAAACTTAAGGCTAAACATCCCAGAAAAAGTTGTGTTTCTGGCCCGATAGATAGCAGCACCTCTGGGGGCAAATTTGTATTAAAGATAATATGCATAGTTATTGACCGATTTTTGTTTTGTAAGTTTTGTTGTGTATAACATGAACAAGAAATATACGCTATATGGGTAAAAAAAATGTTAGTTATTTAATAAAAATATTTTAGAGAAGAATACGATTACTATCATCATTTTTCTAAATCGCAGGTAGTCATTTTGTAAACAAAAATTTTAAAATAATTTTGGCGTTTTCAGATATGAAATCGGTCAAATGGTCGCATCGGAATCGTTTTTTAAAGATATTACCATTATTTCTCTCACGCCCGCGCCGCCCCCCCCCCGCGCACCGCCATACTGCCCGGCCGCTCTGACGCGCGGTGCTGCTATTTAGTATCGTTCGTCAACTCAGTAGTCACATTCGCACTCTGGCCGGGCACACTAGACCAGACTCTTGTAATTAATCCTCTGATTACAAGGAAGATGATTTATGAAATTATCTAGGGGTTCATTGTTCAATATTAATATTACCACAAACAAAATTACCATTATTTTTGTTGTTTTATAACACCATGTTAAATTAAATTATTAATTCGTTAAGTCACTTGTTTAAAATAAAAGTTACCTTTCAGTACATGAAAATGATAAATAAATAAACAATAATTAGTGCAAAAGACCTTCATTTACTTAATTCACAAAATGCACAGTATAAAAATATACAGGAAACATGTTTACAAATTAAATTATTAATTCGTTAAGTCACTTGATAAAATAAAAGTTACCTTTCAGTACATGAAAATGATAAATAAATAAACAATAATTAGTGCAAAAGACCTTCATTTACTTAATGCACAACATGCACAGTATAAAAATATACAGGAAACATGTTTACAAATTAAATTATTAATTCGTTAAGTCACTTGTTTAAAATAAAAGTTACCTTTCAGTACATGAAAATGATAAATAAGTAAACAATAATTAGTGCAAAAGACCTTCATTTACTTAATGCACAAAATGCACAGTATAAAAATATACAGGAAACATGTTTACAAATGTTACGTGACTTAGGCTATTTGCCCATTGATTTTTCGCCATTGAAAGTCAATTCTGGAAGTGGAATTTGTGGAATTGGAACAGGGTGGTGGCACTATTTCTCTCCATACACAACTATTTCTAGGTAATGCATTTATAAATCTGCCCTGTTATTTTACCGGTTACAATTGCAACAGTTTATTTTCGCTTTTCTTAAGTATAACTCAGGTATGCAACACTGTTTTGGTTACAAAGTATTAGGTTTAGGAATTATCGTAGAACTAGATAACACGTAGCTCGAAATCGAGCAAAAATCGTATAGTAAAAGAATGAAGAATAATTAGCCTACTTAAATACTTTTAAAGTATAATCAAAAGGATAAATTCAATAACTAAAAATTATGGCTTAACTACTGAAACTTTTAAAGTTAATTTAATCTTCCGCGGTAGTTTCCGGTAAACGTAAACGATTTTCTAGGGAACACCTTCATTCTCCGTGTCCTCTTGTTTCTGTAATGTATATTTTAACACCGGGAAAATATCAAGCACTGCTTAAAGCAACATGTCCGACAGCAAACACTGGCGCCGTGAGCAATGAACTCCTTTGTTCAGGAATTGCCGGTGCACCTTATTGATAATTATCGCCAAAAGATATTGTAGAGAACGGCTGTCTTTATAGGGAACCTATCCTTTGTCAAGGTTATCCTTTGTGGCAAAAACGCGTAAATGACGCATTATCTCTACTAAACCAGTCTTTTCATTCTTGAAATGCAACCCAACGAAATGAAAACATTTTTAGTTCATTGGTCTGAGGTTGGAAGGAGCATCAAATGTTACATCAGGAAGGTGATGCCAGTGGTTGCGATCGTGTTCTTTCCGACTCCTCCGGCCGGTCAAAGTTCGTCTTCTTATCGGTGGCATTATAAGTGCACGAAATCCAAAAATAGATCAGCTCAGGTTAATATAACTTCAAAAAAACACTACCGTATACGATATCGTAAACTACATCGTAAAACTGGTAACTGGAATGTGTAAGACCTTTAAAACTTCATAACGTAACCTAAATTACATAATTAATCTTTTAAAAAGAAAACTCTTGAAAACAAAGCCAAATCAGCTGTAAAACATAAAAACTGCTCTCTTCTAAAAAAACAATAATAATTCATAATAATAAGTGATACAATCTGTGGTTTACCTGTAGAACTATTTCAGAGCTTAACCATATGTTCAGTTTGTAAACAAAGTGAACTGAGCTTGCTCAAATGTCGATGGATAGCGCCACTGATCCGAAACTTCAGCCCTTTACTGTACTTTAGTGAAGCCCTTTTTTAAAATTCTGAGGCTTGTTGACAAATCTATATAAAAATCCCTTTAATTTGACACCTCAAATGTTAAAATCCGCCCAGCCGTTATTGCGGTTGGACTGTGAAAAGAAAGCCGCTTGCGTATTAATATATAGATTAACAACAGCTGTTGATGCTTAGCTAAAAAAAGAAACAACAGCAGACGTTTTGAAATCCCAGTGTTTTTAAATGGCAGATATTCTTCGTTATTTTCTAGTGGATTTTGACATATAATCTGCTGTTTTTACCGACCCCTGAAGCTAAGTCCTTTAATTTGAACCCTTTCCCATCATCCTACGACCTGCCAAACTTTCAAAATTTTTATTAAAAATCACTTATAGAATTATTAATATAGATAGATAGATTGTCCAAGCACAAGCATACAAAGCAAACATTGGTCGTACACAAGAGTATAACATCATAGGTTAACTTTCAATCTAATCTACACGTAATAAGTTTATTCCAAATTGAAACTAGCAACTGTAACGTGGTTGAAAGCTTAATTCATAGTCAATGGAATTTGTATTTCAATTAGCTTGAAACAGCTGTTATTGCTTCTGCTCTTTAAAACTGCGTGAACCAACTATCATTCAGTGAAGCTAACTAATCTGCTTCGATTATTGAAGCAGGACATCGTCCATTTGATTTTAAAGAACTCCGTTGTCCTTATTCCGAAATGGTTGTATATGTATAAATACAGGTAGGTTTTCAGATACATAAGAAATTTCAGAAAAAATACTCTGAATGTGTTAACATTGATCACTTTAATTACTGCAGTACCCAATCTTAAATCTATTTTCGTGTAAAGTTTAAGACTTGGCAGTTAGAACCCTAATGTTCCAAGCCCTCGAAATATCATTATAGCTTAATAATAATAGATGTAACATATTTTAACAAGAAATTCAAATTTGTCATCATTATTTTTTGAAACACGTGGGCCATGGAGAACATAAAAGTTTAACAAAATAACGTTACCAATAACAATAATTAACAGGCGTAGAAACAAACTCGTAAGAAGAATCATGGTAACTAATAACCGAGAGCACATGGATGGAAGGGCGGGAAGTCATCATCCACCACAAGGAGTGTTTGTACGACGAGCAACGGCTGAGCCGCGTGGTGGGGGGAGAGCTACAGTGAGTCACCTCCGGCCGGCCCTGCACTGCATCATTTTTTTGTCTCCCGTGCGCTATCTCGTTAAATTTATAAAAATTGATACCGATTGAACCACTCGGGCGATTTTAAATATTAAAATTTTAAAATTAATTAAAAATTATTGCCTACAAAATGACTACCTGCGATTTGCATATTTCTTTTTGTAACATGAATATCTTGTTATTATTTTTTTAACCAGCAACTTAATAAAAAATATGCCTGGATAGCGTGAATCATAATCTTATTCTGTTTACAAATCAGTTTATCAAATTAACATCGGACGAAAATTCCACCAATAAACTTTAATACAAAATGACTTCATTTTGGTGCTGCGACGTGGTGGCAGAATTTATAACTAACCCTGGGATGTTTAGCCTTAACCAGTTTAGTTAATTGTAACTAAATTGGTTCCCAGGTTGCGACTACGTATCTACGTACAGTTAATAGCGATAAGTTAATAAAGAGCAGTGTTATTTAATCAATTGTTGCCGTCTGTGTGACGATAATACGTATTCCTAGAAAGGCCTACTCGGTCGCTGAACACCAGAGACAACGATTTTTGTTATCTCCCCCGCACAGACAAATATAGTTTTGTTCGTATTTTCTCTCTACAGTGTAATTAATATTTTTTAAATCTTTTAACTTTCATAGAAGTGTTGTTTGTTACTTACCCTGTATTTTGTTGCTGGTAGGGTTGCAAAAACTATCGTACGCAACTCATCCGGGAAGGTGTTTACGTCGCATGAAATTCCCGCGCGACGCTTGCGGAGCGCGTGAACTATCATGCTCGCACGTAAACACCTATTCCCGCACTAGTTGCGTAATATTCTATTACGAACTTGTCTAACTATGAGTACGGTCCTATGAACATAGTAGTCATTAGTGCGGATGTAAATCCCCACTAAGGAACACCACGTCCACAATCTATTGCTCATAATAAAATTACATATCAAGGTCTCACTGAAAATACCTGGGTTATTGCCCATTCTATACTAGCTTGAACGACTAGGCTAGCAGATTTTTTAGTAATGACCAGACTAGTTCGAAGACACGAAAAGTTTATGTATAAACTGTTTAGGTAGGCCCTACCAGACTCTACAGTAGTTGCTGATGCAAACATAGCCAGCTCAAGTGACGGGCCGCGCACGTCAAACTTACTTATATTTAATGTAGAAAAACGAAACCTAGGAGTTATCTGGTTTTACAGAAAACACATGACCTTGGTGTAAAGAAAAAGAAGTGAGCATGGTCAGCTGTTATGACGTATTAGTTAGGCTCTCGAAATTAGCGGGCCTAGAAGACAGTAGAACAGAGACCATACAAATAATATTTTGATTCAGTTGTGGTAACTGGTTTATATTAGTCGTAGTAAGCGCTAGTTGCGTGAGCCCAACTAAGTCACACCAGCTGACTCTGCACACATCTTTCTTTTTTCTTCACATTATTAAGAAAATGGTACGACGTAATGGTATTCAAACCTTTAATTGCGATCAAGCCATTTATTAACACTGCCAGGCCTATCGCAAGACATCGGGTCCCCACAACCCAAATCAAGTCTATTTGCAGATAAATGCGGTGAAAGTTTGTTGACATTTGATTGTACGTTGTTTATTACGCCTAATAATTTAAAATAAACAGTGTATGAAAGCTCCGGCAATAGAATAGGCCAATGCTCAAAATATTGTAGCCTACCCGGCATAACACTTGATTTTCTACCAAAGAATGGTAGAGAAAATCCAATCATTAGAAACAAAACAGCTTATTTGTCATTACGAGAACACTTCAATTGTTCAAATATGTAATTATTTAACTTTAAACATTGTAGGCTAAAGACCTAGGCCACCAAATAATTATAACTTATGCCCACAACATGAAACATGATGTTGGCTGTGATATATAAAGTTACAAAGATGCAAACCAACCTGCTAACCATTCTAACACACAAGATTATCAAAATATGATATTAAATAGGCTTAGTTTAAAAAATTCCATCTTTTTGCAGATAGTTTTGAGTTTTGACCAACGACATATAACTTTTTTTTTTTAACAAACTTTATTCTGGATCAACATACAATGTTTTACACAGAAGTTATAACAATATTAAAAATAATTAACATACTGAGTCGCATACCGGGGTCGTTCCGTTAGGAGACTCCCTTTAACTTGAGAGTTGTTTATATAATTTAATAGTGAACTTTGATAAGTGTCAATGAATTATATCTTGAAAAAGTCTTGGTTTCAACCTCCTATTTTGCAGAGGCTGGCCGATTCCAAAATGCTCAGCACCAGGAACATTTTCCAATCGAAAGGAGAACTTCTGTGTTGATGTATTAATGTATGCCGGGATAGTGTCCAGTCCGACTTCACAATGTAGTTGTGAATTTCGAACAAACCACGGAGAATTTAGAGCTATTCGTAATACTTTATTTTGAAAAGCTTGAATTTTCGACATCTTGCTGGATGAAATTAAAAATCCCCATACTGGACAGGCGTACAAAATAAGAGGTCTGAGGATGGTTTTATATACTAAAATTGCATAAGATGACCGAAGTGTTGAATTTCTGTTGAGGAGTGGATAAAGGATAGAAAGCCGGGAGTATGCTTGACTTAATTTGGAATTTACGTGAAGATTGAAATTTAGTTTTGTATCCAACAGAATTCCCAAATACTTCACCCCTTGATCAGGTGGATTCCAATTAACGATTGAGTTGTTAATAACGATTCCAGGTGGAATTTGTGGTCTCCGTAAGGTAAAAATCTTTGCTTCAGTTTTATTTGCGTTCAAGCGCAAATTCCACTTATTAAACCATTGTACTACTTCATCTGTTTTGACTGTTTTAAGTTTAGAGGTTAAGTCGAATGACAACATTGAGAGGCAGCCAGGCTGTTAAACAGCATAGTGACAATAGACAAACTGAAATAAACCTCATATAAATTGAAAAATAAATTCCCTTCACTCAATGACAGCACAAAGTATTGATATTGAAGTTATTTATATTTATTTCAAAATATTTTACCAGACAATCGTTATACAATTCAAATGGTTTACTCTCTATTCAAACAATATTTCACATTGGGTGCGTTCAGCCGCAGTCACCGGTGGCTAACCGGTTACCATAGTCACTAATAGGCAAATCCACCACATCTTGACAATCAACAATGTCCGGTTACTTACCGAATCCACCGTAAACACAACATCGGTGGATGCACAACAATGGTCGGTAGGTGGTATGTCCACCGCTACCGTTCACTTAACATAGGTTATATTACCCACCGGTGATTGCGGCTGAACGCGCCCATTAAGTCACGCTAAGGGATAGGAGCCTTGTACTATGTGACAACTGGTTAAAATGCATTAGCACAATATGATAGGCCTACATATGTTTGGGAACAATGCTGAAGTTTATAACTTGCTTAATAGTTTCCATGAAGGCATAATAATTAAATTTTGTTCTATGGCGATAGTATATTTTTTTTAATTGGCTGAACATGCAGTTCTGCTGCAAGTAATAGGGATGTTTTATTTACAAAACTAACCATATGATTGAATTTAATTTGTTCATGAGATTATATTATTTGTTTTTCCGGTGTTTTGAATTCATTGATTACTTGTTTTCTTACATTTATATACTATAACAAGACTACATTTATTGAAAATTGGGGCTCAGGTCAAGGCCACACTACATATACAGGCCATACTGCAGGATTTATGACGTCAAACAAGTAGGCGGTCTGAAAGTCTGGCTCAGGACTCACAGCTGTGCTGCTCATCAGTTACTTTGAAATCAAAACAAGAAAACGTAAATAAACAAGTTATTTTTGACGTTTAGTGATGAAATGTAAACAGAAAAAACGTAAACAAACAAGGGATTTTTGACATTTAGCAATAAAATGTAAACATAGGATGTTAGTTCCCTGCCTACTTTTGTGACGAGGCGCAGCGCTGGGATCGCTGCAGCATGGCCTGTATTTTCAGTGGGGCCTTGCTCAGGTGTTCATACTGCGCTTGTGTAGGGTAGATCTGCTCTGATTTCATTGAGCAATAGAGCCGTCTGCTCTTAATAAAGGATCTAATACTACTCAAGCCATTTGATAAGGACTTGTATTATATACAATGCCACTTAGTTTCGAGTTCAACCGCATACAGTGGCACTAGGATGTGTTGAACCAGAATACCACCTACTTAAGCAAGTAAACTGAAAGTACAGATTGTAGGGGTGGGAGGGGGTTGTTATTATATACATATATATAAATGGTTAAATTTTCATTTATAAAGTTAAAACAATAGTAATAATTATTTTGTTTTTATTCCCTTTGAATTGTTAATATAAATATATTGAGAGTTTGATATAACACCACATACCCCTGATAGTACGTCATGCATATGTGCGAACCAATAATTAGAATATAAAATTTTGAAAAAATTAAGCTTTTTCTATAAAAAAATTATATATTTTCTATATGAATAATTACACAAGGATATTGATCAAGCGTAAAAAATGTTTAGCAAATATGGTACCCAATAGACCATATTTGAGCAGAAAATGTGTTATTAAAATTAAATAATAATTCGATATTATACTTTATAGATGTCTGCCTACCATATATTAATTGGGTATTTGAATAGAGAAAGTGAAGAATTCATGAACCAAATAAAAATAAAAACTTTTTAACATTAAATTTTATATGACGGAACAAAATATATCAAATAAAAAAATAACAATAATGTACACATTTTTATTATTAAAATATATTTAAATAAATATGTGCCCATATGAAAATGTTTTACAATGCTAAGTAATATCATTTATTTGACAAATGGAAATTCGCTGAGTACGCAGGTCTGCTGCGACGGTTGTATTTAACGACTATTACGGTACAATGTAATTTGGGAATCGCGAATCTTTTGTTCTGAATTATAGCGACGTCTGCAAAATATTGCCAGGAGTTTTGAAGTTTCCAAAATTGGCTTTTGCTGTTGGAATGTGAAAAATAAATACCGGATTTTGCCAGTTATAAACCTATAACCACAAGTAATTATCTGCAATAAAAATATCTTCTTTGTGAGCTAAAACTATTCTTAGTAGTTAACGTTCAGTTGAGTTCACTTCAAAAAAAAATATAAGAAATTATGTGAACAAGATATTAAATCTACAATTCAGTCTATTAGCCGTGTAACCAGTCGATTAGGCTAATGAGTACTCAATTAGTACTTGGTTAGAACCAGTTTATTAGTTGAATTATTGATCACTAATTGGCTTTCACTAGTAAATTTATTTAATCGCTTAGTTTTTTTGCTCTATCGAAAATATAGTGCCGACTATTTTCTGCCGATCAAGTCCCGTTGAACCGATGTATTTTGATGAAAGTCGTCCCAAGAAAAACTATGGATTGTACCTAGTCCGGTTAAACCGATGTGCGGTTAAAAGGTGACCGGATAATAGAGAGGCTACTTTTGGAAGTGAATTGAAATAGGCACGGTTAGGTCATACATGTGGAACATCGTTTTCATCATACTGACTCAGAAACAGCTGTTTTCTGTTCCATTTTGTTGGCTTGAAAGTTACCCATTGCCTTACTAGTCAGGCAAAAACTTTTTCCGGACTGCTAAAGTTTTGCCGGACTGCGATTACAGGAAACGGAAGTAAACAATCAGCTGATTTGAGGCAAACCGACTTTTAATGCTTATTTATTGGTTACTTTTTAGAAGATTGTAGTGGCAGCGCTGGCAGCAGTAACAAATTTTTTGTTTGTTTGTCATAATTGAGGTTTGAGGGATTGAGAAGCGTATTGGTTTATGCAAGGTCTACGTTATGATTGAAAGTATGTTTTTTCTGAGTAGTATGATGAAAAGTATCTCGTGCGTTACGCGGCCGGTAAGTTTTACCGGCACCTTTATAGTAAGTCTGTGCGGGAACTATCATGCTTGTCCGACAAAACAGTACTTTCCGGCCTAGTAACGTAATATAATATTTCGGTATTCAAACTGAATGATCATGGTGATTTATTAATAGTACCCAATAGGTTAGATTCCTCTTAACATTTTGACTGCTCTGTACGCCCACTTACGTCATCCACGGGTAATGACATAGTGCACTAGCGAGCACTAAATTTAGAAATGGACCATTCATCTTGGGAGAATAAATCTTGCTATTACGTGTCCTTCTGTATAATTGATGCTTCTAAAGTTTAGATGAAGCTAAGACTTGGTGTTTTTAATGAAGAGGAAGCGTGTTGATATACTACAACCTTTTTTATGACTCGACGCAGAACTGTAGATTTTCATGGGAGTATGAATAAAAGATGGATGTATTGAAGATGGAAAGACAAATGACCTTGTTTCTTGCAAGGCATCATATATTTGATTTCTTAAGGCGATTTTTTTCGTCAAAATTGTGGGCGTCTGGCAAGTCGAAGAAGGATGGGAGATGGCCCAAATTAAAGGTCTCTATTCCGTGATGTTGGGAAAATACTGAAATTGATTGAAATGTACCAGAAAACAAGAAATAACATAAAATATCTGCCATTAAAAAAACATTGAGATATAAAGATTTTTCTGCTTTATTTACATATAACATGTGATGCTGGATATACTATGAAAACCATGTGGTAGAATAGATATTAATACAAGGTAGAAGGTAGCCTCTTTTTTATGAAGGTATTTTGTACTATAATAAATAAGGATTGTTTTAATTTTCCCTCATTAGGGGAAAATTAACCCCTTCAAGCCACTAGTCCTAATTTATTAATCTTGGTTGATTAATCACTTGCCCGTTGTTCAATAGCAGCTGGAACAAGATACAAACACTCGTAGGTTCTTCTATAATTTTAATTTTGCTCAAAATTCAGTTTAATCCTTAAGATAAGCAAGGATATGTATTAACGATTGTCCTAAACTATGAAGAATATTTTTTGCATTTGATTATAAAAAATTGTGAACTGCATTCAAGTCGAAATGTTGGGAACTTCTCTTCTGGACGAAACAAGATTGAATTAGGTTTAATTGAATTATGATTTTATATGGTGGGTTGAAACATAAAAATTTATTTAGAAACCTACCTAATATAATTTATATAATCTTTCTTGATCAACGCCATAGTTAAATCAATTGCATTTTAACATAATATTAAAATGATATTGCGTATGAACATGTAGGTTGTATATAAATAATTATTTTAGTTGGACGTTACAATGAATTTTCCCTTGACGGACTGTTTCATTTTTTGATTTGATTTTTGATTTTTTCAATATAAAAGGAAACTTATAATATAATTATTTTTTCCAATAATATATAAAAAGAGAAAGTCATGAAATTACGAAACTCGGCACGCAAACGTGAACACAACCAGCTGAATCAACGAAGAAAGAAAAATACTCCCGTCGCAGCACACCTGCGAACTCAGCGAATTTCCATAGGATTTATTTTGTATATGTGAGCATTCAACTTATTTGAAGAAACGTATTATTTGAATATGTTAAGTAAATAATATACTAAAACGTACATTTAGTCATTTAAATATAAAAGCTTTAAACATGAGGAAACATGAGGAAAATTAACAAAGAGACCACATTGGTTTTCATTAGTAATACATACACTTTTGTATTTTATATAATTCTTAGACTTTTAATTTTTAATGACTTTAATCTTGTTATAGTATAAATGGCAACAAACATATAATCAATAAATTCAAAACACTCAAAACAAACAAATAACTTAATCTCATGAAAAGATTAAATTCAACCATATGGTCAGTTTTGTAATTAAAACATCTCAATTGCAATAGACCTACATCTCCAGCCAGTTTCAATCAAACATATTATCAATCCTCATCATTGTATTCATACCATATTATGCTATATTTTCAGGCAGTTTAGACCAAGACATCCCCCCACCAAATGCTCATACTTTCTTTATTATATTTAAAAATAATTAGTATTTTTTTTAAATAGTATACATTTTCTGCAAAACTCTGATCAATGAACTCTAACTATTCAAAATAAACACAAATAAAATATTCATCACCTAAAAATTTAAACATATGTTCAGAATTGTATTTTTTAAATAACTTAAATCAGGGTGGCTATTTACTCCCATACTTTTTGGAGGGAAAAATTAAAAATAATATTGGACAACGTACTGTGTTTAGCACATCCAATATTATACAATCAACGGATTGACGTAGAACAATAATTCAAAATTCTTAATTGTTTGGTTTTTTAAAGCTGAATTCAATTTGACAGTTAAATTTAAAAATAATTAGTAAAAAGGTGTTAAATCTTGAAAATAAATTTTATTTTGTCAAAAAAACCTTCTTGGAGTAAACCAAACTTGCTAGTTTTCGAACTCGAAGTCATGAATGACGTCATGAATGACACGTTTGTTCAAAATTTCATCAAGATTGGACCTTTTTTACAAAAGTTATCGCGCCTGCGGACAGGTATACGTATGTATATATATATATATATATATATATATATATATATATATGACTTCGAGTTAGAAAACCAGCAAGATTGGTTTACTCCAAGAAGGTTTTTTTTTGACAAAATAAAATTTATTTTCAAGATTTAACACCTTTTTACTAATTATTTTTAAATTTAACTGTCAAAATTGAATTCAGCTTTAAAAAACCAAACAATTAAGAATTTTGAATTATTGTTCTACGTCAATCCGTTGCTTAGATATTGTATAATATTGAATATATATATATATATATATATATATATATATATATATATATTATAAACTATCCGGAAATCGACTATTAATCAGATCAGTTACCTCCGTCCAAAATTAATACTTAATAAGAGATTCATTCATGGTTTTCTCACATTAGTACAACAAATAAAAATTGTTTAAAATAAAACTTATAAGCTCCCACGAGGAAGCACGTATCTAGACGACATACAATAGGAGAGCATTATATTTCAAGGTCTTACTAGGAAGGAGGGAAATGACCGAGATCAATTCGATTCCCGTGGAAAGAATCATATTAGAAAAATTGGAATAACTCACCATCAGCGACACGCCTTATTCTCGGAACAATAGGGCTGGACTTCAGTCGTTCTCCCAATGGCTCCGTAGGTATCGGATTCGCCATCGCCGATTGGCAGGAGGGCGTGACAACCACATTACGGGGGAAAAGTCCGATGGAAGGGAGAGTGATGGAAAATTGAAAGGAAGAGTTAGGAAATCAGTCTTCGAAGAGGAGTAGAAGTAATAAGTTGGGGAACTCAGGGGCCACTCTGAATTGAGTAGGAGTTGGTAAACCGTCGCGGACAGTATTAAGCACCCGTCGGCACCCTCGAGATAGTCTATTTCCCCAACGCACGAACTTCGAGATTTCGCTTCGAGACTCGCACCACCGAGGGACATCCAGCGGAAGACATCCTACCGGAACGAGACCCAGGCCACCGGAGACCAACACCGAGGCGACGCACACCATCAGGAGGCAACGCACACCACCGAGGGGGCGAAGACACCACCGAAAGGAGTGGAGATCACCGAGAGGAGACACCGACTCGGGGATCCACGCGGGCCTTCAACTGGCTGGTGACGCGGGCGTAACACGGGTCCACCAGGAAAGATGCAGCGGGTATGTCCCCAATCAAATTAAAATAATTTGGTGCACTATAAGCTCAATTAAACTCTCAGAGAAAGAATTTGAAAGTCCAACCCAAAGGGATAAATTGAATAATAATAATTTAAATAAATAAATATTAAATAATAAACTTGTATCGAACAAAGATAATAATAATGAAATGAAATAAACTGTTTATTAACAAAGCAAATAAAATCCATTAAAGGAATGACTGTCTAAGAAATAGATCCTATCTCCACTTAGGAAGGAAAGTGAGATAGACAATTGTAAATATAAAGGACAATTGTAAATATAAAATAAGGTTAACCATTTGTGAATAGTTGTGAAAGACATTATAGTTAACTTGTCGTTTATTCTTATCAAAATATAAGAATCATTTTGATTTTCTTTGTGTAAAAGGGTTTGTACTTGTATATAATATGTAATATCTTTATTAAGGTCCTTGTAGCGTACATGATAATCAATACAATATATTTCAACCTATAAAATGTGTATTCAATTTATATAATACTATGAAAATTTGACTCTACTAAGAACAACAGTTCACTCAGTGACCTATAACATATTTGGAGAATATAATTTTCAAGAGGGTCAGTAAATAAGTAGTGCACCATGTATGTTTAATAGTTCATGTATATTAAAGGAAATTATTGCTCTACAGTGTGTTCACTCAATCTACGTTCCTTTGTGTCACCTTTCACTTGCCATGCGAGTTACACAGCCTATGTTCTGAACCAGTCTGTTTAAGGTTCCCTCAGAACCCCCAAAGTTTACAATATATATATATATATATATATATATATATATATATATATATACATACATATATATGAAAATAACGAACAGTGTTTTTGGGGTCTAGGGACCTCAAAATGAAAAAAATAACATGGTCCCGGGCTTAAGTCTCACCGTGCCAATACCGGTTGCGGCACGCCTACGGTAATAGCTACTTCCCTATAGGGGAAATTCGCTAAAAGAAAAGTTTACCGTATATTTGCTTATGGGTTTATGACGAATAATCACTGGTTTACACGGTACCTATGAAATATCTATATTGTTTATACAGGTTGTTCTTTTAACGCAACCCGTTTTGAAGATTGAATAATGCACATGTAAATATTAAATGAGTATTGTTTCTTAAGATTTAAATTTTATTCAACCTATTATTTAAGTTTGATCATATTTAGTTCACATTATATGTTCCATCAATCCACCAACGGCATTTGTACAAAGTTGTGCTCTCTCCATCAAAATCATAAACTCGTGTTGCAAGGTACGTCTTTGAATTTCTTGCATTAAATTTGTTATGTTGTTTTTTAGTGCTGCATATCCTGTGATATGTTTTTATAGGCCTTCCCTAAAGAAACTTATATAGTGGGGGAAATCCGAGGATCTTGGGGGAATAATCCTTCGCTGATAAAGTAAAGTTTTGGGTCGGTTAAAAAAATAAACACCCTGAATGTTACCATTCACCCCATCATTGATATTTTTTGTAACCCTCGTAGTACTAATTTTGGAAACCCTTTTAGCCAGCTTATGTTTCAAAAAGTACAAACCGATTATCACTGGTTTAAGGATTGTTACAGATGAATAAGAAACATTCGTGACTCAAGATGTCGAAGCAGACTGCGAATTCGAAGACGAAACATCAAAATGAATTCAGTCTCCCAATACAATACGCAGTCGAACTGCGAATCAGAAAAAAACAAATCAAACTTTGATTTGCTGGGCACGCCCTCTCGCCGTGGTCTTTCATTATTTGAAACCGTCAATTTCAACAGTGATTACATTCCTGCTGGCGCCGCTGCTGAATATTGATGCTGCGAGAAACCAACACCTGGGTATTCGATCCGAACTGTGTTAATCAACACAACGCAGTCTTCCCGAATAACTCAATTTTGAATAAATTCCTCTCTTTTCTGTCAAGCTATTTATTCAATGAAAGGTGCCGATTCCTGAATTATCGATTTCTATGTTTCTTCCAAGTGTGTATTTATGTGAAGGATATCCATAAAGTTTTTATTATATATAATCTCTGGAAGTAGAGAAAACGTACTTAACTTTTCTTTAACACTATGAGATTTCCTGCAGTGCTTCCATAACTTAGTAAAATAATCACAGGTAGACAGCTCTGTGACAATATAAAAATAGCTACCGTTTGTTAAAATAACTTTTTCTCTATAAATACCAATAAAAACTAAAATTTTAATAGAGGAAATAAACTTTAAAACAAAAATTTCATTCATCTGGTCGAGGCCAGCGGGTTAGGAGCTGGTATGATTCAAACCTATTTCTTTTTAAATTGAATTCCCACCGTTCGGTAACAAGTACCGTTTGGAAGATTCAGTAATGAAGACGGAAAAATTAGGACAAACTACGGAAACCCCCAGCAGTCAAGGATCACAAATTGAAACTCTCCAAAACCAAATAAAAAGCTAACTCAAGTCATCAACAATTTAAATATCCAACGAGAGCAGCACCTCCAACAACCACAATACAACCCTCCACCCTACAACTACAGAGGTTACAACCCACAACGAGGAAGAGACAGCTACAAGGCGACGGGAGCGATGATGTCACAAGGTCCACGTCACATCGGCCCACAGCAGTGGCGTCAACGACAACACGTCCCTCCTCCGTACAACCAGCACCGCTTCAACCGTCCACCAAGGTCACCAGCGGGAGACTTATATGGCTACCAGCAATATTCACCCAACTACAATTACAGGGGAGGAAATGTATTTTGCAAAATCTGCAAAAAAACAAACCACAAGACAAAGGACTGCAGGTTTAGAGGAGCCCAGGGGAAACAAGAACCTAAATCACCACCGAAATTCTGCGACCACTGCAAGAAATCGAACCACACAAAGGACGAATGCTTTTGGTTGAAAAGGGAAGACAACGAAAACAAACAAAAAAACGAATAAAGAGGGGACCTCCCAATACTAACAACAGAGGAAGGTTTCCCCAACCATTCAGCGTGAAACAACCATATATGGAGAATAAAAAATTTCAAATTACGAATTATGAAAAGGAATATCCGACAATAGGAGAAATGCTAGACCAAAGAAAAAGGAAAGGTTACAAAAGGACAGCAAGATATTACCACCCTACTATAAGCTATCAAGACAACCATCAGCGGGACAACATTAATGGTTTCCAAGAAACAAGAAGACATAAATACAAAAATACAAATAAGAAAAACGATAACAGAGGAAGAGAAGAAGAAGAAAGGAAGAAGCAAGAAGAAGAAGAAAGGAAGAAGAAGGAAGAAGAAGGGAAGAGGAACGAAGAAGAAGGACGGCAGAAGAAAGAAGAAGGACAAGGAAAACAGGAAGAAGTAAAGAGGACATCGGAGATGGAGATATTAGGAGAGGAAGACAAGAGGAAAATCGTTGAGGAACTAGAGGAAAATGAAAAACAACATACTATCCATGGTTGCGAGATAACTCACATAGCATCAGACAGACTACCCAAACCTAGGAAAAAGGGCCACTTGTTTAACAAAGATATTTGTGAAACACTATTTAACACGCAAAATAGGGAAAGTAACAAAATTCCGGTATTAACGTTAAATGCCAAATTAACTAACCGTCCAAACGAAATGATAGAGTGCATAGTAGATACGGGATCCAACATAAATTTAATAAATTCCAATTTAGTAATGGACAAGGATATTAAGCAAACCAAAGTACCTAAGGTCGTGTCAGCTAATAATACACCTATCAACATTTTAGGGACTACAGTAATAACTCTAGAAATTAGCAACATAATAATAAAGGAAACTTTATATGTTACCCCAGACACAAACAGCGACATAATTTTGGGAAATAGATTTTTGAACAGAAATAAAATTGAATTAAATTACAACACAAAAGAGATCATATTCAACTTAGGGGAATATAAACATAAAATTAAAATGAATAAAAAATGGCTACTTGACATTGAAAGCATAAAATGTCATCAAACTGTAGATAAACCAAAAACTATTGATATTAGATGTCATGAGGACCTAATAATCGCCCCTCATCAACACAGAAGGATACTAATAACTCAAAATATTAGTAAACAAGCGATTTTTGAACAAGAACGCTCGATTAGGGACAACAAAAAATGCCACATTTATCTCATAGACGGAGACAACGAGGGAAGCTATCTAAATATTTACAACGCATCCAACACCCCTAAACACATAAATGCAAACACTGTACTAGGCTACTGTACGGAGGATCACATTAACACAATAACAGAGAACTCCAAACCTCAACAAAATTTTAGTCAGTGTAATCCTGATAAACAAATACTCAAAGATAAAGATAACGTATGTTTCAACATTTCCCCTCATCTTAGAACCGAACAACACAATGCGGTAGTTAACCTGTTACAAAAATACAAAAACATGTTTACCACAAAAATAAAGGACTTAACACCGGCTAACCTACCACCAGTGTCGCTCGAGACGATTCCAAACGCAAAACCCGTTAACTCCCCACCTTACAAACAAAATAAACAAGAAAGAGAAGAGTTGAATCGACTTTTAGACGAATTAAAGCAGGCCGACATATTAGAAGATGCTCCGGATTATTGCGAATTTGCAAGTCCAGTATTCATTACAAGAAACAAAGATAAATCTCCACGCCTTGTTGGAGACATGAGAAAAATTAACGAAATCCTAAAACCTTGCATTTACCCAACACCATCAGTAAACCTAGTTCTGAACAGTTTAAACAATGCTAATTCATTTACAAAATTGGACTTAAAAGGAGCATATCACCAACTATTGGTTAGAGAAGAAGATAGGCACCTTTTAACAATAAAAACTCAAGATAAAATGCTTCGCTTCAAACGACTTGTTATGGGCTTGAAAACAAGTTCAGCACTTTTCAGTAAAGCACTATTAGCCTTACTAAACAAACACCTCTACAACAAAGTAGTTTGTTACATAGATGACGTTATAGTATTTGGAAAGAATTTCGAACAGGACCTACAAAATCTCGAAATAATTTTAGAAATATTACACAAGGCCAATTTAAAACTAAACACACAAAAATGTAAGTTTCTTTACGAGCAAGTGGATATCTTAGGATACACGGTATCAAATCAGGGAATACTACCCCAAAAATCAACAGTTTCAGCTATAAAAGAATTTAAACGACCGAATTGTGTAAGGAAAGTAAGACAATTTTTAGGCTCATCATCATTCTTTCGAAAACACATAAAGAATTATGCCCAAATAACATTGCCATTAACCAACCTAATTAAGGACACAAACAAAAACCTTCCATTCAACTGGACAGAAGACTGTGAAAAAGCCTTCATTAAAATTAAAGAGATTTTAACCAACCCTCCTTTATTAAAACATTGGAACGACGATTGGGAGGCAACGATTTATGTGGACTCTAGCTTAACGGCTCTTGGCGCGTGTTTAATACAAACGGACCCTAACACAGGGAAGGAACACCCGATAGCTTACCTATCAAAAAAATATTCGGAAACACAACAACGATATACAAACCCCGAACGGGAAATGTACGCAATCTCATATTCAATAAATTATTGGCGTGAACACTGTCTTGGTCGGAAAACAACCATTTATACCGATTGTCAAGCGCTAGTACATTACCAGAATTTTAAACCAACTTCTACCAGATTAAACCGATTAGCATTATCTCTAGTAGATTATGATATTGAAATAAAATTTAAGCGATCAGGATCGAACTCGCTAGCTGATAGCCTTTCAAGAAATCCACCTCCTGACACGATAGAAGAAAACCCCTTTGAAATAACCTTAAACTTACAGGAAATTAAAACAGAAACTTTTGAGGAATTACAGGCGGTAGACCCATACTTAAAACAAATAAAATTAGCAAAACTCTCACCAGAATCAGTTTCAAAACGAATAAGAAGCCAGAGTAGGAAATACGAAGAAAGGGATGGCTTATTATATTATAAACAATTTAACGGAAATAATACTGACTATTTACTTGCAATCCCGCGAGAAAAAGTTAAAGACATCCTACAAACATTCCACGACAATCAATATTCCGGAGGACATTTTTCGGCTTTTAAAACAATAAAAAAAATCAAACAACGTTATTATTGGCCTGAAATGGTATCAGACATTCAAAAATACACGAACTCCTGTGAACAATGTCATTTAAAACGAACGCCCACCTATAAGCAATATGATAAATTAACCCCACAAGTACCACCAACCACCCCTTTCGAAAGAATTATAATTGACTATTGCGGCCCAATAAATGCTTCTCGCTCATATAAATACATTTTCTTTGCAACCTGTGCTACTACACGAATGGTCTTTGCAAAATGTACACGCTCAGCTGACGCAAAAACTACAGCAAATATTTTATTAGATTTATTTTGCCAATACGGATGTCCGAAGATTATAACTCATGACCAGGGCACTCACTTCATGGGAAATGTCCTTCAACAACTATTATTAAGTTTAGGGATCCAACAACGGCCAAGCCCTCCCTACATGTACCGAATTCAAGGATTAACCGAAAGAATGAATTTAATATTCAAAAAGACCATTAGTCATTACGTGGAAAACGACCCCTCTAAATGGTCAGATTATGTGCGCTATGTCACGTTTACCTACAATACGAGCGTAAACAAAAGTACAGGTTATACGCCATTCTACTTAATGTACGGCGGAGAAGCAAATCTACCGTCAGACTATTTATTTTTACACAAGGACCAAGATCCTGATTTAATTAGGGAAATTAAAACCATACAAAAAGTTCGGCAAGAAATCCCGAAAATTCTGCAAAAGGCACAACAGACTCAAAAGAAACATTTTGACTCAACCAAAAGAGATTTGCAACTCGAAATAGGCGAAGAGGTTTTGGTAAAAAGCCCCCCAGATTTTAAAGGACCTTACAACAAATTTAAAAACGTATATAGAGGCCCATATTTTGTTACCGACAAAATCAATGACACAACTTATATGGTGTTACTCGAAAAAAGAGGTAAAATGACTAATCAGCCTGTGCATATAGCGAGAATGAAGCCATTCATTCGCAGATAAAAATTTAAGGATCATAAACTATTAACTATATAAAAAGTATGTCTTCAGACAGTAAAAAAAATACCATTCAGACAAGCCACTCTATCCAAAGTCTTAAGCATAGAGCGTAAAGATTACGCCGGAGTAACACTCCTTTATAATTTTAATCTGACTTACAAAAAAAACTCCGAGGGGGAAAATTCCCCGACTTATAAATACAAGCAGCTAAATGTATACTCGGAGGAAAAGATGGTCAACCACCTTTTGTCCCTGAATTATAGCTAAATAAAACTAGATAATTAATCACTTTCAGACATACAATCAACCAACAAAAATTAAGTAGGCGCCTTTGTCTGAAGAAATACTTTAGTTGGAAAATAAGATACGTTTGATCGAACAACACCATACGTAGTTACAAAAAATCCTTCGAAATTTACACACATTTAGATGCAAACCTAGAAGGATGATATATAATGCCCTCAACAAAGCAAATTAGGTAATTAATTACAAAAAAAAAACACCCATACAGCCAATTACCCTCACCCATTGTTAAACAAAACTATTAAAAACTCCCAGTGGTATAAAATACTAGTTACTATATCGCTGAGACAATTAATAGATCATCAAAATAAAAATACGTACAAAAAATATTGAATTTGTACGGAATTTGCCTCAAACACAAAATCTACCAAGGAAATTTATAAAACCCTACAACAAAGTTTTACAAAGAAACCAATACCTGATGACTGCATTATCCATCACAATAAAACAGGAATTAAAAACAACGCAAACGACGGAACCGGACCGACCGACCGAATACCGGAACCGGATACGCGACGAAAGACGGATCTCGTAAGACCGGAACGACGCCGACGCCGCGACGAACACAACCGTGACCGAGCTTCGGAAGCGACTAACTGGGTGTGGGAAGAGGAACAGCAGTCCCAGGGCACAGCGGGAATGCTGATACTCAAAACGCCAGATAAACAAGAGATAAGCCAGGCTCCGCAGAATAAACCTGTCTTATCACTACATGTGCGCTGAAACGCAACAAGTGAGGCATTCCCAGACAACACCGCCTACGCTACATCGCCCGTCGTAATTAATATTATATTCACTACATAATTATAAATTTTACTACAATTAATTACTGCAAAGTAGAAACATATTACGACCTGATCACCCGTATTATGTTTGTAACAACAGTAATTGATCATCCATAATGATTGGTGAAACTAAATAAAAAGATAGATATATATTGATTTTTGAAAATAAAACATAAATTATCCAAAAAAACAAAATGATACTTCAGCTCACGAAACTAGAGAAACGAAAACGAAAACGAAATTAACAATGTAACGAAATTAGAGAAGATAAAACATCTCAAATTAGAGAAGAACGATCTTGATTTATTCGGTAACACAAAATTGCTAATTTACATACTCTTCGCATGGACATCAAGCCTCACAGTAATCTTAATTGTAATAATATACTGCTTGCATATACAAACAATTAAGATGAGCGTGACACGACCCTACACAAACTACCCTCAAATCCCACAAACCAACCGAAATCCGGGAACAGCTGAACGATTAATAAATTGATTAACCAATATAAAAAAAGTCTATACAATCCTCCCAAACTTCAGCAATAAATATCAACAAAAAATCTAGAGTAACACAAAAACAAAATATTACAGTATAAACAGAGGGATCTGTGCTTCGTACACACGCCGCCGCACAGCGACCAGCTGATGCAGAGAGGGAGAGAGAGACAGAAGATGCCTTGCAACCACAGCACGGCACTGGTGACCCACATTCTATAACTGCCGAGAAGCACACCATACAATTAATTTGGGGACCAAATTAAAGCGCAGCAGGGGAGTATAAACTATCCGGAAATCGACTATTAATCAGATCAGTTACCTCCGTCCAAAATTAATACTTAATAAGAGATTCATTCATGGTTTTCTCACATTAGTACAACAAATAAAAATTGTTTAAAATAAAACTTATAAGCTCCCACGAGGAAGCACGTATCTAGACGACATACAATAGGAGAGCATTATATTTCAAGGTCTTACTAGGAAGGAGGGAAATGACCGAGATCAATTCGATTCCCGTGGAAAGAATCATATTAGAAAAATTGGAATAACTCACCATCAGCGACACGCCTTATTCTCGGAACAATGGGGCTGGACTTCAGTCGTTCTCCCAATGGCTCCGTAGGTATCGGATTCGCCATCGCCGATTGGCAGGAGGGCGTGACAACCACATTACGGGGGAAAAGTCCGATGGAAGGGAGAGTGATGGAAAATTGAAAGGAAGAGTTAGGAAATCAGTCTTCGAAGAGGAGTAGAAGTAATAAGTTGGGGAACTCAGGGGCCACTCTGAATTGAGTAGGAGTTGGTAAACCGTCGCGGACAGTATTAAGCACCCGTCGGCACCCTCGAGATAGTCTATTTCCCCAACGCACGAACTTCGAGATTTCGCTTCGAGACTCGCACCACCGAGGGACATCCAGCGGAAGACATCCTACCGGAACGAGACCCAGGCCACCGGAGACCAACACCGAGGCGACGCACACCATCAGGAGGCAACGCACACCACCGAGGGGGCGAAGACACCACCGAGGATCACGCAGACCACCGAAAGGAGTGGAGATCACCGAGAGGAGACACCGACTCGGGGATCCAAGCGGGCCTTCAACTGGCTGGCGACGCGGGCGTAACACGGGTCCACCAGGAAAGATGCAGCGGGTATGTCCCCAATCAAATTAAAATAATTTGGTGCACTATAAGCTCAATTAAACTCTCAGAGAAAGAATTTGAAAGTCCAACCCAAAGGGATAAATTGAATAATAATAATTTAAATAAATAAATATTAAATAATAAACTTGTATCGAACAAAGATAATAATAATGAAATGAAATAAACTGTTTATTAACAAAGCAAATAAAATCCATTAAAGGAATGACTGTCTAAGAAATAGATCCTATCTCCACTTAGGAAGGAAAGTGAGATAGACAATTGTAAATATAAAGGACAATTGTAAATATAAAATAAGGTTAACCATTTGTGAATAGTTGTGAAAGACATTATAGTTAACTTGTCGTTTATTCTTATCAAAATATAAGAATCATTTTGATTTTCTTTGTGTAAAAGGGTTTGTACTTGTATATAATATGTAATATCTTTATTAAGGTCCTTGTAGCGTACATGATAATCAATACAATATATTTCAACCTATAAAATGTGTATTCAATTTATATAATACTATAAAAATTTGACTCTACTAAGAACAACAGTTCACTCAGTGACCTATAACATATTTGGAGAATATAATTTTCAAGAGGGTCAGTAAATAAGTAGTGCACCATGTATGTTTAATAGTTCATGTATATTAAAGGAAATTATTGCTCTACAGTGTGTTCACTCAATCTACGTTCCTTTGTGTCACCTTTCACTTGCCATGCGAGTTACACAGCCTATGTTCTGAACCAGTCTGTTTAAGGTTCCCTCAGAACCCCCAAAGTTTACAATATATATATATATATATATATATATATATATATATATATACATACATATATATGAAAATAACGAACAGTGTTTTTGGGGTCTAGGGACCTCAAAATGAAAAAAATAACATGGTCCCGGGCTTAAGTCTCACCGTGCCAATACCGGTTGCGGCACGCCTACGGTAATAGCTACTTCCCTATAGGGGAAATTCGCTAAAAGAAAAGTTTACCGTATATTTGCTTATGGGTTTATGACGAATAATCACTGGTTTACACGGTACCTATGAAATATCTATAGGTTGTTCTTTTAACGCAACCCGTTTTTAAGATTGAATAATGCACATGTAAATATTAAATGAGTATTGTTTCTTAAGATATAAATTTTATTCAACCTATTATTTAAGTTTGATCATATTTAGTTCACATTATATGTTCCATCAATCCACCAACGGCATTTGTACAAAGTTGTGCTCTCTCCATCAAAATCATAAACTCGTGTTGCAAGGTACGTCTTTGAATTTCTTGCATTAAATTTGTTATGTTGTTTTTTAGTGCTGCATATCCTGTGATATGTTTTTATAGGCCTTCCCTAAAGAAACTTATATAGTGGGGGAGATCCGAGGATCTTGGGGGAATAATCCTTCGCTGATAAAGTAAAGTTTTGGGTCGGTTAAAAAAATAAACACCCTGAATGTTACCATTCACCCCATCATTGATATTTTTTGTAACCCTCGTAGTACTAATTTTGGAAACCCTTTTAGCCAGCTTATGTTTCAAAAAGTACAAACCGATTATCACTGGTTTAAGGATTGTTACAGATGAATAAGAAACATTCGTGACTCAAGATGTCGAAGCAGACTGCGAATTCGAAGACGAAACATCAAAATGAATTCAGTCTCCCAATACAATACGCAGTCGAACTGCGAATCAGAAAAAAACAAATCAAACTTTGATTTGCTGGGCACGCCCTCTCGCCGTGGTCTTTCATTATTTGAAACCGTCAATTTCAACAGTGATTACATTCCTGCTGGCGCCGCTGCTGAATATTGATGCTGCGAGAAACTAACACCTGGGTATTCGATCCGAACTGTGTTAATCAACACAACACAGTCTTCCCGAATAACTCAATTTTGAATAAATTTCTCTCTTTTCTGTCAAGCTATTTATTCAATGAAAGGTGCCGATTCCTGAATTATAGATTTCTATGTTTCTTCCAAGTGTGTATTTATGTGAAGGATATCCATAAAGTTTTTATTATATATAATCAGTGGAAGTAGAGAAAACGTACTTAACTTTTCTTTAACACTATGAGATTTCCTGCAGTGCTTCCATAACTTAGTAAAAAAAAATCACAGGTAGACAGCTCTGTGACAATATAAAAATAGCTACCGTTTGTTAAAATAACTTTTTCTCTATAAATACCAATAAAAACTAAAATTTTAATAGAGGAAATAAACTTTAAAACAAAAATTTCATTCATCTGGTCGAGGCCAGCGGGTTAGGAGCTGGTATGATTCAAACCTATTTCTTTTTAAATTGAATTCCCACCGTTCGGTAACAAGTACCGTTTGGAAGATTCAGTAATGAAGACAGTGAAAAGGAAAAGAGTTACAAACAGCTTACTATGTGTTTAACATAAATTGGCTGGACAAGTAAAAATTGTTCATAATCTTAGAAATACAAAAACTACTTATATCGGACCTTACCGATTTTTGATTTTCACTGTATAGCCTCCCAAGACGAAATTGTACGAAATCTTCAATAAATCCATCGATTGACAAGCCCATGATTCGAAAGGTCTGATCAAATGTAGTTTACTGCCGTGAGGTGCACTTCAAAAGGTTTATTTCACTTTATTGTCCTGGCTCGATGCTAATTTCAATAACTTCCTTTACAAAATCAATAACAAAATCCGTGTTCCGCATATATATTGTCATCATCCAGAAAATATGTGTAATTATATTTTTCTCAGTTGTATTCCACCCAGTCTCACTTCACATAATTACATTTACATTCAATTACAACTTTTACAATTATTTTGCACGCATGCAACATACATAGCGTTACGGTGAGCGTGCGTCTGAATCATCTAGGCCTAACAGACCTGACATACCTCAGACCGATCAATCACTCTCACAATTACCAACTACGAGTTGAAAGGAGACAAACAAGGGCTATACTTGCGCCAACGAGGGACAATGGAAGTGCTGAAATACTAAAGATAGTCCGATTATCGATAGTTCTCGATATTTTAATAGTAGTTTATGCAACGATTGTATAATGAATGTCTTTAAGCCACGAGTGAGATGTAAGTTAGAACACGAGCGAAGCGAGTGTTCTAAATATCTCACGAGTGGCTTAAAGGCATAATGAAATCGTTGCATACACTATTTTATCTACGACCAACAATATACGACAAAATTTCCCCCGAAGTTAAACAAAACTCGTGACTTTTAATAATGATGGAATAGGTCAACTAAAATTTGAGGTTAGGCAAATAAGCAGACTGAACCATGAATCGTTGTGGTACAATCAGCTGATGGGTTAAGTAAACTCAAACATGAATCGTAATGCAACAATCAGCTGATGTGCGAATTGCGTAATTGTTATTATGACACTACTTCCGTCAAATGTCGAGCTCTCATTGGTCTAGAACCAGTACTCTAAAGTGACTCCAGTACTCTAAAGTCGTCATTAGAGTACTGCTTGGTTTTTGGTGTTTTAATGTATAACATTACAATGTTTATTGTAATACCATAATTGGTGCTTATTGTAATGGTCGTAGATAAAAAAACTATCGATACCATCGATAGTTTTTATGATTATTAATTTGCGTTTTTTTAGTTTAAGGTGATTAAAAAACTGCAATCTCAAATTCGAATTGTACCAAATATATTTTAATAACATAAAAATGTTATAATTGTTAGATAAAAATAAAAACTTTAGCTTAAAAATTTATTAAAAAACTAATACAATACTAATGTGTGAATACCAAGGTATGGTTGAAATAGCGAATTTAAGTTTTATTGGATTGAGGTATCAGATTGGTATCCAGGAAATATTCCTCCTTCTATTCGTGAAATCACAACTCAAGGTAAATCATGCACATAGTTGCTAAAATCGAGAAAAAAGGTGAAGAAATTTTTATCAGCTGGGTGATAACATTTTTATTTTAAGATAACTATGAGAGATGACCCTTTTGTGGTGGTACACTCATGAAGATATTTTAACTTTACATAGCAATAATTTTACATAGTAAATTTGGATGATTATCGAATGATTTTATATAATTTTAACGAATTTCCACTATACGGAAGAAGCTATTACCGTAGGTCTCATGGTAAGACCTAAGCGCGAGACCATGATAACTTTTTGTTTTGGGGCTACCAGAAGCAACACACTTGTTTGAATTTATATATATATATATATATATATATATATATATATAGATCTCCGAGCACGATAGCGGCCGTAAATATGGTCCGATCTTAATGAAATTTAGTACAGACGTGTCCCTCGGACGAGATTGTGATCCAGCCCGATCGGACCACCGGAGGGGGGGTAAAGGGGGATAAAACCCCCCAAAAATGGGTTTTTTGAGTGTTTTACATAGGAAAATAAAATTTATCGAATTTTTACATTACAGTTTTTTACATTACATTACAGAATCATTAGTTTTTCTTCCATCGAGGGAGCACTAAAACGAATATATCCACTAACAACTCAAATTCGAAAATGTTAACGAAAACAATACTTTCTCCATATATTATGTTTTGGGGGAGAAAGTCAAAAGTGGTGGCTATATTTTATTTTAATATGTAATTATATCACTTTTTATATGTTTTTTTATTGTAATAATTGATAATTTATTGTTTTTTTAATTCGCTGAGTACGCATGATCGCTGCGACGGGGGTATTTACATATTTAAATATATCACACGAATCTCATCACGAATAAACATCAAATTTGTTGCATACATGTCCACTATGTTATGAAATTCATATGTTATGAAGCTGCGAAAGGTACCAAGGTCGAGGTTTATGTTCTATTCGACAACTGTTCACACATCTGAATGCAATTATCATGTGACGTCGGTGTGACCTCATTCGAGCCTCTCTCTATGTACCGGCAAATGTTATCTACAATTCTGCTATACCGTTATCAAATAATTGAATTGGAAAAATGTTCTTAAATGATCTTTTTGGTATATTGAAACCCCAAAATGTTTTTTATCTCAATTAGAGCATTTTCCAAGCCTTTTTTTGGCGACCTTATATTACCTTCCAAAAAAGTATTTGCAGCCAATCGCTTCAATTTTATAATCATCAATAAGTTATTTGGCTACAACAACACATGCAACCCCCAAAAAGTTAATTTCGGAAACAATCCATTCAAACAATGAATTTCGGATGTTATCTTGAAGCAAACTTCTTGCATTAAAATGTAAAATGGTTAACCAGACTCGTTCTTGCGGTCTTCATTTTCGATTGAAGTATGATGGGAAATACTTTGTTCATTCAAATCTGGCCACATTTAAAGGTTTTGATAATAAAAAACAAGCTATGCTGTAATTCTGTTGATTTAACATTCGTACTTCTTGAAGTAGGCTAAAATATGAAATAAGAAAGTTTGACATCAAATACTATCTGAAATAACTAAGAATTTAAATCATATTTTGAGTTGTTTTTAAGTATCAAGTATTTTCTATGCCGTGTACTGAAATTTAGTTTAACTTTTAATTTACAGTATATACAGGTGTCCGGAAATCATGGTAAAATAATTTAGTATATGATAGTAGAGGTAAAATAAGAAAAAAATTTCATATTAACATAGGACCCAAAGTGCTTCGTTTTCCGTCTGTGTGTCTGTATGATTTTTACATATTTAATCATATCTCACGAACCTCTCAACGTATAAACTTCAAACTTTGTACGTATATGGATAACCACTTTTAAGAACTATTTTTGTAAAAAGTATCAAATTTCTAATTTGTGCCATTTCAAAATGGCCACTGTTTTTAGTTTCTGAAGCTAAATATTTTAGAAACAGTAAATGCTAGAAAAACTATACAAGAGACAAAAAGTTGCAAATTTAATCCAATTAAACGACGCCTGTTATAAACTTGGTGTTTATGAATAAAGTTTTCTGTATTTTGTATTCTGTATTCAATTGACGCTGGTATTAAGATTATGATAATCAAACTTCTAGCAACGGAGAAATCGTAATTTTTTAAAATAAAAAGATGATTATTTAGTACGTACTGTCTAAAATTTGCATGTATTTATTTGAAAAATTTACGATTTTTCCGTTACTGAGTAGTCCAGCCTGTGAGCATTGGACTAACTCATCCTGTGTAGGTGCACCATGGAAAAGGTAAGACTATTAGCGAATTTCACCTATAGGGAAGAAGCTATTACCGTAGTCTCATGGTAAGACCTAAGCGCGAGACCATGATAACTTTTTGTATTGGGGCCACCAGAAGCAAAAAACACCATTCGTTTGAATTTATATATATATATAGGTCTGTGAGCACGATAGTGGCCGTAAATATGGTCCTATTTTAATGAAATTTGGTACAGACGTGTAAAGTGGTAATCACTCGGACGGGTGAACCAGCCCGATCGGACCACCAGAAGGGGGGGTAAAGGAGGATAAAACACCCCATAAATGGGGTTTTTGAGTTTTTACATAGGAAAATAAAATGTATCGAATTTTTGTAGGCACCATTGAATTCAGCTCGAAAAAATAAACAATTTAGTATTGAATCATTGCTCTATGTCCATTGGTTACCGAGATATTGAAGGTGGTAAACACAGTACGTTGTCCCTATGTTAACCTTATGGGAAATAAGTAAAATTCTAAATCTCGCTTATTTCACAACATATCTTGATAAAACTTGGTTTGTGGCTCCACCTAGATGAGATCTAATGCATTTTAGTCTAAAATCCCCGATATTTCCATTTTTATGGCAGCAAATCTGCATACTCATTTCCCATCCTTATGGGAAATAAAAAATCCTATATCTTTCTTAATTCTTAACCTATCTTGATAAAACTTTGTATGTGGCTTCATCTAGTTGTAATATACTTGATTATAGCCTAAAATACCCTATTTTTACATTTTCATGGCAGCAAACCTGCATACCCATTCTACATGCTAACCTTATGGGTAATAAAATAAGTTGTGTAGTTCGCTCATTTCTCAAAATATACTGATAAGACCTGGCATGAGGCTTCATACAGTTAATATCTACTTGATTATGGCTTAAAATACCTAAATCATCAAATTCCTGAGGCAACAAACCTACATACTCTCTTTCCCAATGTTAACCTTATGAGAGGTAAATCAAATTGGATAGCTTTCTTATTCCTTAGCATATCTTGATAAAACATGTTATGTGGCTTCACATAGTTTAGATATATTGGATTGTAGCCTATAATACCTCATTTTCAAATTTCTCATTTTCAAGCTCAACAAACAATGTTCTCACACAAGGCAATATCACATTCACAAGCTCAACATCCATGCACACAGCAACATTTACAACATTTACTTCCTCATCCACACAACCATTTGCAAACATGCACACAAGACACACAAATCCGTTCAAAATGCAAATCCATTCTTGGTGACTGCCAGCACTCTGTAAGGAACGTCCATGCAAATTTTCAAGGTTCTAGGTTAAATAGTTTGGGCTGTATAGGTCAGTGGTATTTGACAAAAATATAGTAGAGAAGATGGTATTATTATAACTTACAATCAGGAATTTATATAATTTATAAATTTTTACATCAATAGATCAAAGAATCATATAATTAACAGCACATTCTGTTTGAGGCTAAAAACCACTGTACTTTTCTCTTTCAATCTTGCCGGGATTAAGTCTCAAGACTCAGCCACAAAAGGCAGTGCGCTCTTCACGTTTTAGAACTAAGTACGTTGAATTATACGAAACGCCAAATCATCGAACAGGCATAGATGTAGTAAAAAAATTATTAGGAACGCCTCCAGGCTCCAGGAAAAACGATAGCTCCCACTACCGAAATAGAGATGGTACCACTTAACTAATTAATGGTGGATTTTATCTAAGCTTAATGTAACTTTTATATAGTACATAATTACGTCCTTGAAATAACTCAACAAAAAACAATGAAGCCATGATGAAAGAAATCAATTTATTATTATCTGTATCAACGTACACATTTCCGAAGCTAACTACCAGCTGATTGATTCATGAACATTAAAAATGTAAACAAAAATATATGGGCAAAATGTGAAAACTTCGGCCTCGCCAAAACCCCTTTATACTATGAATTTTGTAAAATCCGTTCTTAGCGGATGCTTACGCCCTAAAAGGAACATTCATGCAAATTTTCAAGGTTCTAGGTCAACCTTGGGCTGTGCGATGATAGGTCAGTGGTATTTGACAAACATATAGTAGACTAGTAGTTGCCCGTGGCCTCGCTCACGATAAAATTTATACTCTAACCTTGATACAGCGAATGTGAAAGGATTGAATTAAAAAAAGATTATATCATGGAATATGTAATGTAGAAAGAAGAGGTCTGTTTATGTGTTATGGTGTGCTATAGGTTAAAAACCCGTTATTTCACAGCAGGAATAGTAGGTTTTCATTTCACAGTCGTATCTCTAAAATAAATGAACCAATATTAATGTTAAATATATCAATTTTAAGGTATTTCTACGCAGATTTGCCAATACGTTTCAGAATTGGCAAATAGGGTATCAATTAAGTACATTGGGGGCAGTGGCGATATCAGTCGACTGTTTCAAACTCGATTCACTTAGTGTTCACCTTAACATACGGGTGGTTACTAATATTTTTTTAAAGGTCAACCAATATGTGCAGCATTTATTTTTCACGTGCAAAGCCGGGACACGGTCGGATTAGATGAAAAATGAATTCGACATTTTTTCGACTTTTTTTACAATTCGAACTATTGTATGGCATGATTGTAATACGTTAAGGATGTCCTAAGGGAAAAATTAACTCCCGCTGCCTAAATCAAGATTGTTCCACACTTTATGGTTAAACAGACTAAGGTACAAAGACTAACGGTGAATTAAACCTAAAATATAAATGCAACTTTAATACAGTACGTATTACTTAAAAAGATTGACAAAATAACTTTAAAAATACGATGAATAATTATAACTAACATTCAGGGATTTGTATAATTTAGGGTTTTTACATGAATAGATCAAGGAATTAATTACCTTTCTCTTCTGTACCTTTCTCTTTTGGTTTTGTTGAGATTTAGTCTCAACCAGAAAAGCAGCACGCTCTTCAGGATTTAAGCTATAAAGGTCGAATTAGATGAAATGCCAAATCATCGTAACATGCATAATTGTAGAAACACATTAGGCGCCCTCAGGAAAAAGGTAACTCCCGCTGCCGAATTAAAGTTGGTCCCACATACTGATTGTATGATTAGACAAATCAGGTACCACAATTAAACTAAATGTAAATTTTATATATTACACAGTTAAGGCTGTGTCACACTAGGCGAGTTACTAGCAGCTATCTAGTAGCAGCAACTGAAATAGCAGCTACTGAAACCTGTCACACTTAATTTCAGTAGCATCTGTTCACTAGCTGCTACTGCCAGCGGTTGTTGAAAATGTCGTCTGTAGGCATAAGACGTGACGAATTGCGTCGTTTGTTATTACTGTGTGTTAGTGAGGTTTGTGTTGATTTGATAAACAACATACGGAACAGAAAAAAGCGCTCCTGGGTCCGTGATTGGATAAGGAGAAGAGATAAGTCGGGTGCTTCAGTAACCCTGATAAAAGAGCTGTCGATTGAGGACCCCAAGTCATACCATAACATCATGAGAATGTCTGTTTTAAAATTTGATGAGTTGCTGGAATTAGTAACACCGTTGATAAAGAAAAAAGATACAAAATTGAGGCAAGCGATTCCCTGTCGAACTAAACTAGAGATAACTTTAAGATACATGGCCACGGGTGACAGTTTGAAATCTCTACAGTACTTGTTCAGAGTGCCACACAATACCATTTCTACATTTCTTCCTGAAGTGCTGAAAGCAATTTATGAAGTTCTAGAGCCCTTTGTACAGGTAAGTGTTTTTAATACGCACCAGGTTGTGTCAGTGTCTTAATCGGTAATAAAATATCAAATAATATAATACTAAATACTAAGATAAATGTGGTTGGTATATACCAGCCAATAAGTATAGCCTAAGATATTATTATGTAAATAATAATATGCTATATAGCCTATGGGCTATAGGCCTATATAGCTATATAGCCTATATAGCTAATAGGCTACTTTTGTATGTTGGTTACAACATACTATGTTTTAACCAACCGCTATTATTATCTCTTTTGAAATGATTCTATGAAAGGCTATTAAAACAATCATTTTATTGGATTAAGCAAACAAAATTTATTGAAGAAAAGTATTATATAAAAAGTACAAAAATGAGTGTAACTAAACATTAAATAACAAATTAAGTTTAAATGAACATTAAGTACCAAATTAAGTTTAATCAAACATTAAGTACCACGATAAGTTTAATTAAACTTTATTATTTATGTTTTTTTTTATCAAAACTCCCATAATGGTTGTAGGTACTAAAGTTTTACTGTCAATCCGCTCCCTCTTCATTGTCCATATAAATAACAGCTTCTAGGAGTAAAAATGTAACTTAACATTTAATACCAAATTAAGTTTAAGCTTGATTGAACTTAAAGTACCAAATAAAGTTTAGTTAAACATTAGGCCTAAGTACCACGATAAGTTTAGTTAAACATTAAGTACAAAATTAAGTATCACTAATATTTATTTTTGTATCAAAACTCTCATAATGGCTATTGGCACTGTAGGTACTAAAGTTTTACTGTTTATCCGCTCCCTCTTCATTGTCCATATAAATAACAGCTTCTTGGAGAACGTCAAGTCCACCTGAAAATAGAGATTGTTGGCGTGGAACATACACATAAGTTTCAGATGGAGAGAGAGACCCATTACTGTTTGAGTTGGCTGGAGAAAATACCCCTTGCACTGGATTCAGTTGTGCCGACCGTTCCTGAGTAATTAATTCTTGAAAATTTGTTGTAATACAAGGAAACTTGTGATTGGCAATTCACGCAACTGAGACGCAATATGCTTTGAAAATGTATCGTATTGGTCCTCACTTGGCGTTGTGGTGTTTACTCCTGCACATGCAAGCTCAGCAATGCCTTGTAATTTATTCACCGCTGATTCAAAACGCGATGGGTATTTTGTTGTCCAGTTGGTTTTTAAAGTTTTAGCAGGACGAGGAGGGCCGACGTTACTTAAGCATCTTTTTTTGTAGCACTGGAGCTTGAACCATCCAGGTTTGGAGTCGAACTTCCTTGTGAAGTTGACGATTCCTCCATTTCATCATCGCCCAAGTCCAAACTGTCGTCATCACCATTTTGGTCTTTTGTCAGCATTGGCACATCCTGAAATACATGTATACATATTAGTGTTAACAAATACCCACTGTATTTTAATTTTTCAGGTCCCTCGCACTGAGGAGGAATGGACTGAAGTCCAAAATGTATTTGAAACGACTTGGAATTTTCCCAACTGCTGTGGAGCCCTTGATGGGAAGCATGTGCAAATTAGATGGCCATACAATTCTACATCACAGTTTTATAATTACAAAGGACATTACAGCATTGTGTAATTTGCATCTGTTGATGACAATTACTGTTTTCGTTACATTGATGTTGGCAGTGATGGTAGAGCCAGTGACAGCACAATTTTTCAAACTTCAACATTGTTGAGTGCTTTGGAACAAAACTTATTAGATTGGCCAGAGATGGGTGTTTTTGTCGGTGATGACATTTTTCCTTTGTCTTCTAACTTATTGAAACCATATTCACATCGTAATTTAACTGTACCACAGCGAATTTTCAATTACCGTTTGTCCAGAGCTAGACGTGTAGTTGAAAATGCGTTCGGTATATTGGCGGCTAGGTTCAGGGTTTTTACAAAACCTATTCACCTCGATGTTGTTACGGCTGAACTTGTAATCAAAGCATGTTGTTCCGTACACAACTGGCTGAGAATGACTGCTTCTCAAACGTACTTTCCCCCTGGATCAGTCGATGAAGAGGACACAAGTACTGGTGAAGTGAACTTGGGCTCATGGCGACAAGTGCAGTCAGCTATGACACCTATTGATAGGTTATATAGGTCTAAACACTTTGCTATGGACGGTGAAGACATTAGACAGAGCTATTGTCATGCATTTATGACTTATCTGAGTGTGCCATGGCAGAAAAAAATGTGCTCAATTGGAAAAAAACCTAATGACGTCTAGATTGTAAAGAGACTGTTTCAAATTGACGTTATTTTCATGGATGTATTAAATGAGTTTGTAAAGCAACTACTCTATGTAAAAAATACCCCCGTTGCAGCAGACCTGCATACTCAGCGAATTTCAAATGCAAAACATTATATTTTAATCTAACATAGCGAGATTTGACATGTTTTTGTAAGCTCCATAAGATTAACATGGGGAATGAGTATGCAGGTTTGCTGCTACAGGTATGTTTAAACTTGTTGGTTTTAATTCAATATTTAGTAGATCTGAACTAGAAGAAGCCATTTACCAAGTTTTATCAAGATATGTAAAGAAATAAACGAGATATAGCATTTTACTTATTTCCCATAAGGTTAACATTGGGACAACGTACTGTGTTTACCACTTTCAATATCTCGGTAACCAATGGACATAGAGCAGTGATTTAAAATACTAAATTGTTTGTTTTTTTGAGCTGAATTCAATGGGGCCAACAAAAATTTGATAAATGTTATTTTTCTATGTAACATGATCAAAAAAACCCATTTTTGGGGGGGTTTATCCCCCTTTACCCCCCTTCCGGTGGTCCGATCGGGCTGATTCACGAACTCGTCCAATCGATTACCACTTTACATGTCTGTACCAAATTTCATCAAGATCGGACCATTTTTACGGCCGCTATCGTGCTTACAGACACATATACATATGTAGATATATATATAGATATATATATATATATGATAGATATATATATATATAGATAGATATATATATATATAGATATATATATATATATATATATATATATATATATATATATCTAAAAATTCGAACGAATGGTGTTTTTTGCTTCTGGGGGTTGCAAAACAAAAAGTTATCATGGTCTGGGGCTTAGGTCTTACCATGAGACCTACGGTAATAGCTTCTTCCCTATAGGGGAAATTCGCTAATACACACTTTTTTGACAAAATGGGTTTTTATTCAACAATTACGGTTTCCCCTTGTTCCTTTACCACTATTTAATTTCTGCAGATGTAAAAAGACTCTGTGGGGTTTAAATTTTACCTCCCTCAGTGTGATGAAATTTGGTTTAAATTTATTTTAAAATTCTTTATGAAATTAAACATATATTTTATTTGATTGTTTAATATTTTACTGTATTGTTTAATATTTTACTGTATATACACTTACCAAATTAGAAGACGGTGTTCTGCCAGATATGACTGCATTCAAAAATGAATCAGCAGCGCTGAACCAAACTAACTTTGGTGTATACAAATCTTCCATACCGGCTCCGCTTTGTTTTGACTTTTTAATTTTCTTTAATTCATTACGATAGGTGTCACGGATCACTTTGATCTTCTTCCTCAAAACATCTTCTAGAATAGGGAGCCCTGCTTCTTCTAAGTCCTCTATCAAATCTTTGTAAGCTTGTTTTTGCAGGTCTCTTTTCAAATAATCTGGAGAGGTTAGGTTCCAGAGACATGGATATTTTCTATATAAGTTCAGAAAATTGATTACGTCCCCTCCAGCCCACTTCGGATCACTCATTTCAACAGAAATAAAATAACACAACAGAAATAATGCAAATACAAGGATAAACACAGGTGCAACTAGCCGCTAGTCCGCTAGTGAAGTTGTCACACTGGGCGACAGGCGCTACCTAATAGCTGCTAGTTGATCACGTGACTCACTAGCGCAGATATAGTAGCAAAGAAAATTGGACATGTTCAACTTTCCGTGCTAGTAAAATTTCACTAGCGCGCTACTCTTAATAGCTGCTGCTGTCTTATGTCACATTTGCTACTTAATAGCTGCTACTTCGCTAGCTGCTAGTAAAGTAGCGTAGTGTGACATAGCCTTTATGTCCTAAAAGAAAATCAATAATAAACCATGACCAAGTTATCTTCAGCTGTAACAGCGTATACATTTGTGAAGCTTACTACCAGCTGACTGATTGAATTAACATTGAAAATATAAACAAAATGTCGTCCATCTTCTTCTTCTATATATTAATACGCAAGCGGTTTTCTTTTCACAGTCCAACCGCAGTAACGGCTGGGCTGATTTTAACGTTTGAGGTGTCAAATTAAAGGGAATTTTATGTAGATTTGTCAACAAGTGTCAGAATTTTAAAAAAGGGCGTCACTTAAGTACAGTCAAGGGCTGAAGTTTCAGAACAGTGGCGCTATTCATCGACATTTGAGCAAGCTCAGTTTTGTTTACAAACTGAACATATGGCCAAAGCTCTGAAATAGTTCTGCAGGTAAACTTATTTTTTCAGCTGGTTTGGCTTTGTTTTTAACAGTTTTCTTTTCTTAAAGATTTATTATGTAATTTAGGTTATGTTATGAAGTTTTTAAAGCTCTTAAAAATTTCAGTTATCAGTTTTACAATGTAGTTTACGATAGCTCATAGTGTTTTTTGAAGTTACATTAATCTGAGCAAATCTATTTTTGGATTTGTTTTATTTTTTATAATGCCACCGGTAAGAAGAAGACGAACGTTGACCGGTCGGAGGTCGGAACGAACACGATCGCAACCGCTGGCATCACCCTCCCGATGTACCATTTGTTACTCCTTCCAACCTCAGACCAATGAACTAAAAATGTTTTCATTGCGGTGGGTTGCATTTGAAGAATGAAAAGACCGGTAGAGATAGTGCGTCATTTACAAGGTTATGCATATAAAGACAGCCGTTCCCTGCAATCTCTGTTTTGGCGATAATTATCAATAAGGTGCAGCGGCAATCACTAAACAAAGGAAGTCATTACGTGCCAGTGTTTGCTCTCGGTCAGCTACATGAGCTGTAAGCAGATAAGGTAAGAGTTCAATCTTTTGCCGATGTTGAAATGTACATTTCAGAAAAAAGAGGATATGGGGAAATGAAGGTGCTCCCAATCGTTAACGTTTATACCGGAAACTCCTGCGGTAGATAAAATTAACTCTGAAAGTTTCAGTAGCTAAGCTATAATTTTGTTAATGAAAACTTCAAAAGTATATACTTAAGTAGGCTGATTATTCTTCATTATTTTACTATATGATTTTTGCTCGATTTCGAGCTACGTGTTATCTAGTAAAACTTTAATACGTGAAAATTTTAAAAATTCGACCTCGCCAACAACCCCTTGAAACTTAGAATTTTGTAAAATCCGTTCTTAGCGGATGCCTACGCCCCAAAAGGAATATCCATGCAAAGTTTCAAGGTTCTAGGTCGTGTAGGTTGGGCTGTGCGATGATGGGTGAGTGGTATTTGACAAATATATAGTAGACTAGCTGATCAACACGGATTTAACCGTGAAAAACAGAAAAACTTCCTTGGATTTATGATATAATGTTAAGGCTGCCATGACAACTAAATGAGCTTCCCTATTCTTTAACATTGAAACTTTGATGTATCATAGGGCGTAGCCCTGAGGGAATTTTTGAAAATCCGTTCTTAGTGGATACCTATGCCCGGAGAGGAACGTTCATGCAAAGTTTCAAGGTTCTAGGTCAAGTAGCTTGGGCTGTGCGATGATAGGTCAGTGGTATTTGACATATATAGTAGACTAGCTGATCAACACGGTTTCACCCGTGGAAAACAAAAAAACTTCCCCTGTCTTTTTTAGGATTTAATTTGTCAGACGTCTTAAGGTTGCCATGACAACCTTATATCCTTCCCTATAATTTAACATTAAAACTTTGAAGTACCATAGGGTAAAACCCTTTGGGAATTTTGTAAAACCGTTTCTTAGTGTGCATCTAAGACCCAAGGAGAGCACATGTGCCAAATTTCAACTGTTTAGGTCTTATAGTTTCGGAGATTTGCTGTCCGATAGAAAACCCCTTCTCCTTTATATACATAGATTTAGAAAACCATTTCAGTTCGGCTCAAGATTAAGATGGTATATATTTAGTAGTAGATAATGAATTACAGAAAGTTTTATTATAATAATAAAACCTACGAAATAAAGTGTAGTTTTTTTGAAAACATATAATTAATTCTACAATACCGGTACCTATTCAAATCAACCTGTTTAAAATCATGTGTGTCTTATAAGCAAATTATGTCGATTTTGAAATAAATATTTGTTTTGGTTTATTTATTTTATCATCATCCCAAGAATAATTATTTGAACTAATAATTTATATATGACAATGACACCTAGAGGAACTCGATTGAATAAACAATTTACTTGGAGGTGATGGTGAATGTTAGTGTGAAGTGTTTGTGAGTAAAACTTAATGATCTAAAAATGAAAATGTAAATTTTTCATAAAACTATTTTATATGTTGTTCAACTGTGAAGTGTTTTCCATGAATGATGTAAACATTAAACAATATTTTACCAGTTCTTTTGCATTTTTAGTGATGTTCTGTGGTTGTAGTAATGATGCCCCATAAACTTATCTATAACTTAAACTAAATCACATTTTTTACATGTAATGTTAAAGGTTTTTCTAACTTATTTATAACAACAATAATGCCACGAAACCGAAGAAGGCGTTTACGCAGAACTCATGAGTATCAACGAAACGCCATTAAAACGGTGCGCGAACAGAATCGTGGTGATATTAACATTGACTCATATAAGAGGTTGAGCCCTTTACTTTCGGGCCCTTGGGGAAAAAAGGTGTTTGTTGCGAAGCAAAAATTTTAAGATTGACGCAAATGGAAACAATAACATTTAATATACATTGAGCCGTCACATATGGAAGGTAATTTTGCAAAATAACACGTGACTCTTTTGAGAAGCACGCTTTCACTCGATAGACAGACAAACAAAACATCTCAAAACTACTTGAAAAATTTAAAATAATTAAATTCTGCATTTGTTATTGTGAGCTCAGAGTCTCACCTCGATGAGCCTGTTGGGTGGTCTATATAATTTTCATATAGATAAACATTTTTATCACAGAACAGTTAATTTATCACCGGAAGACAGCATTCCAAAGTATGCATAAATGTACAGTTTTACGTAAAAACTTCAACCGAACTTAGACGGATGGAGATATGAAACAAAAACTATGAAATACATTTAATGTTGGAAACTGGACATTATTTAAATTACGTAAATGTTTAAATCCGTTCGTTTAGAACTTAATAGAACAATGGCATACATATGCCATCAGTCATGAGAGAATAATGTCTGTATAAATATCTTTGCAGACAAAAATTTGGATGAAACACAAAAAAATATTGCAATTACCTCAGACGTAGCAACCATTTTCCGTGCAAGATATGGATAACCTTCAGAAGTAACAAATTTGGTTGCTTTGCTCGATTTCGAGCAACGGGTTTACTAGTATAGTAGATTGGGATCTAACATGTCTGCTTTGTTTACATTAAAACATGTGAGCTGATGTTTGATTTAAAGCCATGATGGTGGATACAGTCATACGGCTTATTTAAAGGCCAGATAACTAAATATGTCAAATAAATGTACTATAAGGAATACATATTTTTACTGATGATGTTTATGAAATTTTTACACAAACTTAAACAGCTGGTCATTTTCCCATTTGATTAAATTGTAAAAGCCAACTGCAATTATATATATCGTTCAATTACGTTCCTACATAATTGAAACAGAAGATGGAAGAAAATACAGAAAAAATGGATCTTCTGTTTCAAATCAGTCATCCACTCAATCTGATGGTTTGAATCCGAATCCCTCGTCAACCTTAAGGCGTAGCCCGAGAATTAGGAGGATTCCAAACCGTCTTGATTTGTGAAGGGGAGATGACAGTAAAGTATACAATCAGGTGTTTTGTTCTTACACTGAGAAAAATTTAGTCCTGAAATACGTGGAAAATACACGTAAATAAGGGTGTGCGGGTTACCCACTGCAATCTGGACCCGGCTCAATGCTCCGGCAGTGAGGCCGCTACACGGAAAATCAGGACTTAGTTTGTCTACATAGTTATGACATCACTGGCTATGACGTCATTACTGTCGGTTGTAAGTCCTGCTAATCAGAGTTGGCTCTCGTAATTGCAGAGACTTTTCTCAGAATATCCTGCGATTCATTTTGCCTTCACCACAGTTTATCACAGAATATACATTCATATTCTCGTAAAATACAACCGGTTTCTTTGCACTGACTTGCCTAGTCTCTATATTTACCGGTATTTTTGACTTAAAATCAGTAAAATATGTCTGGTCCCCCCCTAGCGGTCCCCCATCCAAGTTCTAACCACGCCCGATGTTTCTTGACTTGTGTGTTCAGATGAAGACTGCTATATCCATTGCGTTACGGCTGCCTGTTGACGAATGTAGTTGTTGAATAGGATCTGAAGAAGTGATAAGTACATTTTACGCCTAATGGTACTTCTCTACAGTGACAATTTATTGCGTAATTGAGTCTAGACTAGCCCTCCGTACGTGTCGTGCGTGTTTCCCGGTATCGGAATTGTTATAAAAAGTGATGTTTGTTCGTTGTGAGCGTCTATCCGTTTGTATTACGTGGGTATGTGTCATGATGGATTTCAATGCTTCTTGGCGACTTCCACTGGAATGAAATTTGATTTCCATCGCCTGAGGGAGATCTCTCTGAGATGGTAACTGTCGTAGCCCATAATATGAGACTACAAAGGATCACTTTGACAGTACAAGGTATTTACACCATTAATAGTAACAATTTATTGCCCTGACATATTTATTTGATACATTTAAAAGTGGCAGTAAACCACTGCTAGGTTATACTCGACCTGCATTCTATTTCTTACAATTCATCTTGTTTAAGACTTTGCTAAAAGTCCCTGAGTTATTAAAATCGAAGCAGGATTTAAACAGTGCAACTACTTTTTTTGGAGATTTGTTCGTGTAAACTTTGGGCAGATAAAATTAATCTTAGGTATAAAACTGATCAATGCGTTCTTGCAACTATTTAAAAATAAAACAATATTTATTTAACATAAGTACTGCTGGCAAATAAAACTGTTTGATTTTCTTAAAAATCTAAGCTTTTTCTCTGAAAAATTGGAAATTTGATATTCTTTTAGACGTTTCACTACCATTTACTTTATATGTATTTACTATCAATGGTACTACAGTAAGTAAGACTGTAAAAAACATTAATAAAATTTGTATTATAGAAACCAAATGTTGTTATACAAACTTATATCACATTTGTAAATTTTCAATCCCAAATATAAAACTAACACAACGGACTTTAAATCAATCCAGATTAGGTTAAAAATATTTATTCGATTGAAATAAAATATTTGATGATAATGCGAACAAAAACAAGGTAAAGACTAACTGCTTTTACCAAATGACATGGAATTAATTTGAAGTTCTCATCCTATCGTAAATGCAGTGAGCTGCAGGCAGAAAGTAATCATGTATAAACTTATGACGTGTTTTTGTGACGTATTCAAACCATCTATGACGTCACTTTAATGTTTTTTCCTTAAAATCATGGTAAATTCCCTGATTATTTCCAAATACGGCAGTTCGAGCGTAATTGCAGAGAAAACGTTCTTAAAGAAGGACTGCGAGTCCTGCGTCTGTACTAATGCCCAAAACTCTGCCGAGTCATTGAGCTGGGTCCAGACACAACACTCCTGTACGTGAACCAAGTCCTTATTTACGTATTGCGAGTACAGATTCTAGACTTGGGGTAAAAACTCTGCTTTTCCGCTAAGTTTTTTTTCTCAGTGTACATATGATTTATCTTTGTTATTGTTTTATTATGTAATTCATTCTGTTTTGTGTTGATTGACAATAAACATGTCTCAAATGTCAAATACTGTATTTTATTAATTAACTTAAAGACATGAGGGAGTCTTCTGTTTTGTTTAGTACTATGACAAATCTTATAAAAATTTGCCTTAGTAAAACTGGTATTGTCAGCTGGTCGATAATATTTGATCGATTCTAGGATTTTCATTACTTTACACACACCGTTGGAAAACTAAGACATTTTGTTGGTCAGGTTTCAATAACAGCGCGCCCCTGCCGGTTATTGTAGTTTAGCCCTCCTCGATTATCGTTTATTTAAAAATATTTTATATACCCATGGATTTCACTACATCTGGAATATAAAGAAACTTGTAATAACCAATTAACGTTTTGTTGTTTTCAGACTAATACTCTTAAAAAAAGTTTTTGAGAACAAAGTGCTCAAAAATATAAATGAATGAATAAAAAAATAAAAATGCTCTTAATTATATATAGGAAATTCGCTGAGTACGCAGGTTTGCTGCGACGGGGGTATTTATATAGACATATAGTTTGTAACAGTAATATAATTATATATAAATATATATATATTTTATATATATATATATATATTACATACAATATAATGTGCTTGATGATGTTAAATTCAAATCGGCATCTTCATGGTAGGTACCTATAAACCAAGAATTTCTCCTTTTAATAGTTGTGGTATGATGATATCCTCATCAGTATGATGACAACTATCAGTATGATGAAAATTATCAGCAAGATGGTAATTATCGGTGTGATGATATTAATTATCAGTATGATGATAATTATCCTATTCCTATACTTTAAGACAAGCAATGTTTGTATGGGCAAAGTTTTTATTTCGTCCTAGGATTTTTGATTTTTTTGCTTCATTTGGGGTTTTAGGCCACCAGAAATCGATTGGAACTGACCTCAAGTCTAGGAAAACTCTGATTTGCGTCCTACAGCCTTTCAAAGTGCCCGTTCAAGTGCTCATCGTCATGGGCATTTTCTTTGTTGATTTTAACCAAAACAGCTGATTCAGGTTGTTTTATTTATATGCAGGTTAGAAAAATCATTTGATTTGTAAATAACTATTTTTAAATTGTTTACAGGTTATTTTGAATAAATTGATTGAAGAAATATTTATTCTATTTATACTTTGGTTTAATTTTGTACGGATTAGTGTTGAAAGTTTTCAAGGGTAATTTTTAAGAATAAAAATGATTGCTGTCTGGAAGGGAAATGCGAATACAAACCGTCGTTTCCCAAAAGAACTTGCGCTGCTAATCGCCTGCCAACAACGCTGAAAATCGCCGCTCAGCCAACGCAAGATGTACAAGGAGAGTACGAACGACCGTGCAACGGGTAGATGATTCTTCTTGGCCCCACCGATGCCATCTACAAACCAATTTCTGCTAACGCCGACATAAACTTAGAATTTATACAGTTACTCGAGGAAATCCTGCGGAAGGATAACCAATCTACCCAAGCGTTTATGATGGTGCGTGAAGTCATATAAGAAGAAAAAGCTCGAGCCGCCGGGTGACGCTACAGGAATTCAGCCACCGAAAGTCACACCACCGGCCTCGGCCCAAACCGCTACAATGTTATAACGTCGAGTGAAATATCAGCCGTTATCACACTCAACGCCGACCAGACCTACCCGGATTTCGACCGTGTCGTGAAAGAATTAGGGAAACAACTGTTCACAATGAGCAGTACAGACAACCGCATCGAGCCACTCTCGTATCCTCTCTTTTACCCACAAAGGAGACTTGGGGTTACCGACCAACATAGTGCCAACTGCTTTCAATCGTCGCTCTAAGATATCAAAACTTGAATTCGTGAAGAGTCACTTAGCGTTCCGACCAGCAATCGCAAGACCGCTGCACTCCAGTGAAGTGACAGCAAATATAACGACCAACTTCAACGGCACTTCCCTTCTGTGGCCGTTTATTGCGACAGTACGTCGTCGATATGTTTATCAGTGTTGAACGAGACCGAATCAATTCCTTTTTACTAGAAGAGAAAAAGCTAAAGGCACGGCTGTATAAAGACGTTGATACCATGCTCAAACGCTGTTTTAAGTGTTCATGTTATAGTTATATGGACAATTTTAAATAAAACAGCTGAACCAGCCGGTTGTTTTTATTTATTTATTTATTTCACGGTTTTTTTTATTTTGTCCGAGCAAAGCTCGGTCCCTGGTACTCAGTCTAGTTTTAAAAGAACCTACTTTTTTGTACAAGACCCCTTCATGTTTACATCATGGACCCCACAAAAGTGGGGCTAGTGCGACTCTGGTCACAGGGCCCGGGGCCCGGAATTTCAATTTTTTTTATATTTATTGCAGAATATTTTATAGCAGATGATCAAAAATTCAAATCTCTAAATATTTATAAAGTTCAGTAAAATAATATTAATTCTAGATTTGAGGTTAGCTACTATTTTAATTATGTGCATACAAGCCAGTTACTGTTGTTTGCATATTAGTATAACATACAGACGCGTGTTCGGGTCCAACACATTAACAGCTCGGGCCTTAATAGAATTTTGATCGTTGTCCCTCGTTTACAAATAGCAAAAAGGGGACCTAAATGGAGGTGAATAGCCATTTGGAATTTTAACTCAACAAGGTGGCAAAAGAAAAGCGAAAAGGCAAATTAAAATGTAACTTACGTTTGTAAAATGATGTAAAAAATGTAAAATGAGTAACGTTTGTGTAAATAAATCTTCTAGCTAAGTCTAGTATTTCAAGTGTTTAAATATTTAACATTAAGGCACAAATTTACTATAATTTGTAATAACTTGATTTATCAACTGAAATGAAATGAAAATTTTTTTATTTTAACAGGCAAAGTTAGGGCCGTATGGCCCTTTCTTACACTTAACCAGTCTAAACAATTTATACACAATATATATATATATATATATATATATATATATATATATATATATATACAATAAAAACAAATGCAACACTAACAAAAACATAATGAACTCTTCCAGCAAAGTGAGAAAAAACAAATACAAAATTTCCATTCGCTCTAGCACATTCATTCTCTGCCAGTAACCCCGCCCAAGACGACCCCCTAGGGTACACCTGCCAGGGTCATCCGTTCAAAAAGTAAAATTTTCAGCGCCGCCACAAACCGACGATGACTATTTAGGGATTTAATGGATAGAGGAAGGTTGTTCCACAAGCGGCAGGCAGTCACTACATATGCTCTGTCATATACTGCAGTTCTATGTTGAGGCATCCGCAAAGTGAGTGAGGCAGAGCGTGAGTTCCGAATATTGTTTTGGAATTGGGAAACTAATTGAAAAACATTTTCACAATATTTTGGCAAACTAGTTTTTAAAATTGAAAAAGCTAAAGAAAGGATTTTTACTGCTCTCTGATCATATAGTTTCAACAATTTTGACTCAATAAAATAAGGTGTAATATCCTCCACTCGTCTCAGATCATAAACAAATCTCAGGCAATAATTCAGAGAATGTTGAAGCATATCAGAAAGAGTCACAGTCATGTCATTGATCAAGAGTTACAGTATGTAAATTGCGGTAGCACGAGTGATTTAACAAGGTGTAGTTTAGTGTGTAGAGGCAAAAAACTTCGTAATTTTTTCAGTGAGTGAATTGATGCAAATACCTTCCTTCGGATATCTACTACTGCATCATCCCAAGTAAATGTTGAGTTGAAAGTCAATCCAAGATTTTTCATTTTGTCATAGTAAGGAAGTGTGTTTCCATTAACTATTATAGAATTTACAGTTTGGAAATTATTAAAATATCAAATAATCTCTCCAATAAGTCTTCATATAATCATATGTTAAATTTACATATGTGTAAACTTGTATAAGTTTGTCATTGTTTACTTTACAGTAATAATTGATGAAGAATGTGTGCAAGTTGAAATAAAATATCTGTATAAAAACCACTGAATACCCTGCTATAATACATTAAAATACCTAAAATATTTATAGGTCATGGGCCCAGGAGCCCAAGGGTGTTAAAAATAAAAATAATAAAATATATAAAAGTTAAAATAAAAACAATTAAAAAAACTGAAATGGTTGATCAAGAAATATCTGGAATAGAAGTTTTGAAAATGGCCAATGTGGGAAATGGAAATGAATGTTCTGTTTTCTTCAAAAGAACTTACCAAGATAACATCGATTCTTCCAAAAGAATATATGGCTTTTTCCAGTGCATGGGCCTCAACACCACAGTCAGATAAAACCATTGATAATCTAGTATCAATACTTATCCAGGAAGAAGGAAAGCTTAACAAACTTTAGAAAGAGTCAAGTATAGCATTCAAAGTTGCTAACAATAAAATAAAAAATGTTACTTGTTACGAATGTCACCAAAAAGGACATGTAAAAAGAGACTGCCCTAAGTTAATGAGTTGTGCTATATGCAAGAAAATTGGACATGATCAGAACAAATGTTTTACAAAAATAAAATAAGGATACCCAAAAGAAGTGCTCTATATGCAAGAAAACAAACCATGAAGAAAGAAACTGTTATTTCAGAAATAAAACCAAGAAAGGAGAATATAATATAGCATGGCTGATCAAACCAGAGAAAAGTAATGAAAATGAAATTTTTGAAGAAATAAACAAGTGTGAAGCAAAGAAAAATTTAGAATTTGCTGTGGATAGCGCTTGTACGTCTCATCTTGTTAACGATATTGAAATTTTAAAAGATATAAAAGAATTCCAGTGTTATTGGAACTACCGAAGGAGAAAATTGTTCATTAACAATCCTGTATACCTGATCTGTCGAGAAATTTAATGTCTGTAAACTGCATCACAAAAAAGGGAGGAGTAGTCACATTTGATAACAAAGGTGTAAAAATATTTCAAGGCAATAATTTAATACTTGAAGGAGAGAAACAAGATAATGCTTTATTTATTGTAGATATTGGAAAAACAACATGGATGAATAAAAGAAAACAGTGGTAATAGTAAGAGATGTGATGTTTGAAAAGAACTTTCCGGGAAAACAAAAGGTGAGCAAGTAGAACCGACTGTGAAAGAAAAAATAAACAAACAAGGACACTTTGAAGAACACGAAACAGAGGGAGAAGAACATGAAACCGAACCAGACATGAATATTTCAATAAAGAATGAAAGAGATGGAGAAGAAAAACCTAATCAGTGTGATGAAAGAAATGCACAAGAAGATTTAAACACAAACAACAATCATGTTGAGGGATGAAATATTCCATACTCTTTGAAAGAAAGACAAACTATAAAGAAACCAGAAAGATTCAATGATTATGTACACTTACCTGATAGGACACAGAAGATGAAGTGTTGCTTACTTACAAAGAGTGCATGGAAAGTGAAGACAAAGAAAAGTGGGTAAAAGCAATCGAAGAAGAAAGGGAATCTTTAAAGTTAAATAATACATAGGAATTCGTTGATGAAAAAGAAGCTAATGACAAAGAAATCCTGACAAGCAAATGGGTTTTTAAAATAAAAGATGGAGGTAAATACAAAGCAGGACTTGTTGTGCGTGGATGTCAGCAGAAGGAAGGAAAATTTGACTACAAGGACACTTTTAGTCCAGTTGTCGACACACATGCACTAAGGCTTTTGTTGGCAGTTGCTGCAGAAGAAAATATGATTGTGAAACATTTGATGTAAAGACTGCTTTCTTGCACGGCGACTTGGAAGATGAAATATACATGAAGGTTCCAGAAGGCTATAACGCTGAAGGAAAGATATGTCGACTGAAAAAGGCTTTATATGGCTTGAAACAAGCGCCTCGCCAATGGAACAAGAATCTAACAGATTTTCTAAAGAATCAAGGAATGGAAAGCCTTAAGACAGACCGATGCATTTTCAAAACAAAAGATAAATCAATATTCATGGCAATTCATGTTGACGATGGTATTGTATTTGGACGCAGTGAAGAAGAGGTGGACAAGTTATTGAAAACTCTCAAGAAAAGGTTTGAGATGACCATATTTGACGACCCAAAACTTTATTTGGGAATGGAACTGAAGAAGACAAAGGATGGTATTTTGTGCCTCAAAATAAATATGCTAATCAAGTCCTAGAAATGTACAACATGATTGAGAGTCATAAAATAACACACCGATAACACCAACATCAGGATTTCAAGGCAATGAACCAAACAAGAATTTTCCTTACAGAGAGGCGATAGGTAGTTTACTATATCTGACCACTAAGACTCGTCCAGATTTGTCATATGCTGTCAACTAAGAAAACAGATTTATGGAAAATCCCAGAGAAATAGACGTCCAGAATGTTAAAAGGAGTCTAAGGTATTTGAAAGGAACAATGGATCTTGGGATTCATTATCAGAAAAGCGGTTCAAATGAAATACACATCGACGCATATTGTGACTCTGACTACGGAGGCGATGAAGAAACAAGAAAAAGTACAACTGGCTATGTAATATTTTGTTCAGGAGGACCTATTGTGTGGAATTCAAGTAAACAAAGTGTCACTGCTAAGGCCTCAACAGAGGCAGAATTCATAGCTGCCGCCGAGTGTTGTGCTGAGTTGAAATTTATAAAATACATGTTGAAAGAGATTACTCACAAAGAAGTAAAGATAACTCTGAATATTGACAGTCAAAGTGCAATGAAAATCATAAAATCAGGTCAAATGTCAGGAAAACGTCGAAATATATTGATGTTCGTTCCTATTTCATAAACGAACAATACGAAGATGGACTGTTTGAAATGCATTATTGTAATACAGATGATCAAATTGCTGATGTACTTACGAAGCCGTTAATGTCTGTGAAGTTCAACAAGTTTAAAGACACGTTAGTTACTAAGTTTAGAAACTATATAAGTGTTAAACTAGAGTTTTGTATGAAGTTAATGTGTTTCGATTAAGGGGAGGTGTTAAAATATCAAATAATCTCTCCAATAAGTCTTCATATAATCATATGTTAAATTTACTTATGTGTACACTTGTATAAGTTTGTTATTGTTTACTTTACAATAAAAATTAATGAAGAATGTGTGCAAGTTTAAATAAAATATCTGTATAAAAACCACTGAATACTCTGCTATAATACATTAAAATACCTAATATACTTATAGGTCATGGGCCCAGGAGCCCAAGGGTATTAAAAATAAAAAAATAATAAAATATATAGAAGTTAAAATAAAATAAAAATTAAAAAACTGAAATGGTTGATTATGAAATATCTGGAATAGAAGTTTTGAAAACACCTGAAACATGGCAAATGTGGGAAATGGAAATGAATGTTCTGTTTTCTTTAAAAGAACTGTCAGAAGTTGTTGATGGAACAGAAGTAATAAATGAAGAAACTGATAGTGAAGAAAAAATAAGAAAATACTGAATACTCTGCTATAATACATTAAAATACCTAAAATATTTATAAAATCAATTGAGTTGCGTAAACGTGAATGGCAGATGATGATGGGTTTTGTTTTGTCGTGGTTTAGTTTAAGTCCATGTTTTTCAGTCCACAAAGTGATTCGATTTATGTCTTCATTGATTTCTTTGATGTCATTAGTTGAAAAATGAGCATAGATTTGTAGATCGTCAGCATACATGTGATATTTACAGTTTTTCAGATTTGAATTTACGTCGTTTACATACAGTACAAATAGCAGTGGTCCTAGGATGGATCCCTGAGGCACGCCGCAAGTAACAGCCTCCCAATCAGATATTATGCCGTCAACTTCAACACACTGCCGCCTATCTGACAGATAAGATCTCAGCCATTTAAGAACATTCTGAGAAAACCCTATGGCCCTTAATTTATCTAACTGAGACATTATTGAAATATTTATGATTATTATACAACAATATTATAACTTACGTGGGCACAGTCGGTTATTCCTTTTTATTCCAGGAAGAGTTGTCACAATCGTAATCGCAGCATTTGTCGTTGTAAGACAGTCTGCACCCGGACGCTGAAACATAATGAATATTAGTCCAGTAACTGAAGGTAAAAAACGGCGAAACTGGAGAATTTTCTCGGTCTGCACCGATTTCCATGAAAATTTTGATTTAGGTTCTACTTACCCCCTACTTCAAAGTTAAACATGTTTTAAGGGTTGCTTTTTCCCAGGGGGTGGGTGCCACCCCCCCAGGGGATGAAAATGTTTACATTGAAACTAAGCCCGGTAATGGATATATTGACCGATTCTAAGCAAATTTCGTTCTGTAAAGTTTTTTATTAAAGTCAATACTTTTCGAGATATTCACGATTTAAATTGGCGATTTCCACCCCCCCAAAAACCACTTTTTCAAATGGTTTTCCACAAATAACTCAAAAACTAAGAGGTTTAGCGAAAGATTTGTAATGAAATAAATTGTAGCATATAAAAAAACAAAGACAATGGTGGGATTGTGAAGTCTGTAAACCCAGTTGGAGCCAAGTTATGGCTTATTTAAGAGTGGTTTTAATTCGTCGAACGCCAAAACGCACAATTTCAATGTGAAATAATTAAAAACCTAAAGGTTTTTTGAGGAAAACTTACTGAACATATTTTAAAGGTCATTAAAAGACCTTTAATTATTTTTTTTTGAAAAGTTATTATCGTAAAAATTAAGCGAGTTATGATCAAAATAAAGTTGGTTTATATTTTTTCAGCGATAAAAATCTTAAAATATCTTGAAGGTGAACGTTTGAAAGTTACTAGCCTTTAACTATTGTCAAAAATGAAAGCCGCGCACTCTTTCCCTTTCCGCTCGTGGTGGGAAACAGCTGAACCGGTAGCAGTGTTGCCAACGTAGTTAAAAAATATATGCCCAAAGATTTACATACTACAAAAAGTAGATGGTAGGTGAACATTGGAAAGTTATTAGTATTTACAAGAACCTTAGAGTAATATAAATAGTTGAATCACTATTAACTATTTTTAAATTTTTATGTTTTCAGGGCTACCAACCTATAAAAACATTTTTGTATTGAAAAAAAAAACAATCGGTACATTATTTGCGACAATTGTAAAAATATGTACTTGGTTTATCAGCCATTACTCGGTCAATTTTTAAGTTATGAAGGTTTTCTAGGTATCATTTTGTACGTTTTTAGGAGCTATAAGCTCACAGAGCAGTGTTTGTTTTTCAACCCTCAAGAAAAAACGGAGTGAGCTGAAAGGGTTTGAAAATATCAGTAATTATCAACAATTGAAGACTTTGAACGCCTGTATCATCGTTAATTATTGTCAAAACAAGAAAAAAAGGTATCAACATTTTTATCAATTGAATGCTACAATCTTTCACTCAACAAAATTTCCCGCATCACCTATAGATTTAGAGTTATATTGAAGAAAATATTTTTTTGTTATTGCTAAAATTCCCTTTTCCTCCACCTACTATCTATAGTCGCCTTTTAGTCCCTGGAATAGAATACTAAAGTACTAGTTTATACTCCATAGTATTTTACATGGGAAGAAATCTGGCAACGCCGCGGTGGAGAGTGAGAAAATATGGCAACACTGTCGATTTTAATTTGTTTCTCTATGTTGAAGAGAGTGTCACAGCATCCGAGCGTCCGTTTCCGTTGTCTACAGGACAGCGTATCCATTTTGAGTTTGCTGTAGTTTAGGCTATATACCTGCATATTTGTGAGCAAATAAGTTAGGCCTAGAGTATTTTTAAAGAAGAGTGTGAATTAAATGGGTAAAATTAATACCTTGCATTATTTATTTATATAGGTTATATGATTGTAATGCAGTTTGTTGAAGCAAAAAGTCATCTGAAGGTAAAGTTACAGTGTTATACTTAGTTATTGTTAATGGTATTGGTGGAGGAAAAATGTTGTGTGCATCACGGGACTAAAGTACTTTTTCTCCCTCGGGAAATTGTCGCCCTCGGCTCCGCCATCGGGCGACAACAGTTTCCCTCTGGGAGAAAAAGTTGCACTTTAGTCCCAAGATGCACAAATAACTATTTTTATTTTAAATTCACATTTTTCCAAAAATAAGCTCTTAAAAGAGTTCAAACTTCTTGAGCACATTGAAAACACATAATTGAAGGGAATTGCAGAGCGGAAGGGAATTAATTTCAATTAATTTCACATAGTTAATCAATTTCACATAATTGAAGGGATTTCAATTTGAGTCCTAATTGGAGGTTGATATTTCCAAGACTTTTATCGCCGAAAAATATAAACCGACTTTATTTTGATCATAACTCACTTAATTTTTACGATAATAGCTTTTCCAAATAAAATAATTAAAGGTATTTTAATGATCTTTAAAAAATGTTCAGTAAGTTTTCCTAAAAAAACTTTTAGTTTTTTAGTTATTTCACATTGAAATTGTGCGTTTTGGCGTTCGACGAATTAAAACCACTCTTACATAAGCCATAACTTGGCTCCAACTGGGTTTACAGACTTCAGAATCCCACCATTTTCTTTGTTTTTATACGCTACAATTTATTTCATTATAACGTTTTCGCTAAACCTCTTAGTTTTTGAGTTATTTGTGGAAAACCATCTGAAAATGTGTTTTTTTTGGGGGGGGGGGGGAATCGCCAATTTCGATCGTGAAGTACCTCGAAAAGTATTGACTTTAAGAAAAAACTTTACAGAACAAAATTTGCTTGGAATCGGTCAATATATCCATTTCCGGGCTTAGTTTTAATGTAACAATTTTCACCCCCTAGAAGGGGTGGCACCCACCCCTGGGAAAAAGCAACCCTTAAAACATTTTAACTTTGAAGTAGAGGGTAAGTAGAACCTAAATCCAAATTTTAATGGTAATCGGTGCTGTCCGAGAAACTTCTCCAGGGAAATGGTTACTGGACTATATGTCGATTGAAACATGACACTGCAGACCTTAAATAAACAATAAGCAATACAAAAAATTTTAATAGAAGAAGGAATGCACTTATCATTTACAATTAATTTACGTTTTTAGTATGAAAAAAAAACTATGGCTTCTAAATGTTTTGGTTAAGATCGTTATTTGTAATTAAGACAACACATATTTTACAACAGGAGTGGAAATCTGCATAACAATAATAACACTTATACGGATAGTTTAAGAATTATTTATAACAATCCCAAGACCATTTAAGGAATCCTTTAATAATATTAAGAAAACTTTTGCATATTTATCACCTAAGTTTTTTAACCTTTGAGAATTTTGGACAGGCAGCTTTTATCTTTTTCTTCTTGTTGTAAATATAACGGAAATTGTATTGTTGAAGTGGGAGAGCTTTTTAATTGATTTAGTTAAAAGTTGTTTTCTTTTCCACACTAACTTGATAACATTTAACCCTGATTATAATGTATCTCTCTAACAGTAAGAAAGGAATAGAAAATGGTTCAAGTATGCGTTTAGGTGATTTGTGAGTGTTTGCAAAAAAGCGCAAGAATTAAAAATGTAGAAAGGAAGTGGAGCCTAGCTATTGGTAAGTACAGTGCAGTTAGCTTAAAGAATGGCAAACATAGACATAAAGAAAAAAGTTTCTAAACAGCGCCCACTTGTTTAATAGATAAATGAAAGCTGATAAGCGCCCAAATAGATAAATGAAAGCTGCTCTGATTTGAGCGTCAGGTTTGGGTGGGAGAGGGTTAATAGGAGGGGAAATGGAAATGGTAATATTTTGACTTTTTGCATATATCTTGAAAAGATTGTATTGCTGAAATATTATGCTTTGCAAAAATGATCTATATTAAATTTCAAACAAAATTATATTAAATCTATTCAATATCAATGAAACTTGATATAATGAGGGGTAAATGTAATTTTATTATTATTTTTAACCCCCAAATGTCCCAAAATATCTACTCCTGATATTCCATTTTCATATTTTTTGTTGATTCAAATAGCATCTCACTTCAGAGAATCATTATAAGACTTGGGAAGGAATCTTTTGGTTCTACTAACTTTTTTACTCCCTTTGTAAAAAAGGTGAGAGGTCAAACCTTATGAAAAGAAACCCCTTTACTTGATATATTATATCAAAGGGCACAATAAAAGAAGATGAATAGTGAAAACTAGAGGTCTGTAAGTTGATCCTACGAAAAGGTACTCCAATTTTTATAAAACCGAACTTTGGTTTGCTGTAACTTTGTCTAAGATCAACGTAGAGACCTCTAGTTTTCACCATTCTTTTATCGTGCCACTTATAACGATATATCACATAATGGAGGGTTTTTTTCATAAGGTTTCACTTCCCACTTATTTGTGGAGAGAGTAAAAGTTAGTTAGGACCGAAAAATCCTTCCAAAAAATTACTTCAGAGAATCATTGTAAGACTAGACTTATAATGAATATCTAAAGTAAAATGCTATTTCAAACAATGGAAAATATGAAAATGGAGCATATTTTTTGATGTCTTGGGACATTTGGAGGTTAAATACCCCCGTTGCAGCAGACCTGCATACTCAGCGAATTTCAATTGCAAAACAACATATATCAATCCATCATAGCGAGATTTGATATGTTTTTGTAAGCTCCCTAAGAATAACAGGGGGAAAGAGTATGCAGGTTTGCTGCTACAGGTATATTAAAACTGGGTGGTTTTAATTCAATATTTAGTAGATCTGAACTGAAAGAAGCCATTTACCATGTTTTATCCAGATATGCTGAGAAATAAGCAAGATATAGAATTTTATTTATTTCCCTTAAGGTTAACATTAGGACAACGTACTGTGTTTACCACTTTCAATATCTCGGTAACTAATGGACATAGAGCAGTGATTGAAGATACTAAATTGTTTGTTTTTTTGAGCTGAATTCAATGGTGCCATAAAAAATTCCATAAATTTTATTTTTCCACATGAAAAACTCAAAAAGCCCAATTATGGGGGGGTTTATCCCCCTTTACCCCCCTTATAGTAGTCCGATCGAGCTAGTTTAAGAAATTGTCCGAGGGATTACCACTTTACAGGTCTGTACCAATTTTTATTAAGATCGGACCATTTTTACGGCCGCTATCGTGCTCACAGACACACACACACACACACACACACACACACACACACACACACACACACACACACACACACACACATATATATATATATAAATTCGAACTAATGGTGTTTTTTGCTTCTGGTGACCCCAAAACGAAAAGTTATCATGGCCTCGGGCTTAGGTCTTACCACGAGACCTGCGGTAACAGCTTCTTCCCTATAGGGAAAATTCGCTATAAATAATAATTAAATTACATTTACCCCTCATTAGCTTAAGAACCGTTAACGTTAGATCGGTAATGTACAATTTTGTTAGAAATATAATGCAGATTATTTTTACAAACCATAATATCTTAGCATGAACCGTTCAAGATACCGTTCAAGGACCGTTTTCGAGATATTTTTGTTGAAAAAGTCAAAATATTACCATTTTCCTTCTTATTAGCCACCCTCCCGCCCAAACCCGACGCTCAAATCAGTGTAACGTTTATTTACCTATCGGGGGAATTGTATTGAACTATCCGGTGCGGGCCAGAGACCTTTTTATGCCTAGGTCTAGGTCTTATTATTGCACCATACTATGGGTTTAGGAGTGGGAGTGGCCTGACGTCATCACCCTCCAAACATACTGGCATCCCTCTACACTAATGACTTACAGCAAGCCGAGAGGCGTCCTGAACTTTGCCATTCATGGTTATCATTAGAACTGGTGTAACTGTCAACACCCAATGCCTGCTGAGCAAGCATCAGCACCTAGAAAACAAAACTACCAGTACACAATCAGGTTTTGGAAATCACTCACAATTTGTGTACATTTGAGGAGGTGATAGTTAAATATATTTTTAGCAGTAATTAAAATTAGTGAATATTTAAAGACTTTACAATATTGAGGTTACAACATGCCCGCATACTCGACCGATTTTCAGTATAAAGTATATGACAAGATCTATCCGCAAGAGAGGTATAGGATTGCTGCCAGGTAATGAGGTAAGAAGTATGTTTCCAATCCCCTAAAGTATGTTGGTTTTGTTTCATTGTTTTTATTACACAGTTAGTTAAAATGAACCGTTGCAATATTATAGAATTTTCACTATAGTATAAGTTTTATTTTAACACCTATTCGAATTATAATTAGATATTTTTTTACTCTATTATGAATTATTATTTTCTCCATTTATTTAATAGTAAAATACCTAATGTTTTGTGGAGTATCAACATATTTATTTTAGCGGCAACACCTTCCGCACCCAAATTCAAGTGGAATTTTTAGGCCTACAGCACTGAATATTGCTTCGACCGCTACAATTGCTTGATTAGTCTCTAACTGTACACAATTAAAAATACTGTCCTGCATGACTTGATCCTTAGACTGCTGGTCGGCCCGCATAACTCGAATTCTTCTAAAAGTTGTATCTATAGTCTTACACTGGGAAACATCAGAGTAATATAATTTACTTTATAAAATCATCATCTTTATCATGATTTTAAAATAATCTTCTCTATCTATAAAAGGCAAATTACACTCATCACTAATTCTCCTATTTCCCACACACCTAGAAGGTTTAAATTTTGTACACTCATTCTTTAGGCATAAAATAGGACAACTAAATGGTTTTCATCCTGATCTGTCCCTCTGACTCCTCCAAGTAAGATAGTACAAGTCCTGATCTGACTCCTCCACGGACCCTATCAAAGATCCCATATTATTATTATGGCAGAATATTTGATGAAATGTTTATATTTAAACAGATGTAAGAATAAAAAAATAGTAGCATGTCAAACCAGCTGTCAGGAATAGATCATAATATAAATCACTGACTAGAGATTCTTAAAAGACCTTTTCACCTTATAACAGCTGTTACTGAAAGAGCTAATGTAAACCATTTTTATTTTATCCACACCATTAAAAAATTTCTTTGCGTTTGTCTTTTAGCGAATTTCATTGAAATAATCAGCGAATTTCCTTAGAGGAACAAGACCTAAGCTCGAGACCATGATAACTTTCCATCTTCGGCCCCCTGGAAGCAAAAAAGCACTATTCATTCGAATTTATAATATATTCGAATTTGTATTTATTATTTTCTGCCATAAGGATAATATGGGATCTTTGAGAGGGTCCGTGGTGGTCTTTGAAATGAAATGAAATGAAATGAATGAAATGAAAAATGTCTTTATTTAGCCAGCGTTATTCAAAGTACAATGCTTTGCTTTTCAATACAACTGTTGTCAAGTTATTAACCTATTAATAAATTATTATTAACTTCTGTTCTTAAATTATTATTTATATAATTCTTTCAAACCCCTTTTGAAAACTGCAAGGCTTGTCAATCTGAGGAGATTTGTTTGGAGGTCAGTATTGTTTTAGAGTCAAGATGTTTGCCTTTGACCTATACTCGCTGATATGATCTGACTTTTTTAGGTTGAAAACAAATCTCAGAGCACTATTCTGAAGTCTTGTGAGAATATTCATCTTTTCCTGAGTAAGGCTGTTAGCAAAAGAGGGAAGAGCATAATAAATAGATGAAAGGACTATAGCACGAACTATCTCAAGTTTGGTAGAAACTGGAAGAACAAACCTAAACCTATTAAACAATCTTAATTTAGCAACAACTGTTTTACAGTTGTGTCTCACATGTTCAGAAAAATTGACCATACAGTCTAATTTGACACCAAGAAATTTTAATGAATTACACACAGGTAAAGACTTATCATCCAGAAGAACTTCCCAATCACTATCCTTGTTGCGTTGGTTTTGAACAGAGTAGTTTACGATTCTTAAAACCGAACACTTGTCAGGATTCAGCTGAAGACCATGATCAACAGACCATTGATTCACCCTTCTCAAGTCGTCATTCATGCAAACGATTGCCTCAGGAAATTCAGCCATCGGGTAAGATAACACAAGATGCGAGTCATCAGCATAAGAATGGACAGAACAGTGACTAAGTTGTGACTCAAGGTCGGCAGTGTATGTCAGGAAGAGGATAGGGCCTAAGCAGCTGCCCTGGGGAACCCCAGATACTTTGGGCAAAAAACTTGAAACCTGATCGTTAACTCGAGTTTGTTGAGACCTATTCTGGATGTAGGAAGAAAACCAGTTCACAGATTGATTATCAAAATGGTAAAATCTCAGTTTGGCCAACAGAAGATCGAAACTAACCGAATCGAATGCCTGTGAAAAGTCCAATCCAGCTACAATACTACCCCAATTTCTATCTCTAGCACAAATCAATTCATCCATAACATTAAGAAGAGCTGAACTAGAGCTTAGGCCTTTCCGAAAGCCTGATTGTGTTTCAGGAAGAACGTCCTCTGACTCAAGGAACAAAACTAATTGCTCTCCAATTACCTTTTCCAATATTTTGGAAAGCACTGGAAGAATTTAAATGGGTCTGAAATGAGAAGCACACGAAGCATTAGCCTTTTTTGATAGTGGAATTAAAATACTTTGTTTCCAGGCACTGGGAAAGATTCCAGTAGTCAGGGATAAATTGACAAGATGACAAATGGCAGAAACACAGTAAGGACTTAACGATTTAACCATGTCAATAGAAATGCCGTCCACACCAACTGCTCGGGTTGTGATGCTGTTCATGACATCCCTGATTCTTTTCTCTGTCACCGGACTGAATGAGAATTTGCTCTTCACTTGGCCACTTAGATTATCATTGCAGAACTCAATCCTGCTCTTGTCAATGCAAGCTTTGCCGCCCATTGTGGAGAAGAATTGATTCAAGTGCTCAGAAGAGAAGTCACACTCATTATCTTTGATCGAGCCCAGTACGCCATTGCTTCTTAACGATGACCAAAAACCTTTTGGGTCTTTATTCTTAAATTGACTTGAAAAGTAGCGCTTTTTTGCTTTTCTTATAGCTGACTTCAATGTGTTTCTTGCTTTTGTATATGCAGATCTGGTCGAACTGTTCCTACAACTTAAGAGCGCTTTATGACACTTGTTCTTAATTTTTGTCAGAGACAAAATATGATCGTCTCTTCATAGAGCCCTTTTCCTCGTTACACGCTTTCTTACAACTGGGGCACAAGAGTTGAAAATATGCAAAATTTTACTATTCAGGGCATTTACAACTTCATCCACTTCTTTCAGGGAAGATATTTCATTCCAGCCAGACTTTGACGCTAACTCGGTAAAGAGGTCCACATCAATGTTTTTCAGATTCCTGTAGGTTACATATTTCGACCTGCTCTTCGTTCTACAATATGGGAAATCACAAAATTAAATTGTGATCCGTTATTTTACTTCCAGCAGAATCAAGAATCTTCGCTGTATCAATCATTCCAACATTGAGTTGGACATTCTTGTCGGCTATTATCAGGTCTATCAGAGAGGAGGAGGATTCAGTCACACGTGTTGGCTCCTTGACAAGTTGATTGAGGTTCAAAGCTTGGAGAATTGATGACAGATACTTGGAATCAGGTCGTGTCATGTCCAACAGATTGACATTGAAATCACCCTGCAGTATGATGGAATCCACTTCTGAGGCCTGATCTATAACAAAGCATCACAGATGAAGAACTATATGAAGAACTATACAGATTGGCAACCTAATGCACTTTTGCGTGCCCGTTTTTTCGCGCGGCGTCAAGTTTGTTAGGTCGTTTTGCCGCACTTATTGCATTGGTGCCAAAGTTATTAATGGCTATATTTGTTCTTTGGGACCTGAAGATTTGATATTGACGAAATTATACTTGATATCAATGCAAAATGTGCGGCAAAACGATCTAACAAACTTGACGCCGCGCGAAAAAAACGGGCACGCAAAAGTGCATTGGGTTGCCAAAGCATACAATAATGAACTGAGAGAGGAATACGGAGCTGAAGGTGGTCTATATGCAAAGCAGATACACAACTTTGTATCCTTGAAGTTGATGACTTCGCATATTTATTCGATGCAACAATCGACATTGTGGAGTTCCATCGAAGAGAAATTCAAACCATTTTTTAAGTACAAGGCCAAGTATATTTTTTTTACAAGTATAAAGTAGATAAACTTCATGAACAACAGGAAAATGCTTTAGAATTTTAAAAACGCTCTTTAAAACGCCCTTTGAAAAGGGCTTTTTAAAAAAGCGCTCTTTAAACGCCCTTTAAATAAGCCGAGGTTTATTTACGAACTTCTAAACTATATGTTTTTTTTTAAACTCAAAAGTTTTCAGGCGTCACCAACCGTAAGAGATAACACCTTAATTGCCTAGCTTTATAGAGTTGAAGTAATTTAGAATAAATTAAAGTCCAAAAACTTATTGTTTATTATTGTTATCTGCTTAAGAAGCCTGTAATTTTGAGTAGGTAATAAAAAATCCAAATATCAGTAAATATCGCCTGTGTTAATTAAATTTACTGGCTGGGCCAAAAATAACCAGAAATTTTAAATGTTCATAAACATTGTGCCTTAAGGTATATTTGTAGATTGTACATCAGTGATGGACATATAAAGAATATTTTAATGCAGTATCCCTAATCTGTTTCTGTAATGGATGTTTTATATTTAGGAACATCGTATGTTTATTTGATAATTTTGTTGATTTGAAAATAGGTTTCATCCTAATGGCGTTTGTATTACTGTTCAAATTTAAAATTTGTTTTAATAATTTGAAGTAAACTGTTGGTTAAAACGTAATTACACGAATACATACTTATTATTTCGATTGATATTCTAAGAAGGTCTCACTTTGCTGTGATTTTTATGAATTTCAACTTTCTTTGCTTGATATTCATACTTACATCGCATTAATTCTAATGTAATGGATTCCATGAATACATTTAAATTGCTCCCACTGAAATTCTAGGAACGTCTCAATTTACTTTAATAATTTCAACTTCTTCACTTTATATTCATATTTAATGGGAATAATTTTTATTCTAAGGGTTTTTCCACTGAATTATTCTGACAGAGAGGTTTTAAACTTCACGAAAATTATAGGTACAGAATTTTGGTAAAAGATGAATTGCTGAAAACCCTTACTGAATGTTCTAATCACCACAATAATATATACAGTAATATATACAGTTCTGTACACAATATTTTAACACATGTTGATAATTAACATGTTTTAATTTTAATTCCATATTGTAAAAAAAGCGACAAAAACAAATGCAGTTTTTTCATCAATTCTCAACATGCATTTCATTTTTTATTTTTTCTAAAATAATTATTTTTTTTCTTAAATATACATATACACATTCGTGAAACAGTAGTTAGTCGAACTAATTTGAAATAAGGAATTTATTTAGTGCTGTGACAGTAGCCGAGATATTTACGCATTATTTGCCGGTTGGGAGCTCAAATAATGACGCGCGTGGCTTCAAGCAAATCTAACTTTATTAAAACAATTCAACGGTTTAGCTTCAAACTAACATGTGAGCATTAATAATTTATAATTTTAAATACAAACTTCAAATCACTAATTAAAGGCCTAATTTTGGGGGATAGAGAACGCGAACCGCGGCATGGGCCGACCGATGCGGCGCGCCGTGGACAACGCACACGCACTCGAGTAAACTCTCCGACTACTGACTACAGGCTCAGCGGCAACGACCTGCTGATGCAGCTTGAGCCATGTGAACCGTACTGACCGTCAGCATCAGCATTGAGTGCCTTGGCATGAGTGCATTGCTGCGTTCTCGATTTTATTTTAATAACTTTCTGTACAATCGTCCAAGAGACCCAATGTCAGTCTCTGGGCTCACCATTAATAAGCTAGGGCTGGCAATCCTTTCATGCATGAAGGATTATTACCTTCAACAAACCATTAATCATAATATGCGGTGTCATAATTTAAGGAGCTGTCCACAAAATACAGTTTTTGGGGTGGGTCGTCACAGTGCTATTGTAAATTAAGCTAGGTAAGCTCGTTAAAGCTTAAAGTCCTGTTAAAATCAAATTAGAGATTAAACTCTGAAGTAATGCAGAAACGTATTTCAGTAGCTCGACAGTCTGTCTAAACATCAATGCGTGGAGTAATAAAATCAACATAAATGAATTAAGGGTAGCTGACCAATTCAACACCTATTTTACTCAGATAGCAGAAGAGACGGTGCAACAAAATAATAAACAATTGGAAGGCTACGGGCTGGAAGAAGAACAAAGCCCTTTAAACATACCCTTAACTCAAGCATTTCATCTGACTCCCACAACATCGAAAGAAGTAAATCAAATAATACATAGCCTAAAGAACAAATCCTCCAGTGGCATAGACGAATTCTCATCAAAAACCGTAAAGTATTGTGCAGAAGAACTACCTAACCCTCTAGCATCCATCATAAATAAATCTTTCTCCTTAGGGCAGTTCCCAACCAAGCTGAAGGTCTCCAAGGTATATCCCAAACACAAGAAAGGGCCAAAAACTGATCTAAAAAATTACAGACCCATATCATTGATCTCAACATTTTCTAAAATTATAGAAAAATAGTCCTAAAAAGGTTAATGACCCACCTCAAACAACAAGCTTTAATTACTGACGGTCAACACGGATTCCAAAAGGGAAAATCAACTACTTCTGCAATCATAAGCCTTGTTGAGTCTGTCATTGACAGCATTGATAAATGACAATTTGTGACAGCCTTATTCTTAGACTACAGCAAGGCTTTCGATTGTTTAGGACATGACCTGATCTCTAGAAAACTAACAAGAAAACAAATGGTTTGTCAGCTACTTAAAAGGGAGATCCCAAGTTGTGGATATCCAACATACTACATTAGGCCTCACTACTACGTTCAGATCAGATCCTAAACCAATCACAAGGGGAGTCCCTCAGGGATCCGTGCTGGGACCTTTTCTGTTCATTTTGTTTACTAACGACTTCCCAGCTCTAATTCAAAATTACAATACCAGCTTCATAATGTATGCAGACGATACAACTCTCCTTCTAACAAATGACTCAACTCAAGAATTGTATGACAACTCTGCTGCATCTCTACAAAAAGCCATAGACTACAGTAAACAAAATGACTTGGCAATAAACCCTGACAAGACAACACAAGTACATTTTAGCAGGAAAAGAGATCTGCCCACTAGTATCCCCAACATAACAGTAGCTAACCAGATTAAATTTCTAGGATTAACTCTAGACAAAGATCTTACATGGACAGATCATGTAAATAACATCTGCAGTAAAATTAGCACTGGTGTCTATGTTGTTAGACGCATCACATGGGTTGGCACGCTGGAAGCAGCAAAAATGGCCTACTGTGCGCTAATAGAATCTCATATTAGATACGGCCTTACAATCTGGGGAAGCTCCGCGGGAAATCTCAAGAGAATACTTGTATTGCAAAAGAAGGCTATAAGGACCATTGCAAACCTGAAGCCACGGGAAAGTTGTCGACAAGCCTATCAGACCTTGGGCATACTCACAGTAGCTGCACTGTACATCTACGAAGCAATTTTATATGTTGACAAACTAAACCTGCAAACCCACATGGACCTTCATAACTACCCCACACGCCATGCCTCCAGATTCATCCTACCTCAACATAGAACAGCCCTCTACGAGAAAAAACCATCATACATAGGCCAAAAGCTGAAAAACCTCCTTCCTGACCACCTACGGAACCTGACTGGCAACAAACTGAAGAGCTCACTTCAAGAATTCCTGCTGAAGAATCCTGTATACACCATAGAAGAATTCCTGGAAGCTATGAACAATATCACTCCTTGAGTTTAATTATTGTGATTTGACAAATTACTGTTCTTAATGTTCATGTAATAAATAAATATAAATAAAAATAAATAAATAAATAAGAGTTTCGATCGATTTGAACGGGAAAAAAGCATGATTATCGAACAATTATTTTTGCTTTGTGCCTAGATTCAGCTAAACTTATTATATTAGGTATATGCCAGGTAGAAAGTAAAAAATATGTTCTACAATCATCAATCTATCTGTATACATATTTCCGAAACCGATTATCGAATCTTGGGCGTTTTCTAGATTAAGGAATAACGAAACAATAACGGCTCAAATTAAAGGTCTCGCTATTTTTAAAATTAATTTACTTAGGTTTTTATAATTTACTTACGTGTTAGTTACGTTACGTATCAGGTCTTGGTTCCTTGGATTTGGAAAATACCCCCGTTGCAGCAGACCTGCATACTCAGCGAATTTCAAGTGCAAAACAACATATTTCAATCCATCATAGCGAGATTTGACATGTTTTTGTAAGCTCCATAAGATTAACATGGGGAATGAGTATGCAGGTTTGCTGCTACAGGTATGTTTAAACTGGTTGGTTTTAATTCAATATTTAGTAGATCTGAACTAGAAGAAGCCATTTACCAAGTTTTATCAAGATATGTTGAGAAATAAGCGAAACATAGAATTTTACTTATTTCCCATAAGGTTAACATTGGGACAACGTACTGTGTTTACCACTTTCAATATCTCGGTAACCAATGGACATAGAGCAGTAATTTAAAATACTAAATTGTTTGTTTTTTTGAGCTGAATTCAATGGTGTCAACAAAAATTTGATAAATTTTATTTTTCTATGTGAAAAACTCAAAAACCCCATTTTTGGGGGGGTTTATCCCCCTTTACCCCCTCTTCCGGTGGTCCGATTGGGCTGGTTCACGAACTCGTCTGAGTGATTACCACTCTACACGTCTGTACCAAATTTCATTAAGATCGGACCATATTTACGGCCGCTATCGTATTAACAGACATATATATCTATATATATAAAGGAGAAGGGGTTTTCTATCGGACAGCAAATCTCGAAAACTATAAGACCTAAAGAGTTGTAATTTGGCATATGTGCTCCACTTGGGTCTTCGATGCACACTAAGAAACGGTTTTACAAAATTCCCAAAGGGTTTCGCCCTATGGTACTACAAGGTTTTAATGTTGAATTAAAAGGGAAGGATATAAGGTTGTCATGGCAATAACCTTAAAAAGTATGACAAATTAAATCCTAAAAAAAGACAGGGGAGTTTTTATGTTTTTCCCATGTTTTTCCACGGGTGAAACCGTGTTGATCAGCTAGTATATATATAAATTTGAACGAATGGTGTTTTTTGCTTCTGGGGACCCCAAAATAAAAAGTTAACATGGTCTCGGATTTAGGTCTTATCATGAGTACTACCCTAATAGCTTATTCCTTTAAGGAAATTCGCTAAAATAGCAGCTTCTCCAAATAAATCCACCAGGAAGGTAAATTATTACGACTAAATTATTCATTATTTAAAGAGCAGATAGATTTACCAATGCCTGTTTTTTTTACTTGAAAATACATGTTGATTACGCTTATTTTAAAATTACACAAGACATAATAAAACGTCGTTTACATCCAAAAACAGTTTATTACATAAGAGTTATTTGAAACTCTTAAATAAGGGAGAAATAAGGGACTATTTATTTAGTTTATTTTCCTTTTTTAAGGGTTTAAACCATAAAAGCCTCTCGTCTTTAATAAGTTGTATCACCAGGTTTCCAGGAGGCGGTAAAGCGTCGATGAAGTTATCGAGCCTCTGTTGGACCTAATGAAGTTTGTTCGGACAGATATCAACTTATCTGTTGTTTCCTCGAGGACGCAAAATTGTATCAAGTCGCATCTGACATTGCAAGAATCATGCCTTTGAGTTTGACTTATATCTCGGTCTGTACCGTAGTAAGCATAAGTCAGTCTTATTGACAGTATCAGTAAAAATTAAACACAATTTTACATAAAATGTAAATTATATTACACAAATCACAAGCATCTTTAGAGGTATATTTATTATACCTGTAATACATTGTAAAAAATCTATATATACTTTAGGAAATTATATAGGGCTTTCGTGCAAAAGTTGTGAGAGAATTATGTAACTTGAATTGTCAAAAAGAGCTCGAAAGGTGTCAAGAAAAAAAAAATCACTTTATAACCTTACAAACATCCTCTATCCCTGGAATATATATAAAGGAATATTACGTGAATGAATTAATTAAGATTTGTAAAAAAGGGTTTTGAACATATTTTTAAATATAAAACCGAAAGCTATTCTGATATGTTGCAATAAAATGTTCTCTTACGAGACTAAATTTAATCATTCGACTTTTAACGTTTCATAAAAACAAACATTAAAAAGTCGTTGAGTGTTATTTTTTTTATTTTAAAGTGAGGATTGTCATGATGTTCCTTGCCAGAGAGCAAAGGAAAACAAACAAACACATTGTAGGCTAAAGGCGTTTGTGTATCTTGTCCAAACGGTCAACATCATTCTGGTATGCAAACGTTGTTGATAATATGATGTGAAACAAATATGAATGCAGCTTTTCCGTTTGATGCAGTCTTCCAATGCTTATTAAATGTTAGCAAAACAAGATTCCTTGATGACAACAACATTTTATTTGAGTTAGTCTGCGATATTATTTGATAATCACAATAGGTAATGTCAAATGGCTGCAAGCTTGTATTTTATTCTGGTCTCCATGTGAAAAGTCTCATTCCATTTCTAGGCTTTACACAACCTTTGTTTTTTTCTTAATCGTCAAAACTTAAATCGAAAACTTACGTGTTGTGTTTAGAAATGATAAAAATCTTGTAAGAGAATCAATCAAAAGAGTATCAAGTTATGAAATAATAATGAGGTTTCTCACATATTCATTTTGGTTCCTAACATTTCAGCCCTTTCTAGTGAATATTTGACTCGATTTCAGTAAAAACTGTATCTTTTTAAAGTGCGGAGGCTCTCATTTGCCTCTTTGAGTATTTATATTGAGAAGGCAATACACTTAACAAGTTTTTGATGAGTACACGATTTAAACGAAATTGGTTTTAAATTAATTTCTGTACGGAAGGAATATATAATGTAATAAAATTAATGATTACTAGGGGCTTTAAGGGGCTAAAAGCACCTAATGAGGAAAAATTAAAACCATCCTTATTTATAATTGTACAAAACAACTTCATAGCAAACTGAATCTACCTTAAATTGATCTAGCCTACCACATGGTTTTCAATCACGTATCATCATTACATGTTTTATGTAAACAAAGCAGACGTTTTTAGATCCCAATACTTTTCAAATGGCAGATATTTTACGTTATTGCACTTTTCCTGGTGAATTTCAAGCAATGTCATTATTTTTCCCGCTATCACGTAATAGAGACCTTTAATTTGAGCCCTCTCCTATCTTTCTACGACTTGCCTGACGCCCGCAATTTTGACACAAAGAATCGCCTTACTAAATTAAACATATGATTTGAGGCAATCACAATAAAAGTGCGTCATGTAAAACTTGCAAGAAGATAAAATGACTCCCAGAGGTATGCAAACACGTTATAGATCCAACTACATGAGATAAAGAATAAGTCAAGATTTCTCGGGAGCCTGCAGTGCCTCTCACCACCTTCAACTAAATTGAAAAAACAAAATACCCCCAAAACTCGTATAATAAAATACTCTAAATACTCAATTACCCTGCATGCTGTAGATTATTCTTAAACTGAAATTGTTATTCATATTTTGCTGAAAATGTGAAGAAAAATGTTTGTTCGACTAAGTTTGTAACTCTGACTGTGGATGCTTTTGTCTTAAACGACACCACATTACGATTTTAATCTTTTAGATTGGTTACATAAAAAAAGTTTTATCGCTTTAATTAGTTAACGGACCGCGTGCTTATTTCTTCATAAAACCTGGAGTTTTTATAACTAACTGACCGATTATTTAAGTCAAGATAACTGCATATTGCTCTCACAGTTAAGGAGCCGAATACTCTTTAACGTTGAGTTAAAATCATAGGGAATATTTTATTTCGGTCACGTTCAACCCTGACTGCCAATTTTCTCCAACTGTTCGGCAGAATCTCGCTTAACTTTAAGCCTTAAAACCTAATCCCATCAATCTATCTTTATTTGCCAATTTATTATGTGTCCACCAATTAGATTATATGTAAACTTCGAAGGGTAAGAAATGAACTTGGAACATTCGTTTATAAATTACACGATATATTTGTAACTTTTTTCTGTAAAAAATCTAATAGGCAATAATTAATGGGCAAGCATCATTCTTATGATCCCTTTTTTCTTATCCGGCGTACAAAAAACCCCTTTTTTCTTTTTTCGTAGCACAAACGTAAGTCGTACATCGTTAGAAAACTACTTTCCTGCAGGCGTGCATAACCCTTCTATAATTTACCGTACCCTTTTAGCGAATTTCCCCCTATAGAGAAGTAGCTATTACCGTAGGCGGCACGGTAAGACTTAAGCGCGGGACCACCGTAACTTTTCATTTTGAGGTCCCTAGACCCCAAAAACACCGTTCGTTCAATTTCATATATATATATATATATATATATATATATATATATATATATATATATATATATATATAGGGATATATATCAGTCCGTAGGCGCGATAACTTTTGAAAAAAATATCCGATCTCGATGAAATTTGGTACATACGTATAAAGCGACATTTATTACTTCGAGTTCGAAAACCAGCAGGATAGGTTTGCTCTAAGAAGGTTTTTTTGACGAAATAAAATTTATTTTCAAGATTTAATACCTTTTTATTAATTTTATTTGAATTTAATTGTTAAAATTGAACTCAGCTTAAAAAAAACAAACAATTTAGCATTTTGAATTATTATTCTACGTCAATCCGTTGCTTAGAAATTGGATGGTATTGGATGTGCTAAACACAGTACGTTGTCCAATATTATTTTTAATTTTCCCTCCAAAAGTATATTCACCCTGATTTAAGATATTAAAAAAATACAACTCTGAACATATGATTAAATTTTCATGTGATGAATATTTTATTTGTGTTTATTTTGAATACTTAGATTTCATTGATCAAGATTTTGCAGAAAATATATACTGTATAAAAAATACAAATTATTTTTAAAATTAATAAGGAAAGTATCAGCAGAGAATGAGTAATATGAGTAAAGTATGAGCATAACATGAGAAAGTATGAAAGTATGAGGAGGGGGGGATGTCTTGGTCTAAACTGCCTGAAAATATAGCATAATATATGGTATGTTTACAATGATGAGGATTTGATAATATGTTTTATTGAAATTGGATGGAGATGTAGGTCTGTTGCAACAGGGATTTTTTAATTACTGTAAAACTGACCATATGATTAAATTTAATTTTTTCATGACATTTCATGTTCATATTTCATCGTTGATACAAATAATTGTTCAACTTAAATGGTGTAATAATGCATTGAACATACTAAGTTATTTTCTAGTACAGATAGTAGTCAATGTCTGTTTTACGGGAGAGGACACTCCGCACGATGACACGGCATCACTAAATTGCAAATAACAAGGTGCCAAGGGGGTGTGGGAAGGTAAAAATAGCTTTAGGGGCTTCCTGAAATGAGGCGTGTGAAGTACAAAGCCGGACATGACTGCCAACACCAATTATAAATGTTTATTTTAATAAAAAAACCATGTGCGGAGGAAAACTCCGCATGCGCACACTCTAGGGTTAAAATTAGTATTATTGAACGTCAATCTGACAATAAGTAAACGAGGCGAGGCTTATACTTCCAGTGCCCTTGAATAAAAAATTAGGAATCTCAAATACGATTATAGGCCTAAGTTATTTTACTTTATGAAAATCATTTAATGTACATTTATTTTCTTTAATCCTAAGTAATGATAGGATTATACTACCTCTGAAAGTTGAAGACACATAAATTTCCTCTTTACACAAAGTCAAGTTTATAGGCTAAATCAAATAAAATAATATGTAGTTTACGACATACCTTCATGTGTCAAAGTTTTCTCAATGGACATCTACATTTTGAAATCAAAGCGAACAAGTTACAATGTTTCGGTGAACCATATTAGGAGTAGGCAGGGCCACACTAAAAAGCAGGCCATGCAGCAGAATTCATTACATCAAACCAGTAGGTAGGCTGGCTGAGAATCTGGCTCAGGTCTCACAGCTGTGCAGCTGTCACTTTCTTTCAAAAAAAAAACATGAAAATGTAAATAAACATAAACATAGGAAACATAAATAAACAAGGAATAATTTATGCTTGGTTCTACGTTAACATTTCAATAGAGGATTTCCATAATCAATGTATTTCAAATTGCAATTTAAGTTGTACTAGCCAGCCTATGATATAATCAGCGGTTAATTTCATAATCATATGAGATGAATATTAGTAAACAAATATACCCAACATAGGTAATAGAATTGCATTGCCCCATAAGGCCTGTACTGAAAGGTGAATGTGGAATTGAGTACCGTATAGTGATGTGGGTGTAAGTTCCCAGTATAATTATGTGACGTGTCACAGCGATTGCTGCAGCATGGCCTGTTTTTTAGAGTCACTTTGGTCTAGGTCACTATTCTTTACCTCTTTAACTCAAAAGTGCATATAATTTATTGATATACTATCTGTAAGATCTTAAATTAGCTCGAGTCACCTCTTTTTGGTGAATTTAATTAAGAATGTCCTATATGACTCGAGCTATGTTTTAATACATTAGATAGGCCTACATTAGATACATTACTTGGAATAGCGTCCTACCCAGGAAGGTATTTTAAGCTAAGTATGAATGACAGATGAGTGAATGATGATCGTGGCGCGATCTTGTAGTCTTGTTACTGACTAAGGTCGACTTGTTCCTTAGACAGGACTGTTAATTAATAGAACAACAGTCAATGGCAAGGGACCTACATTTTAATGTGGGATACGAACCAAAATTTCCCCGGTTAACAATTTTTCGCAACACTACACTAGTAAGTAGCCGATTCCCGCTTCCGATTTACCGCACGAGTGCGGTAAATGCTCAATGTTGCCAACTCAAGAAAAAAAAATTATATCACACAATTTACATACATTATACATAAACACAACATACACATTTTAACTATGACGACCATACTTAAACTAAACTAAACTTAACCAGTTTAGTTAATTGTAACTAAACTGGTTCCCAGGTTGCGACTACGTATCTACGTACAGTTAATAGTGATAAGTTAATAAAGAGCAGTGTTATTTAATCAAGTGTTGCCGTCTGTGTGACGATAAGACGAATTCCTAGAAAGGCCTACTCGGTCGCTGAACACCAGAGATAACGCTTTTTGTTATCTCCCCCGCACAGACAAATACCGTATAGTTTTGTTCGTATTTTCTCTCTACAGTTTAATTAATATTTTTTAAATCTTTTAACTTTCATAGAAGTGTTGTTTTTTACTTACCCTGTATTTTGTTGCTGGTAGTGTTGCGAAAACTATCGTGCGCAGCTCATCCGGGAAGGTGTTTACGTTGCTCGCATGAAATTCCCGCGCGACGCTTGCGGAGCGCGTGAACTATCATGCTCACACGTAAACACCTACTTCCCGCACTAGTTGCGTAATATACTATTACGAACTGGTCTAACTATGAGTACGGTCCTATGAACATAGTAGTCATTAGTGCGGATGTTAATCCCCACTAAGGAACACCACGTCCACAATCTATTGCTCATAATAAAATTACATATCAAGGTCTCACTGAAAATACCTGGGTTATTGCCCATTCTATACTAGCTTGAACGACTAGGCTAGCAGATTTTTTAGTAATGACCAGACTAGTTCGAAGACACGAAGAGTTTATGTATAAACTGTTTAGGTAGAACCTACCAGACTCTACAGTAGTTGCTGATGCAAACATAGCCAGCTCAAGTGACGGGCCGCGCCAGTCAAACTTACTTATATTTAATGTAGAAAAACGAAACCTAGGAGTTATCTGGTTTTACAGAAAACACATGACCTTGGTGTAAAGAAAAAGAAAGAAGTGAGCATGGTCAGCTGATATGACGTATTAGTTAGGCTCTCGAAATTAGCGGACCTAGAAGACAGTAGAACAGAGACCGTACAAATAATATTTTGATTCAGTTGTCGTAACTGGTTTATATTAGTCGTAGTAGGGGCTAGTTGCGTGAGCCCAACTAAGTCACACCAGCTGACTCTGCACACATCTTTCTTTTTTCTTTACATTATTAAGAAAATGGTACGACGTAATGGTATTCAAACCTTTAATTGGGATCAAGCCATTTATTAACACTGCCAGGCCTATCGCAAGACATCGGGTTCCCACAACCCAAATCAAGTCTATTTGCAGATAAATGCGGTGAAAGTTTGTTGACATTTGATTGTACGTTGTTTATTACGCCTAATAATTTAAAATAAACAGTGTATGAAAGCTCCATCAATAGAGTAGGCCAATGCTCAAAATATTGTAGCCTACCCGGCATAACACTTGATTTTCTACCAAGGAATGGTAGAGAAAATCCAATCATTAAAAACAAAACAGCTTATTTGTCATTACGAGAACACTTCAATTGTTCAAATATGTAATTATTTAACTTTAAACATTGTAGGCTAGAGACCTAGGCCAGCAAATAATTATAACTTATGCCCACAACATGAAACATGATGTTGGCTGTGATATATAAAGTTACAAAGATGCAAACCAACCTGCTAACCACTCTAACACACAAGATTATCAAAATATGATATTAAATAGGCTTAGTTTAAAAAATTCCATCTTTTTGCAGATAGTTTTGACTGGTTTTGACTGTTTTAAGTTTAGAGGTTAAGTCGAATGACAACATTGACAGGCAGCCAGGCTGTTAAACAGCATAGTGACAATAGACAAACTGAAATAAACCTCATATAAATTGAAAAAAATAAATTCCCTTCACTCAATGACAGCACAAAGTATTGATATTGAAGTTACTTATATTTCTTTCAAAATATTTTACCAGACAATCGTTATACAATTCAAATGGTTTACTCTCTATTCAAACAATGTTTCACATTGGGTGCGTTCAGCCGCAGTCACCGGTGGCTAACCGGTTACCATAGTCACTAATAGGCAAATCTACCACATCTTGACAATCAACAATGTCCGGTTACTTACCGAATCCACCGTAAACACAACATCGGTGGATGCACAACATTGGTCGGTAGGTGGTATGTCCACCGCTACCGTTCACTTAACATAGGTTATATATTACCCACCTGTGATTGCGGCTGAACGCGCCCATTAAGTCACGCTAAGGGATAGGAGCCTTGTACTATGTGACAACTGGTTAAAATGCATTAGCACAATATGATAGGCCTACATATGTTTGGGAACAATGTTGAAGTTTATAACTTGCTTAATAGTTTCCATGAAGGCATAATAATTAAATTTTGTTCCATGGCGATAGTATATTTTTTTTAATTGGCTGAACATGCAGTTCTGCTGCAAGTAATAGGGATGTTTTTTTTACAAAACTAACCATATGATTGAATTTAATTTGTTCATGAGATTATATTATTTGTTTTTCCGGTGTTTTGAATTCATTGATTACTTGTTTTCTTACATTTATATACTATAACAAGACTACATTTATTGAAAATTGGGGCTCAGGTGCTCATACTGCGCTTGTGTAGGGTAGATCTGCTCTGATTTCATTGAGCAATGGAGCCGTCTGCTCTTAATAAAGGATCTAATACTACTCAAGCCATTTGATGAGGACTTGTATTATATAGAATGCCACTTAGTTTCGAGTTCAACCGCATACAGTGGCACTAGGATGTGTTGAACCAGAATACCACCTACTTAAGCAAGTAAACTGAAAGTACAGATTGTAGGGGTAGGAGGGGGTTGTTATTATATACATATATATATATATAAATGGTTAAATTTTCACTTATAAAGTTAAAACAATAGTAATAATTATTTTGTTTTTATTCCCTTTGAATTGTTAATATAAATATATTGAGAGTTTGATATAACACCACATACCCCTGATAGTACGTCATGCATATGTGCGAACCAATAATTAGGATATAAAATTTTGAAAAAATTAAGCTTTTTCTATAAAAACATTATATATTTTCTATATGAATAATTACAAAAGGATAATGATCAAGCGTAAAATATTTTTAGCAAATATGGTACCCAATAGACCATATTTGAGCAGAAAATGTGTTATTAAAATTAAATAATAATTCGATATTATACTTTATATATGACTGCCTACCATATATTAATTGGGTATTTGAATAGAGAAAGTGAAGAATTCATGAACCAAATAAAAATAAAACTTGTTAACATTAAATTTTATATGACGGAACAAAATATATCAAATAAAAAATAACAATAATGTACACATTTTTATTATTAAAATATATTTAAATAAATATGTGCCCATGTGAAAATGTTTTACAATGCTAAGTAATATCATTTATTTGACAAATGGAAATTCGCTGAGTACGCAGGTCTGCTGCGACGGTTGTATTTAGGATTTTAGAAAAATGAATTTCAAATCGTCAAAATGTTAACACGAGCCTCATGAGCTGCCATGTTGGATAAAGAATAATAACAAAACTTAAACAGATGCAGTTGCATGTTTAATTGGAACAAATAGTAAAAACTTAAACCTAAATAATTTATGGTTGAATTTTGACCAGGCGATCTCTGGTGATATTTAAATCAGCAAAACTATTCTTTTATTGCTTCATAAGAGATGCTGGGTTCGTGCATTTACATGTTTAAAACTTTCACACATCAAATGAAATTTATCTCTGAAGAAACATCGGAACCATACTTCTCACGTGACCGATTGCATGTAATAAGGCTAAAAATTCATCACGGAGGGGAATCATCGAACATCATATTGACCCAAAGCTTTGGCTAATATATTCTGTAAAAAAATCTCCTTACACTTTACTTTGTAATGTAGGGGTTTTAAGTGTGTCAAACATTCATCGGTATTAGGCAATCTACTGTTTGACGTAAAACATATGGCGCGGGCGGAGTTGGCCTTGACAACGTCCTCCCCCCTCTATGAAATGCAGCGCTGTGATTGGTCCGCGTTGTCGCGCCATCTGCGGCGACCTTGTTTTTGGAGCACCGCAAGCACGTGTAAACTAAGTGATTACGTCAAACTTAATGTTAAACCATCGACCTAAAAACCATTTATCTCTTGGACAATTTTTCGAATGAAAGCTTAGTTAAATGGGCAATACGTATGTAGAATATCGAGGACATGCTGCCTCCTCGCGGCCGGGTCGGGGCGGGTTTCAAACGTCAAGTACGAGAACGGCAGTGACATCAGGAACGACATCAGTATCGAGTAATTTAACATCTGTTTGTTTACAAAGCATTCCTCGAATCTGCAAGGCTCGATCACTGGAAGACCGATTGATTGGAATGATTATTTAATTTTTACTTTTACTATTTTTTTGTCTATCTACACCAGTGGCATATTTTAACGCGGTAACAGTCTAAACCCGGGTCTTGTTACTATCTAACGGCGACCTTTTGTCAAATAGTATCATTAATTCATATCCCGAGGACGAACGGCAACTGGACCCTCAGATATTTAATCTGGGCCCAAACTGGCGAACCTCAGGTTATGAGGTGAGCGCTTTACCCACTCGGCTATGCGGTTTGAGTAATAAGACCGAACTAATCTCATCGTTATATGATTCGGTCCCTTCAGTACATTCATTAGTGAAGCCTGAGAAGCCTAATACCATCCACCAAAAGCCTAAAATATGTACAGAATTTAATAAGTGGAATATAACTGTTGGCGCTTGGTAAATATCTGGTGGATGGCTCAACTATACAGAGGAGCCTGGGTGTGCTGACACATTGTAGCGTCATTACTTGCCTCAACTATACAGAGGAGCCTGGGTGTGCTGACACATTGTAGCGTCATTACTTGCCTCAACTATACAGAGGAGCCTGGGTGTGCTGACACATTGTAGCGTCATTACTTGCCTCAACTATACAGAGGAGCCTGGGTGTGCTGACACATTGTAGCGTCATTACTTGCCTCAACTATACAGAGGAGCCTGGGTGTGGTGACACATTGTAGCGTCATTACTTGCCTCAACTATACAGAGGAGCCTGGGTGTGCTGACACATTGTAGCGTCATTACGTGCCTCAACTATACAGAGGAGCCTGGGTGTGCTGACACATTGTAGCGTCATTACTTGCCTCAACTATACAGAGGAGCCTGGGTGTGCTGACACATTGTAGCGTCATTACTTGCCTCAACTATACAGAGGAGCCTGGGTGTGCTGACACATTGTAGCGTCATTACTTGCCTCAACTATACAGAGGAGCCTGGGTGTGCTGACACATTGTAGCGTCATTACTTGCCTCAACTATACAGAGGAGCCTGGGTGTGCTGACACATTGTAGCGTCATTACTTGCCTCAACTATACAGAGGAGCCTGGGTGTGCTGACACATTGTAGCGTCATTACTTGCCTCAACTATACAGAGGAGCCTGGGTGTGGTGACACATTGTAGCGTCATTACTTGCCTCAACTATACAGAGGAGCCTGGGTGTGCTGACACATTGTAGCGTCATTACGTGCGGTTATTATCGATATATATTTTAATAGGTAAACATAATTTTTCACCCCTTTTCCTCAGCTATGTTCAAAGTAGGAAAAAAACACACTGTTACAAAGGACTTTCCTGTACATGAGAACAATCCCATTATTATTTGCATTAGTCTTCATAAAACGTAGAAAAACTAAATTGGAATTAAAAGAAAATTTAATACAGCCGTCATGAGTTGCCATGTTGGTTACAAAATAACAATAAGATAAATAACTATAATGTTAACTGAACTAAAAAATTAAGTAATTCGTTGTATAATCCTATGAAAATGATCTATTAATGGTTTCGTTGAACTCGATTATTATGTGTCAATAGCGACTCTTCGCGCGGAGCTAATTAATTTCAACGAACGATTGATTTTTAATATGCAAACTCAATGTTTTTGCAAACAATTTGTCTAGAATGTAATTTTCCAATAAAGATAGTTTCCAATAAGATTAGTTTGACTTGTTATAATTGTAACTATAGCTTAAAACACTGTAAAACGTTCAAAGTATTTCATGTACAAAAATAATATAATGCATACTTTCTGAGTACTAAAACACCTGATTTTGAAAAATAACTTATATTATTTGGATTTTTATTATTTATATAACGCTGTGTATCCTACTAAGCCAACACAGAAGAAAAAAATTTAAGTCCAGTAAATTTATGTAAACTAGTAAATGCCACTGTTGTTCACACGGGTAGGAAGGTAGTACTTTAAAGACAAAGGAATATGCATTTTAGTTAGTTTATAAACTTTTTTTGTATTTGTATTTAAATTGTGAAATTGAAATATTCACACCTATATAAAACAAACCTATTTTAGTATTTGAATCTTCCTAAAATGTAAATACCATAATTTTGGGTTTCAACAATTACGGTCTGGTCATTCCAGGTGATGTATGCGGTTTACTTCATGAAAAAATGATGTGAAACCCAAACCAGATAATTGTGAGCTTTATAGTCATGTGAGGATATATGTGTAACCTTACATGACTAGAGGCGAGCACAATCGTCAAAGTATTATCTCTTTGTAACATGTAGAGTTACCGTGTAGCAAACGTTACATATATGTTAAAATGTAGGTCCCTTAGTTGCCATCGGCTGTTGGGATATTAATTATAATTCAAATCAATAGCTTTTGTTTTATATTTTTGTTCGCATGAAAAATGTTACAAAACATAATGTTATTCAGTAAAAAAATTGATAAAGTAAACTTACCATGAGCTAAAACGTTTTTTGTCAGATTTTACTCGCATGAATAGGTAAGAGGGCTGGAGGCCAAATAAGAGCCAAATCATCCAAATACTTTCTGTTTTTTATTCTTGAAGAAACGAAAACTCATAGAGGTTTTGATAGTGTTTCTATTTTTCCGGTCTTTCAGAAAAACTTTGGATTTTTTGCGTTTTCAACACTACCTTAAAAATAAGACAAAAATTAACTAGTTGTATTTTCACTTTAAAAAAATCAAACCCTTTAAAATCTTTACTAACGGTGTTTACAACTTCATTGTGAGGGATACATCCCTGAGAATGCTAAAATTGAAAATGCTGAAATTTGAATTTTATTAAAAATACAAGACTAAGATTGTTATTTACTTAATTGTAGAAGTATAGAGCAAGGCTGACAGATACTTATCAAACTAGACTTTTCACGTGAATGTTAAGAAAGATCGACTTTTTCATTGACTTATACTGTTATTGTTTTCATAGCTGTCATATAACTGTTTGGTATATTGTACAGTTAGCTTTAGCTTCAAGTGGAAATTTTATGAACTTATTTAAAAATAAATCGCATTTTAATAAATTAATCGATCTTTCAAAAGCATCAATAACCATCTTTTGAATCCATCTCTATTCTTGTACCACTAACATTCAAATACTATTTATTAGGTACAACCAGGAAAGATTGAACTTTTCTGGGGCTCTGTCGGACTACACGTTAGTTTTATATGTAGCAGATTTCAAACGTATACTGTAATATTGTTCAGTAAAGCTATCACCTGCAGTCAGAACTACAAAGATTACCTCGTAGTGTATTACTCTCAACGCGAATTGACCCAGTTGTTCGCAATTCTGATTCTGATTGATTGAGTTGGATTAAACCATGTTAGATTAATCAGAGTTATTGAAAATATTTTAAAAGAAATAAACATAATAATTTTAAAGAAACGCCTGAGTACACCCGATGGACGTGTTGATATTTTTGGTAGAGTAAGTCCGTAACTAACAACGTCATAATTTTTGCAACTGAATCGATAAAGATTATAGACATTCTAAAACACAATCTTTCACCAAAAAACTGATGGTGATTATTAAGTTGCATACATTTATTCGAGTAAAAGTCCCTGTATCCCAAATATTTTTCGAGTTGTTCATCGCATTTGAAAACAATAATTTCCTGATTTTCATTTCTAAAACAGTCCCAGATGCATCTCAGGTATCGTTTGAATATCAGTTTATGATTTTTTATGTTGATTTTTTTTATGACAACATAAAATAAAGTTTAAAAAACAAAATTGTCAGTAAGGCTGCTAAAAATATCACTTTTTAAGTACATTTTAGTTTAAGATCATTTATTGCAATTATCCTAAATTCATGACAGTTCTTCATTAGATATTAATTTCCTCATCAAGAAAGTACCGATTTTTTTTTCAACTCTAGTGTTCACGAATATTTAAAATCATATTTAGAGCCTTAATCCTCAAGCCTTCGAACCTTTCCCTCGACTTTTAAATCCTTAACAGTAACAATTCGTTCACTTCATACAATTAACTGGCTTTCACTAGCTTAAGATTGTGTTTTATTTTATTTCAAGTTGGTTTGCCGACTGACGTTAGCTTATGACCACGTTTTGACAACGCCTCACGCCTTCACCTTAAAGGGCCGCGTCACATCGGTCGAGCAGGAGGGCGAGTTAGACTCGACCGACAACTCGACCGATGTGACTCGGCTTTGACAAATGGGCGAATCGAGTGTCGAATGAATTGACAATTCTTATTCATTCATTCATTCATAATTCCTTTATTGCCGTAAAACTTTTACAAGCATCGGCATGAGTCATTTTACATAAATAACAATAGGAATCAGCTGATCCTAGCAACTCGAGTTACTCGACCAATGTAACGCGGCCCAAACTGCTGAAGGGGTTGATTAACATCCAAAGCCTCCAACTCAGTCAGTTAGTAAACTTTAAAAATTAAGAAAGGAAAGAAATGGATGAATTTAAATGAGTGTATTTTTAAAATACATCGAATATATAGACGATTTAACTAATTTATACTTTTCTTACTTCTTCAATATGTTGTTGGAAGGGTGTGAAAGAATTATAAAAACTCCGATTAATAATTTTATCATATCCATTCATCGGTTTCTTAGGTTGACATTTCATTAAAAGTTATGACATTTTAAATGTAAATGTTGCCTTCGACCAGACAAAACAACTTGTAAAACAGATTTAACTTTCCTGGGAAAACCTACACACGTCACATTTTCGATTAGGAAATTTTTAGCTGACATTGTTTCGGTTTATCCTCGTTCTATGAAATTAAACGCTGTGTTTGACGCTTTGTTGCCGCACGGAAAAAACTCTAAAATATTCATCACTCAAGAGAGTTTTCGGATTATGCCATGTCTAAATTGAACTAGACACGGTAACGTGGTCGAACCCTGAAACTCTCTACAATGACGGATCTTCGAACCGTGGAAGGTTACACGCATTGATTATATTCTACAAATAGAAAAAAATGCATTCCGGGTATCTTTTTATACAACGTAAAGTTACAGTAGCCTTTGAAAAAATTCTTCTTTTTAGTGAATTTCCCCTATAGGGGAGAAGCTATTACCGTAGGTCTCATGGTAAGACTTAAGCCCAAGACCATGATAACTTTTCATTTTGGGGCCCCCAGAAGCAAAATGCACCATTCGTTCAAATTTCTAGATATATATATCTATGTGTCTGTAAACACGATAGCGCTCGCAAAAATGGTCCGATCGGAATGAAATTTGGCATAGATGTGTAAAGTAGTAATTATTCGGATGAGTTCGAAAACCAGTCCGATCGGACCACTAGAAGTGGGGGTAAAGGGGGATAAACCCCCCCAAAAATGGGGTTTTTGGGTTTTTACATAGAAAAAAAAATCAAACTTTGGTAAGTACCATTGAATTCGCCTCGAAAAAACAAACAATTTAGTATTTTGTATCATTTCTCTATGTCTATTGGTTACCGATATATTGAAAGTGGTAAACACAGTACGTTGTCCCAATGTTAACCTTATGGGAAATAAGTAAAATTCTATACCTCGCTTATTTTTCAACATATCTTAATAAAACTTGGTTTGTGGCTTTATCTAGATGAGATTTAATGTATTTCAGTCTAAAATCACTGAAATTTCCAATTTTGTGGCAGCAAACCTGCATACTCATTCCCCATGTTATCCTTATGGGCATTTAAAAAAATTCCATATCTCCATTATTTCTAAACATATCTTGATAAAACTTGGTAAATGGCTTTTTTTAGATAAGATCTACTAAATATTGAAATAAAAACACCCAGTTTTAACATGCCTGTAGCAGCAAACCTGCATACTCTTTCCCCATGTTATTCTTATGGGGATTACGAAAACATGCCATATCTCACTACATTGGACGGAAGTATTTTTTTCCATTTGAAATTCGCTGAGTATGCAGGTCTGCTGCAACGGGGGTATTAAATAATTCTGTTTCAACCTTCTACAGTATATCGCCTGAGCAATGACATGGAATCAAATTAAATTAGTTCGCTATAAGATCACAGATGAACACAAATATTAGGACATCTGATCCAATGAGGTGCGATATCCAAAAAGATACGAGGTACAAATAATAATGATTTTTTATTTCCGTTAAGTAATTACATGGAATAAAACTCGCAGGCCTGTGACCGGAGGTGAGATTGCCACACAGTAACCTTTGAAAAATCCCCTTTGAGCAAACCTGCAGACTCGTGGAATTTCATTTGCTTAAACAAATAGCCTCATATCAAGTAAACGACCTTAAATAAGGTAACAATGGAAGTGAGTATGAAGGTTTGCTACTACCGAAATATAAATACTGGGGTTCATAGACGATAATCTAGTAAATTTCAACTAGATGAGGTTTTTTAAGATAATTTGAGTAAAAAGCAAGACAGTTCGTTGTATTTATTTCCCGTCATTTGAATAAATACATTGGGTCAACGTATTGGTTATAGGCAACGTATTGGGTCACTCTAAGTCTCTCGATCAATGGACCTTATGGATTAATTCGATAAACTAAATTGTTTTTTAGATGAATTTAGAGGTGAAATACAAAAACTACATTTGGTTTTTTTCAAAAAATCTTTTTTAGGTTTTGTTTCCACTTTTTGGTCGACCGATCAACTGGGTTTCGAACTCATCCGAATAATTATTACTTTACATGAATATACCGAATTTCGTTTAGATCAGACAATTTTACGATTTTACGAAAGTTATCGTGCTCACAGACTCATATATGACTTTAATGAATGGTTTTGTTTTGGGTTCTGGTGGCCCAAAAACCAAAATCTATCATGGTCACGGGCACAAGACCTGCGGTAATAGTTTCAAAAATACTATGAAATGTGCATGTAGAGAATACAGAAAAACGATAACATTTTCGTCATATCGTCTTTTTGGTTCTAAATAAAAAGTGTCATGGCTCATTTAAAATCAAATCAAATTACATGTTGCACGTTAGGAATTGAGCAAACAAGTAATTACATTAAAGATTATCAATAACCTGTACTCTATGTGTATTTACTTACTAGCCGCGAGCTATCAGCTTCCTTTAATCACTTCACAAATTAATATTGCCTCTGCAGTGCAGAACACAAACTGTTTAAGATATTCATTACTGTGATTACAAATAGTAACTGCGTAGCAATTAATTGCTAATAATATTTTATACCGCTTTAATTAAACATACCTTTGAACTGGAGCCACAAATAGACTCTGGTGTGAATGTAATCGATGTAGCAACATTGATTCTACTACAAAATGATTGTTCAGTAGCTTATATGAAAGATTAAGAAATCTATTGTACAGTTGGTCTCAGTCCTATAACCAACGTTATTATGTAATCTGTGGAGGTAAAAAGATTGTCTCTGCAAAACGTCAAGGAAGGAATTTTTGACTTCACCAAATTTTGCTCATCGCACAAAGGGGTTCTGGGGTAGGTAAAAACTTTAAGTGCACACAAGTACTTATATTCTCTCAGGGGGGAGATAATTTAAAGAATCAGATCCAAGATGAAAAATTCGAAAAATATGGATTTATTATTTTTAAGATTAAGATTATTTTTAAGATTCCTATTTTTAAGGTTTTTTGGAAGATCTTATTTGTTACGTAAGATTTTGACTGGGGGTTAACTCGCTTAGTGAGAGGTTAACAGGAATTATACTAAACTCAATAAGAACACAGTTAGAATTAAACATTTTGATCTAAACATTCCTTTGTTCCAGGACTCAATTAATATAACAAAGAGACTAACAAATTCCTTTTAATAGCGGGGCAAGAAAATATTTAAATGTCAAAATGAAAACTTGAATGTAGGAGAATGATAGAAAAGGGACTTTGTCAATCTCAATTTAAAATAACCAAATATTAAACTCTGCCCAAAGAAAATTAGAAAGCAAAATCAAATTTAATAAATAATGATTTACAAATAATCAAGGATATAATTTCTCAGAAATATATCTGGCCAATTAGTAAACTATAGAAAAATAAGATCATGAAAAGATTCCGCCTTACCTGGCAGACTATCCCCTCTGGTGGCCAGGGAGGGACTGGTGGTTCAGAACACCGTTAACTGGGCCAACTGAAAACTCCAGCTTCAGCAGTTCTGACTGTTTAAAAGTATTGAAGTAAGAGTGTCAACAAATTCTCTTGACTCTATGTGCCAATGAATGTTGAGCTGGTATGTGGATTGTGAAATCCCAATGCCAGGTCTCTCTCTTTTTATAACACCCACAATTTAGAAACATAATTTTGAAAAATGGTGATTACCGTCACATCACCCCCTCCCAGGTAGACATGGTCCCCATGTCTATTAAAAGGAACGTCTAACAAAACAATGAAAAAATATATAAAACCTATCATTATAAAAATAACAGACTTTAGGTGAACAATATTATGAAAATACAAGATTTGGAGATTATTAGGTGAGTTGTGTTTTGGCTTGGTCGGATTGAGGTAGGTTGGGATGCAGCGTCAGCAGACTGCTCGGCGTCGGGTGTGGTGTGTGTGGCGGTGCGACCTTGATGACTGTGCGCTGAGCCGTGTTGAGGTGATGGAGCGTGCATGCCTCGTACATAAAGTCATGAAACAAACAAAAGCCATCATCAGTAATATACATTAATAGGTTTTTGAATAGTTAATTTCATAGTTCAGGCAAGACGGAATGATTTAAAAAAAATTGTATCGCAACAATTTTGGCAAATAATATTAAAAATAGAAAGGTACTAATCAAAGAATAATTGTTGCGTATTAGGAGTTTTGAAATCTGATTTTTTTATCATTGATTATTTGATGTAAATTTGAGTGTAGTTATCTTTAACCAATAACACAATTAACTTGCTAGAAGATTAAATACATGTTTTTAAATACATCCGAAAGTAAGCTCTTGAACAACAATGACTCCTAGATAAATGACTATAATTTAATTAAAAGAAAATTTATTTATTTATTTTTATTTATTTTAACTAAATAAATTTCAGAACATGTTTATGAGCAATGAGTAAAAGGAAACGTTTCTTCGTTTGGCTTTTGTTTTATCTTAAGAAGAAAAAATGAAATAAAACATTTATATAACTTTCATATATATCATTAAATATAACATATAGCTTACTTGATTAAAAAATTAGCTACAGTTCCCCTATAACGATAAACATTCCCTATGTACGTTCTTTATTTGAATAAAAAATAAAAATTATTATGGAACTTAATATACCTAATATGGAGAAACAAAATCTGAAAACATTATTACAAATTTAACCCTCTATACTAAAACGAATATAAATACAGTATGAAAAATCAATATCTTGTAAAAAAAACTAACCCTAGTGAATAAACTGCATGTTTTGACCTTAGATAACATCAGTTGTGTGACTGTTTTGTATTATAAAGAAAACCAATATTATATAAAAAAAGCAAAAGCAGCGAAATAAATCCTGTTAATATAATACATATTAAGTCGGTAAACATAAAAAAAATCTACCTAACTTCCCCCCTACTCTAAAGCCTGATCTCTGTCATAGTACGGTTTCATCCTGTTAACATGGACCACGTCAGTCGTCCACTTTCCTGCTTTTTGAAGGTTTACTTCATAATTAAGGTCTGAAAGCTTTTTAGTGACTTCAAACGGTCCCTTGAAGGTCGGTGCAAGCTTCTTTGTGCCTTCACCACTTGTGTAGGGGGTCGCAAGGAGCACTTTATCTCCTGGTTCGTAGCTCCGATTTGTGTGGTCAGCATCATGACGAGTTTTCTGACGGTCTTGAGTCTTCTTCAGGATGGCAGGGATGGTTTCTTGTACGTCGTGGATCCGTTTGATCGCCTCAAGTATGTTGTTGTCTGGCACCTTCGGTAGTATTGCCAGATCGATGGGGTGAAGGGGTTCATACGCATGAAGCAAGTAGAACGGCGAGTAACCCGTCGACTCCTGCACGGCCGAATTATAGACGAAAGTGACGGTCTCGACGTATTTGCTCCAGTCCGTATGATGGCTGTTGGTGTAAAAATGCAGCATATCTAGGAGAGTCCCGTTGAAACGTTCCGTGAGTCCCTGCGACTGTGGTCTGTAGGCCGAACTCTTGCAGTAGTAGATCCCCAGCGCGTCCAATAACTGCTTGAACACATCCGCAGTGAAATGAGTACCGCGGTCAGTCTGGACTTCCTGCACACAGCCAAAACGAGGAAGGATTGTTTCTAAAATAAATTTTACAGTGGTCTTCGCATCTGCTTTCTCTGTGGGTTTGGCTACTGCATAGCGAGTTGTGACGTCAGTCGCCACTAAGATATACTGTTTCTTGTTACTACGTGGGAGTGGACCAAGATAATCCAGCTGAATCTTTGTGAACGGAACAGTTGAAGGGGGAGAAATGGGCTTCATTAAGCCTGCGGGTTTTCGCCTTTCGGCCTTTCGGAGTTGACAATTTAAGCAGGAGCGAACATATGACGAAATGTCTTTTTTCATAGTAGGCCAATGGTAACGTCTAGTGATTTTGTAAACTGTCTTTGTGATACCCGAGTGTGCACCTGCTGTCAGGCTATCGTGATATGCCTTTAGGACGTCATTTACTAAGCTAGCTGGAATAGCAAGCAACCGCTTAGAGAAGCCTTGAACGTCATCCTTGTAATCTAGAATGTCCTCTTGGAGGACGTACCTCGTCGAAGCTCTACGCATCTTTCTTGTTGCCATTTCTGGATCTAAAAGTGCATTGCGGATGTCTGCTAGGTACTCATCTTCCAACTGTAATTTGTGTAAATTGACTTGAGAAATTAGGTTAATCTGGAGTTCCTCCGCTACAATGTCGTCTTCAGTTCCTTCGTCGACTGGATGTCTGCTTAAGGCATCCGGGACTCGCATAGCTACCCCAGGCCGATGTTTAATGGTCAATGTGTAATCCACTAGTTTAAGAGCCAGACGGTTTAGGCGAGAACTTAAATTCTTTATATTCTTGTAATATTGTAAACAGGCGTGGTCGTTGTAAATGGTGAAATGCCGACCAAGCAGCATTGGTCTGAAGTGATTAACTGTGTAGACTACACTCAAAAGTTCCAGTTCTGAAACTGACCAACGTGATTCCACGTTCTTCAGCGTTCGGCTCACGTAAGCTACCGGACGAAGGCTGTTATCCTCCTGGTACTGACTGATTACACCCCCAATACCTATTTTCGAAGCATCGGACATAACTACGGTTTCCAAATCATCTCTGAAATGTGCAAGGAGGGGTGGGTTTGAAAGAGCTTGCTTTAAAGACTGGAATGCTGTTTCTTGGGCTTCCCCCCAGACCAAAGTTTTTGAACTCAGCTGGTCCTTCTTAGTAAGCTCTATGAGAGGATAAGAAATATTGGAATAGCCAGGAACAAATTTCCTATAAAAGGATGCCATTCCCAGGAAGCTACGTACGTTCTTAACAGTTTTGGATGTGGGGAAATTAATTATAGCTTTAACATTGTCCTTTGAAGGAGAAACACCTTCCGGCTGAACTTCAAATCCAAGAAATTTAATCTTTTGGTAAAAGAAATGATATTTTGAAGTTTTAATCTTCAAACCAGCATCACGGAGTCGCTTCAAGGTTTCCTCCAAATTAGACAACTGGGAACCGAAGTCCTCCCCATAACTAACTAAGTCATCAAGATATAAGACAACACCGTGGTAAAGTAATCCTGAAAATACAGTGTTCATAGACCTTTGAAAAGCATTAGGACTCGTCTTCATCCCTTGGGGTAAGCGCGTATAACGATACAACCCCTTGTGGGTTATAAATGCTGTGTAGTCTCGGCATTCTGGCGCTATAGGCTGTTGAAAGAAAGCTTGCGTTATGTCCATCTGACTGTAAAATTTTGCTGACTCTAGCGTGTCTAAGATTGTGTCTATTCTAGGTAAGGGAAATTTGTCATCCACAATATTTTCATTAATTTTCTTATAACAATGAACGACTCGAGATTTACCCCCAGGTTTCTTAACTAGGAAGGTAGGGGCAGCAAATGGTGATTGACATTTTTCTACTACTCCCGCTGCTTCTAACGCGTCAATTTGTCTGTCTAACTCATCACGTTCCCTGGGTCCTAGTTTAAAAGGGGGTAGTGAAATGGGCTCATCTGACTTTAAGGTTATTTTATAAGGAGGCATTCTTGCAACCCCCAGGTCGGTGTCGTCCTTAGCAAATACGTCTCTGTATGAAAACAATAAATCTTTTGCCGCTTGCAACTGTTCCGGGGTTAAGCTAGGATTTACGTCTATTTTATTCCCTGCCAAGTCCGTTAACTCTTCCGGGAAGTTATGGGGATGTGGTTCCACGGTCGGCAAAACCGCCATAACATTAGCCTTAGAGTCACTGGTTGTGTTATTACTATCAGTTGGGAGTAAAGTGCCTACTTTAATTCCCATATCAACGTTATTTCCACTTTTATTAACAGGGAGTTGTTTTTCCCAGTCACCTAGCATAGTTAACACTTTTGTTTTGCCACAAACTGACATCGTCACAGTATTCTGGGCATAGTCCATAACTGAAGAATAACGTGACAAAAAGTCGTTACCAAGTAATAAAGACGAGTTTAGGTTATTTATCACAAATACATTATGCACAAAACATTCACCGTCCACCACAAATTCAATGTTTGTCTCTCCCAAGACATCTAAATTTGTCTTCCCCGCAGTAGTAAGGAGTGCATGAGTTGGTTTAATGGTTGCCTGAGTCCCACGCAATAATTCATTATTTACACAAGAATTGTTAGCCCCTGAGTCTAACAAAATGGCCACTTCATGGTTCCCGACTTGCCGTAGGATATGCAGAGGACGTCTCTGAGAAAACTTTGCCCCGTCACGTGTACTCATGACTTTTAAATCGGTCTCTCTGTCACCAAAATCCGTAAGAAACTTTATGTGTTCCTCCTGATACGATTTTTGAACCACCGGGTCACGGATATTAGGAACTGGATTTCCTATGCCGTGTACTACATTGTCAACATAATTCCGAGGCTCTGTATGGCCGTAGGGGTAATCACGCTGTGACCCCGGCCCAATTAGTTTTTTTGATACCGGGGTGCACGACAGTCGGCAGTGTAGTGACCCATGTTATTACAGTTCCTACAGGGCTGACTAGGCGGGTTTGAAAAGCGTACTTGCTTACTCGAGCGGTTCTCGTATTGCTTGTTGTTCCCGCGAGCATCACGGCTACGATTGTAGTGCGAGTTCCGTGGCCTTCGAGGACTTTGTGACCGGTACGGACTATGAGAACGATAAGGGCTGCGTCCACGATTATCCCCATAACCATAATCTGATCTGGCGGGAGAATGGTTGTATTTTTGTGAATTAGACGGCCTGCCACCCTCATAACTTGGTGACCTAGCGGGAGATCTATAAAACTCTCGTGAACCGGACGACTTATCTTCTCGTGGCGCCCGTGGAGAGTAGCGTTGGTCAAAAGGGGAATAGTCTCTACGAGACTGCCTCTCTTGAGAGTACTTATCAGTGCCCGAATCAGAATACCCAGGATTTTTCTCACTCCGACTATCCCGAGAATAGACATTCAGATTTTGAACCATCTCGGTGAGTGAATTAACCTTAGAATTAACAGAATCCACTTTAGCCTCCAAATAAGTGGAACGTGACCGGGTTGGTTGACCGGCTACCCCAAATCTGCATCTCAGATAAAAATTTCCCTGTTCGTATTTTGCCACGTTCGCTTTCAACGTTTCGACAGATCCATTATCCAACGTAACAATCTGTTGCATCATCGCAGGATTTAAACCTTTGAGAATATACCCACAAATTTGCTTCTCCTCCATGGCGGAATTCACGAGCCAACAGAGTTTCTCCACGTCAGCGATATACTCGACTACCGTCTCATTCGGCTGCTGAACTCGAGAGTTTAACTTTAACATAAGCAGTTCTTTGTTTTCCGCAGGCGCAAAATTAGACAAAAAGGCTTGTTTGAAATCGTCAAATTTGGAAGTAGGTTTCTTAACTTCCATATTCTCGAAAAAGTTTAATGCCGCACCCTCGAGGTACATAGGGAGATACAAAAGTTTCTTGTCGTTGTCCCAAACATTAATTTTTGATGCCCTTTCAAATCTGTTAAAAAACATATGTACGTCATCACCAGCCTTACCCGCAAACATGCCAGGCTGGTAAAATGGAAATTTTTCCTTATACATTGTTCCTGTCTGAGGTATCTGAGGAGGAGGCTGGAGCGAAACTTGATTTTCCAGATTTGAGGTTGATTGGCTGTCCGAAGTTTGTGTATCGGTATCTACGTAAGTAGGCTGGGCGGAATTTTCAACTGAAACCGATGGTTCTGCGGGTCGGCCAGCAGTACTCCGGAAAGTTGGGGCAGCACCGTCCGACAAAAGGCGAGTGTCACTCGAAGCTACACCGTTATCATACTCATTTATTGATTGATACGACAGAGAGTCAAAACTAGAAGAGCGCTGAGGTGATGCCTGTTTCCCGTGCTTAAGTTTAACTAATCGAAGATATCCCCTTAAGTAATCTAAATCAGCATCTCCCGGGAAAGGTAATCCTAACCTCCTATACCAACTTAATATCTGAGACCTATTAGAATTCTTAATATCAGACAGTTAATTCGTCCATAGTCCGCCATTTGGCATGTCAATAGTATGACACCGAAATAATAAATTTAACACAAGTTATCAATTCCACACATACCTTAGATAAACTCGTTATATAATTTGAGAAATAAATCGGGCATAAAATAGGCCATAAAAAAATATCTCAACTACAAGTTAACCATTCGTGCACTCAAAACACAACTTAAAATACTGTAGTTTCTACCTAGTAATCTTAAGTATCTAACAAAGATTGGCCAGATGGGATTCCATAACACACAGAATGATATTCAGTTCGGTTTTTCTGCCGATTACAAAAATTACAAGAATTACAAAAACTACAAAAGTTACTCTCAAGTCAAAAATTGAGTCCGGCTGACTCCACCAATTTCTTACGTAAGATTTTGACTGGGGGTTAACTCGCTTAGTGAGAGGTTAACAGGAATTATACTAAACTCAATAAGAACACAGTTAGAATTAAACATTTAGATCTAAACATTCCTTTATTCCAGAACTCAATTAATATAACAAAGAGACTAACAAATTCCTTTTAATAGTGGGGCAAGAAAATATTTAAATATCAAAATGAAAACTTGAATGTAGGAGAATGATAGAAAAGGGACTTTGTCAACCTCAATTTAAAATAACCAAATATTAAACTCTGCCCAAAGAAAATTAGAAAGCAAAATTAAATTTAATAAATAATGATTTACAAATAATCAAGGATATAATTTCTCAGAAATATATCTGGCCAATTAGTAAACTATAGAAAAATAAGATCATGAAAAGATTCCGCCTTACCTGGCAGACTATCCCCTCTGGTGGCTAGGGAGGGACTGGTGGTTCAGAACACTGTTAACTGGGCCAACTGAAAACTCCAGCTTCAGCAGTTCTGACTGTTGAAAAGTATTGAAGTAAGAGTGTCAACAAATTCTCTTGACTCTATGTGCCAATGAATGTTGACCTGGTATGTGGATTGTGAAATCCCAATGCCAGGTCTCTCTCTTTTTATAACACCCACAATTTAGAAACATAATTTTGAAAAATGGTGATTACCGTCACATATTCTTAAAGATTAAACCAAAGTTAATTGTAATAGCTAGAAAATGCTAAAAATTGAAATACCCCCGTTACAGCAGATCTGCATACTCAGCGAATTTCATATGCAAAAAAAACATATTTCAATGAAACATAACAAGATTTGACATGTTTTGGTAAACTCCATAAGAATAACATGGGGAATGAGTATGCAGGTTTGCTGCTACAGGTATGTTAAAACTGGGTGGTTTTAATTCAATATTTAGTAGATCTGAACTAGAATAAGCTATTTACCAATTTTTATCAAGATATGTTGAGAAACAACTAAAATATAGTATTTACTTATTTCCCATAAGGTTAACTACAATATGATAATATTGGTTGTGGCCTCCAGGGCCCACCTTGGGGATGCTGAGGTGATTTAATAAATACCAGGGAGAAGTGGGTTGAACATGGGTTTATTCTCCACAACTGCTAACACGCATTTCGAGACAGATACATGAAATACATGGGATGTTGTTCTGAGAGGGAATCTTTAATTATTGTCCAAGGGCCCTGCTTTCCTACGTTAACTCGGGAAATCAGCTTACCGGCACACAGTAGTACCACGAGCGACAGCATCGGGAGATCCTCGTTCAGCCGAGGTGTAGAGACGAATAATAATCCGCGAATCTAAAAAGAACTCCTGCCAGTAGTGGATAGTGGGGAAACCCCTGACCTCAGCCCAAGAAAGGAGAGGATGCCGTGACGACACTACCCACAGAATTATCTCGGTTATCTTGTCTAATAATATTACCGCTGAGCCCGGCTCAAGGGCGGTCGGGCATAACACTCGCCCCCCAGAAGTGAGATCACTCCAAAGCGATCTCACTTCTCAAGGTTCGAATGCAGGTGAACCCCGAGGACGCCCCCAAAATCCGGGAGCGCTGCACTCATCGGTCAAAACAAAGAATTTTGAAACCCCAATTTTGAATTTCGTTCTCCAAAGCAAACCCTTTATATATATAGATATCGCTTTTTTTAACACGAACGGAATTTTGTTCAAGCGGATACAGTTGGCAATAAACCGAGCGTGGGCCGCTATCAGCGTTCCCGCGGCCGCCCTGCACCAGCTGTAGACAAGTGCGACAATGCTCCTCGGTCTCGCATTCGACAGTTTAATCAGGATGCCCGGGAGGGGCATGTTGTCCTCACCGTGGACACAAACACCCTCGAGGTGATGCGGTTTACATACCCGCACGACACCTCGGGGCGGCTGCCCAACGGAACAGATAGGATAGATAAAAGACTGAAAGTAAGGAAATGCAAGGGATGGAAGAAAGAGGACAGGATGATGGATAGATAAATCCTGGTATAAAATAGGAACAAGATTGAGTAAAGATAAATGAAAAAAAGCCCAACGGAACTCGCGGCGAACGGCTGGTACCCTACACGCCACCCAGCCGTCAGGTCAGTTTCGCGGACGCCGGGGTGATCGTTGAGGAGGTGCGCGAGTCCCGGCTCCCCACACCGGGCCCCAGTACACCACCACAGCCGGGGTGGTCGTTGAGGAGGTGCGCGAGTCCCGGCTCCCCACACCGGGCCCCAGTACACCACCACAGCCGGGGTGATCGTTGAGGAGGTGCGCGAGTCCCGGATCCCCACACCGGGCCCCAGTACACCACCACAGCCGGGGTGATCGTTGAGGAGGTGCGCGAGTCCCGGCTCCCCACACCGGGCCCCAGTTCACCACCACAGCCGGGGTGATCGTTGAGGAGGTGCGCGAGTCCCGGCTCCCCACACCGGGCCCCAGTACACCACCACAGCCGAGGTGATCGTTGAGGAGGTGCGCGAGTCCCGGCTCCCCACACCGGGCCCCAGTACACCACCACAGCCGAGGTGATCGTTGAGGAGGTGCGCGAGTCCCGGCTCCCCACACCGGGCCCCAGTACACCACCACAGCCGAGGTGATCGTTGAGGAGGTGCGCGAGTCCCGGCTCCCCACACCGGGCCCCAGTACACCACCACAGCCGAGGTGATCGTTGAGGAGGTGCGCGAGTCCCGGCTCCCCACACCGGGCCCCAGTACACCAACACAGCCGGGGTGATCGTTGAGGAGGTGCGCGAGTCCCGGATCCCCACACCGGGCCCCAGTACACCACCACAGCCGGGGCGATCGTTGAGGAGGTGCGCGAGTCCCGGCTCCCCTCACCGGGCCCCAGTACACCACCACAGCCGGGGCGATCGTTGAGGAGGTGCGCGAGTCCCGGCTCCCCACACCGGGCCCCAGTTCACCACCACAGCCGGGGTGATCGTTGAGGAGGTGCGCGAGTCCCGGCTCCCCACACCGGGCCCCAGTACACCACCACAGCCGGGGTGATCGTTGAGGAGGTGCGCGAGTCCCGGCTCCCCACACCGGGCCCCAGTACACCACCACAGCCGGGGTGATCGTTGAGGAGGTGCGCGAGTCCCGGCTCCCCACACCGGGCCCCAGTACACCACCACAGCCGGGGTGATCGTTGAGGAGGTGCGCGAGTCCCGGCTCCCCACACCGGGCCCCAGTTCACCACCACAGCCGGGGTGATCGTTGAGGAGGTGCGCGAGTCCCGGCTCCCCACACCGGGCCCCAGTTTACCACCACAGCCGGGGTGATCGTTGAGGAGGTGCGCGAGTCCCGGCTCCCCACACCGGGCCCCAGTACACCACCACAGCCGGGGTGATCGTTGAGGAGGTGCGCGAGTCCCGGCTCCCCACACCGGGCCCCAGTACACCACCACAGCCGAGGTGATCGTTGAGGAGGTGCGCGAGTCCCGGCTCCCCACACCGGGCCCCAGTTCACCACCACAGCCGGGGTGATCGTTGAGGAGGTGCGCGAGTCCCGGCTCCCCACACCGGGCCCCAGTACACCACCACAGCCGAGGTGATCGTTGAGGAGGTGCGCGAGTCCCGGCTCCCCACACCGGGCCCCAGTTCACCACCACAGCCGGGGTAATTGTTGAGGAGGTGCGCGAGTCCCGGCTCCCCACACCGGGCCCCGGAACACCACCACAGCCGGGGTGATCGTTGAGGAGGTGCGCGAGTCCCGGCTCCCCACACCGGGCCCCAGTACACCACCACAGCCGGGGTGATCGTTGAGGAGGTGCGCGAGTCCCGGCTCCCCACACCGGGCCCCAGTTCACCACCACAGCCGGGGTGATCGTTGAGGAGGTGCGCGAGTCCCGGCTCCCCACACCGGGCCCCAGTTCACCACCACAGCCGGGGTGATCGTTGAGGAGGTGCGCGAGTCCCGGCTCCCCACACCGGGCCCCAGTACACCACCACAGCCGGGGTGATCGTTGAGGAGGTGCGCGAGTCCCGGCTCCCCACACCGGGCCCCAGTACACCACCACAGCCGGGGTGATCGTTGAGGAGGTGCGCGAGTCCCGGCTCCCCACACCGGGCCCCAGTTCACCACCACAGCCGGGGTGATCGTTGAGGAGGTGCGCGAGTCCCGGCTCCCCACACCGGGCCCCAGTTCACCTCCACAGCGACCGGGCGCCGCCTGCCCCTCACCGGGTGTCTTCCCCGATAAGGTAAGCCGACACCGATTACCCGAGCCACAATAGAATAAGCTCACATACATAATACAGAATCGATACGGAAAATCGTTATAAATCGATTAAAGTTACATTAAAATCAAAAAACATCGATTAAAGTTACTCAGAGCCTCATTGCTCATGAATAACAAACATCTTACCTTCGATACTCACAAAGGAATCCAGAAGTTCACAAAGAAATTTAAAAGTTCGCTAAGAAAGTTAGAAGTTTAGAAATTTTCAACTCTCTAAGAAATCCCGAAATCCACAAAGACATTTAAAAATGTTCAACTCATAAAATAAAATGAATAAGTAAAACAAATCTACTAAATTTAATAAATTTACATCATTGTTAGTTACTAATTATCCAACAGTTACACAATGAATTGAGCGCGAAAGCGAGCGCTTATCTCCGCAGGAAGCGAGTCCGATAACCCAGATAGCACAGTCACATCAACTAGATGTCTAATAGATGTACCTCATGTTAAACCACAAACGTCTAATAAACGTGACCGTTATAGACCGTCTAACGTCTAATAGACATTCCTACAACGTTCAAATGTCACCATTATCGACCTTATATCAACATTCTACGTGGATGTAGAATAGATGTTCAATAGATGTTAATTACACATCCATATATTGACATCTACAGAACATCCAATTAACATACAAAAAGTAACGAATAACAAAATTGTAATTATAAATATATAAAAATCCAAAAAGTTTAGTAAAAAAAATCTTAGTAAGGATATGAATTTGTACATAGTTTCTACACACTTTACCACAATGCAAATTCTGTTGACCTATGTTGGGATTTGAACCCGGGACTTTTACCTTCGTAAGCTGAGCCTGTATCCGCTACACCACCAGACCTGATAATAATCACAGGGCAAAATCTCATCTTAACTACTGCTTTGGTGGTAAACATTATAGGATCCAAATGTAGTGCAGAGATAACCTTTAAGGACTGAGAACGAGTTATAAAGTGCCTCCTTGTCACTTTTTTCCCCATTCACTCTATAATAATATTTTTTCAGTAAACAACTATTTTAAAAAGTGTAATGACAAAAACTTTTTACCAAAAATTTACCTCGTCTAATTGTTTAAATAATATTCTATTCTACTCAAATCGATATAAAGTAATTATAAGCTCAATGCGAGTAGTTAAAAGAGTAATGTGGTAAGTGTATACATGAAATTTCAAAATAACGTGAAAGTGAAATACCCCCGTTGCAGCAGATATGCATACTCAGCTAATTTCTAAGGCAGAAGAACATAGTTCAATCAAGGCCACACTACACTGTAGGGTGGCCTTGGTTCAATCGAACATAGCGAGATTTGACTTGATTTTGACATTAAATCTCATCTAGATGAAGTCGCAAACCAAGTTTTATTATATTGAGAAATAAGCGAGATATAGGCCTAGAATTTTACTTATTTCCTATAAGGTTGACATTGGGGCAACGTACTGTGTTTACCACTTTCAGTATCCAGTAACCAATGGACATAGAGCAATGATTCAAGGTACTAAATTATTTGTTTGTTTTTTTTAGCTGAATCCAATGGTGCTAACCAAAATATTATAATAATTATTATTTTTCTTCTACACCACCTACGGTGAATAAGTGAAATGGCAAACTCATGTTAAGTTACCGCCAAGTTGTCATAACTATCAGGAAACAGCTTTGCCTAGACAAAGAACTGCAAATATGAGACAAATTTGCTAGTGAAAAGTTGCTTTATCAGACGAACAGCAAATGAAGGCAACTTTGCCGAAAAACAACCTGTTATGTGGGCATAGTGAGGTAAACAATAACAGATTAATTTGGGATTCAAACCAATAAAAATGTTAAGTTTTTTTTATTATTGTAGTCATTAGGGAAATAAAATATAATTAAGGAAATAAGGTCGTTACATTTTTATTTCAAAAAAGTTTAATTGATATTCTGTTCCCAGCGATATTGATTTTATTGACGAAAAATATACTCATTTGTACTATATACATGGTTTATTATTTTCGGCGATGTCGGCGATGTCTATACATCGTCTATTAAATGTTATTACGTTGACGTCATATACATGTACGAAAACGTCTAATTGACGCCATTTTGACATTCGCGTTAGATGTCTTTTTGACATGATATCCCTTTTAGTGCCGGAAAAAAAATTTAATGTAGGTGCAAGAAGTGCCGGACATTTTTTCATTGTTACCTGCAAGAAGTGCCAGGCCTTTTTTAGCAAAAATGTAAGGGTTTGGGAAAAAATCACTAAAAATTTATTTATTAACATTTTTTAACAAATCTTTTTTTATTTGTTACTAAATACCTCTACTATTTATAAATTACAAGAAGAAAGACAAATTTCAAGTTTCTGGTAAAAATAAATGTTAATAAATTAAAAAAAAAGTGTTGCATCATACTCATTTTTTATGTTTACACTAAAAAAAAACATATTTAGATTTTACTCTGATGCAATTTTTATTAGTTTTATGTGAAACTACGTTAAAAAACAAGTAAAAACCATGTATAAAACATCAATTTACTGTAATAGGTTATGAATTAACAAAATAAAACGATAACCTTGCAACAATGCAGAGTTGAACAACGTCACTAAGCAACCTACTTAAAACAGTATTCGTATTCCATATTTACACTAGAAACATCATTTAACATTTAAAAAGATCCACAATAACAAAATACAAACTATATTTCAATTATAACCCTAAAGGTAAAACAAAAACATAGCCTAAAAATTACACAATCGAAGTTGCATCACCGCCATATGAAATGCATGGTTATTTGTCTGCCAACAGCTGTTTGCATTTCAGTATGTCATTTCAGCTAACCATAAAGACAGTTCAGGAAAAAAGTCACATGAAACGAAAGATTTGACTATAGAAAGGCATTTGGCACGAATTCCAGCCAGTAAAAACGAAAAAATATATTTTATATGTATAAAAATGTAAACGTCTCGCTACGAGATCCTGGCATACTATGCAGTTAGAGACAGGATCTCGCTAAGAGATCCCGGCACTAGCGGTAGTTAGTGTGCGCGTCTCGCTACGAGATCCTGGCACTAAAAGGTTTTTTTTATTATTGTAGCCATTAGGGAAATAAAATATAATTAAGGAAATAAGGTCGTTACATTTTTATTTCAAAAAAGTTTAATTGATATTCTGTTCCCAGCGATATTGATTTTATTGACGAAAAATATACTCATTTGTACTATATACTTGGTTTATTATTTTCGGCGATGTCGGCGATGTCTATACATCGTCTATTAAATGTTATTACGTTGACGTCATATACATGTACGAAAACGTCTAATTGACGCCACTTTGACATTCGCGTTAGATGTCTTATTGACATGATATCGCAGATGTCTAATAGATGTACGAATATTGACCTCGACGTGAATGTAACTTGCAAGCCCTTATATAGACGTTATGTGCTGTATGGGAACCTACTACAACTGCTCTGCGCGCCAAGCCAACAGCTGACTCGCGGCCACGGTCAAGGCCGTCTGATGTCACTTGTTTACACCGCTCAGCTGTGCCAGACGCCAGCTTCCCCCCTTTCTCAAAATAGCGCGGCGGTTATCGGTCTCGGAACCCACATCCCAAAATAGACGATTCTAAATCCAACCAATACTATTTCTTCCCGTACCAACTTTATTAATGAATTATTCTTAAATAAATTATAATGACACGACAATAGACCCCAATCAAATTAGCAAATAATCTACGATAATTTCGCCTTTCTTATACGTTTAAAATCCGGCCTTTAACCCTTAAATTTTGACACCTCTAATCTTTTTGTTTTTTTCTTTTTTTTAACTCGAAATACGCGCTTAGATAAACAGTTGCTTTCCTGCCCGCTTTTAACTATCACATCGCACACCAAAAAAACACTACAGCTATTATTAAATTAACAAGATCAACAAAAGATTAAAGCACAAGTTCCTAACTCTTTCCTATATTTTAACACAAAAAAACGTAAATTTTCAAGAATCTAACCTACCCATTTCCACGACCTACCGCTACAAACATTTACACAGTATACTCAAGTATACTATTCTCACTACATGATAGTGTCCATTTCCATCCGCGTTTCTTCAACGTCCATTTATCTTATTTTTAAAAATACCATACCAACCGCACGTAGAATATTTAGTAAAGGTAAAATAATAATAATGATGCAAATCAAACAACACGTGTAACAATAATAACGGTAGTAATTCTGAAAATAACAGATTATCCAAAATTAACAATAAATTAAGCCATACAATCTGAAATGCTTTTTTAATCTAAAATACTCCCTTTTTCATCCATCCGACACCATCAACGAATTATGACTGACATTATCACACGAAACACTAAATTTAAGAGAAATAAGAGCAAATAACGCTTAAAACAATGAAATTAAATACAGTGAAAATAAATTACGTGTAGAAGCCATAAAATGCCGTTACGCTTAAAGAAACATTTAATATATAAATTACCAACCCGTTAGTTATTTAAATAGATTTAAATTTCGGACTTCGTTTTATGGCATACTTCCAGGACGAAATTTTTTATATTTGTTGTGACTCGTTTTTTCTTTTTTTTAATTTCCCGAATGCAATAATACCCCAATTTCGAATTTAGAATATAAAAATGACCCCTTTAAAACAAATAAAAAAAGTTATTTAAATTTAACTATTAACTATTTATTTAACCAAAATGCGGTGGGTGGTACCTTGTCGTTGTTCACTACCACTCATCGTCTTCTGTAGGTCCGGCTGCTTCTTCTGCCGTGGATGCCTCGGCCGCGGCCTCTCGCATTCTCCACGCCCACAAGCTGTCCCGGGGTGGTGGCGGTTCCTCCCGCACGACGTCCATGGGGAAGCGCCGCATCAGGACGCCGCCGCCGCCGCCGCCGTCCCCGCTCTCCCGCAGCGCCACGAGCTGCCTGCCCAGCGTCAGCCGAGCGTTGGCCCACTTGGCCCGTCCCCTGGAGAACGCCGCCGGAGCCGTCTCCCGCAGCCGTCCCAGCTTGAGAAGCGCGTCCTTCTCCCACGGAGTCAGTCGGCGGCGGTAGGCCGCCGTCTCGCCGTAGACCCGGACCACGGACTCCCCGGTAGTAGTCAGAGTCCACGTCTCGCTCCAGGAGAACTCGTCGTGGCTGTATTCGCTGAAGACGGGCGTTGACACCACCGGGTTGTTGTAGTCCATGGCTGACATGACGGTGGCGGCGACTCGACTGGCTGTCTCATCGCCGCACATCCCTTTATATGTCCTCCGGAAGCGGTAACCACCCGTACCACCGAAAATCTATGCCGACTATTCGGGACTTAGCCACAACAAAACAGAGTCATCTTCCCATCTAACAGCTGCTGACGTTTATGCTAAGCTTTTGTATCCCCCAAATTTATAGTCAACAGCTCGTTCCTTCCTGGAAACATGCCATCCCCCTTTTAACTCTGACTAGATTACCCTTTATTTATTTTCAAAATTTTCCCCTTTTACATTTCCTCAAAGCTACGCCACTTTTAGCCTCCATCAGCGAGGCGTGGCTACCTAAAACGGACCGACTGACATTCTAATATGCCACGGCTGTCAATTCGGGATACAAGGGTGGTTTCCGCATCTAGGCGCACGGCTGCTATTATTAATTTTGACAACTTTATTATTCAAAATTCAGAATACAACAATAATCGAACATATTAATTAATTCGAATTACGTCATACGATTTAATTTCGAAATTTTTTACTTTTCTAAATTTAAACCCAACAATAATTGAAATCGTTTTAAAGCTTCTGCCCCTCGGCAATACACCGCTTTGCTTTGTACTTTTATCGTATTATTTTAAACTTATTATTATGTACTATCAATTTTATACTATATATTATTTTGTTAACTTCTCTTTCTTTTAAACTTTTCCATTCTTAAATAAACAGATATTCCTATTATTGCTGCATTCATTTATTTAAATTTCTCCGAATAGTCATGTGCCCAGACACTCACCCCATAAATAAATACATGTTTATTAGCTACAATTTATCTGCATCCACGATTATTAGACCCATGCGTGCACACGTCAACAGTTGTACACCCATGACGTGTACATGCAGTGGCCAAATGTAGAGGATGACACAACTGAGCTGGGCAGAGAACTTCTGTTGTACGGCGAGAATCAGCAGTGAGCTTTCTTGGAGGAATGGGAGCCTAAACTTTCAGACGACCAGAAAGAACTGCTCAATTATATTCGTTTCCTCCTCAGTAACAGCAGGGATTCTGGTTCTTCGAAATTGATCATTCTTGACGGTCCAGGTGGTTATGGTAAAACAGCCTTAATTCGTGTGATCCTTGCTTATGTCCGCAGCTGCCGGCAAGTTGCTATAGCTGTTGCAAGCTCAGGAATTGCAGCAGGAAACATGCCGGGTGGAACCACAGCGCATAGCATGTTCCGGCTTCCACTAGATCTCGGAGACGGTACTGGCTTTTGGAATCTGACCAATGGTTCTCAGCGAGCAGAACTCATTAGAGCTGCACAGCTAATAGTATTTGATGAGGCTCCAATGGCTCACCGTTATATCTTTGAAATTCTCGACAGATCTTTGAGAGACCTCATGAATACCAGTGTTCCATTTGGAGACAAAATCTTCCTTTGTTCCGGAGACTTTCGTCAGATCGCTCCGGTAGTAGTAAAAGCTCGCACACCTGCTGATATTGCTTGTGTATCGCTTCGGGCCTCTCATCTTTGGACCCAATTCAGAGTATTTCCTTTGACGACTCCTCATAGAACCTGTGGTTCCATTGAATACTCCAAATTTCTTCTTGGAGTAGGCAATGGAACAATTAATTCTGTCACTTTAGGAGCAGGCCAAGAAAGTGAGAGTGTAATTCCACTGTCCGGGCTAAGATACGTTACCTCTTTGGTCGACATGATAAATCTTCCCTGCTAGTGACATGTACGACTTTGATCTGACAGCGAGGCGAGCTATTCTCTCTACTCTGAATACGAACGTCAAGGAAATCAACGACATAGTCTTGAAATCTTTGGACGCTCGCATTCATGAGCTTAGAAGTGCCGATTCCGTAGATAAGGAAAATGACGACGGCATGGACGTCGACATACAATTGTTGAACCAAGCTACATGCAACGGTGTTCCTGACCATGTCCTGCGTCTCACAATCGGCTCTGTCTGTCTCGTCATGAGAATCTTAAACATCGACTGCGGTCTCGTAAACGGTACTAAAGTCATTGTGACTGCGATCAGTCCCCGCCTGATCACGGTCAGACTTCCTGGACAAATGGAACCTATTTGTATTCCTAGAATATCTTTTATGTTCCCATTTGTCGAGGGTTTGCCGCTTCGTGTCCGCCGTCTCCAGTTTCCTCTCATGCTCGCGTATTCCATGACCGGGCATAAGAGTCAAGGCCAAACAATAGATCGTGTTGGTGTAGACCTCCGCACTGACTGTTTCACACACGGTCAGTTGTACGTGTTGCTGAGCAGAGTAAGAGTCCCCGACGATATCATTATCCTCGTCCGCCCTGACAGAGTCATAGGAGAAGTTGCTTATACTAAAAATGTAGTATTTGAACAACTTCTTCATTAAAACCTATTCTTGACATTAGCAGTAGGCTAGAGGATCTGCTTTATCAAAACTCCTCGTTGGAACTGACATTTTTGGCAGTACGATCAGGGGGTCTGCCTTAATAAAAGTCCCCGTAGCTGTAAATAGTTTGTAATTACTTTTATTTCTGTAGTTGTTAGTTACGGCAGAGGCAAGGGGGACTGCCTTATCAAACTCCCCATTGTACATTAACATACAGCAGAGGCTAGGAGAACTGCTTGAAAAAACTCTCCGGTGTGTTACACATTGTTTCTTGTCACTTGCATCGAGGCAGAGGCAAGGGGGCCTGCCTTGAAACAAACTCCCCATTTTTAATACAACTTTCCTATTATTATGTTTGTTTCTATGTTTTATTGTTTTAAATATATATGGTTCCTATATTTCCCGGCCTCCCCGTGGCGGAACTGGATACGTCTAGTTACGTCTCACGAAGCTAGACAAACCAACAGGGAAACGCTATTTAATAAAATAATCCATTCAAAATAGTTACGTGGGATATCTTAATTTTAAAATTTTAATATGTTGAATTCTTACCTGAATCATGTCTACAGATCAATTTTCAATTAAATTGAACTAAATTATATTTTTAAACAATATCTCACTAATCAACAACATTAAATGCAAAAAATACACACTAATTCAATTTTCGATGTTTCTTAATACTGTATACAATTTAATTTAACATCATCAAAACACAATCATTATTAACTAATTGCAACTCTATCCTCCAATACAGGAAACCTATTAACATATAAAAAACGTTACGCGTTCATGCTATTACTATTTATAATTTTCAAACTTCAATTATTTAACAAAAAAAGGATTTTCGTAATAATGCGAAACACATTACTCATAACTTTCAAGTCATTCTGTAACAATGATCCCCTATGTTCTATTTCTTCAAACACTTTAAAACGTTTTGCTAGCAATTTCTATTCTAATAAAAGTCGCTAGAAATGACAAGTTTCCCAACCCCTCGAGATTAATTCTGCCTAAAGAAGGCTTGGCCTGTAATTTATGCTCAATTCTAATACCTCATTTTTTAAAATCCACTTTATTTGATCATTTAATGTTTGTAAACTGAGCTGCAATTACTGCAATTACTTAACATTTAATATAAACAGTTTTTTCTTACATAGTACTCATACAACTTCATTTTAACAAATATATTTGCTATTAATGCCATCAATTTTAAATTATGACGACTGAACACGAAATATTCTTATATCTACTTTCAATGTTAGTTTTATTTCAGTCTATTTCATTTTTTGTTGACCATCTTCAAAAGGGAGCGAAACCCTTTAAGGGGGCCTGGGGGCGGAGCCCCCAGCGAGCCGTAAGGCGAGTCTATATAATTATACAGCCGCATGTGTAACTCACTGACTGACTTAACATAGGGATACAAATTCTGATAGACTTCCTAGTGAGCTAGAAACGTGAAATTTGGCACGAATATTTATTGACTGGTAAACCTACAGGGAAAAGTCTCAAAACAAAAACTTTCCATCCCCAACCCCCCCAAAAAGGGGGAAAAGGGGGAAAATTTTAATAACGGAAAAAGTACTTTTCTTTTTTTGGCTATAGCGGCTAAACTAGAGGTTCTATCGAAAAACGGACTGCACCAAGTGCCACGGATTTTTCACGATCTACAACTTTGTTCCTATGACTTTTTGCCCTATCTCATCTCCTTCACCCTTAGATAGCGCTAGAAATTTTAATTTTCGGAATTTTCCCAAGGTTTTTCAGCTCCAGGAGATTTAATATTATACGTAGAGGGCTGAAAATTGGCATTGATAATCTCTAAGACATATATGTTACAAATCACGAATAATATAACTAGTTTGTAATATTAAAATGCCTAAAAATTAAAAGATTCTTCGAAATACGCCAAATGTCAGCGATTTCCCCAGGTTTTTCAGCTCGAGTAGAATTAATATTACACGTAGAGGGCTGAAAATTGGCATACATAATCTCTACAGCATATATGTTACAAATCACGAATAATATAACTAGCTTTTAAGAGTAAAATGCCTATACATTGAAAATAATCTTCAAAATTCGCCAAATGTCAGCGAATTTACCCATGTTTTTCAGCTCCAGTATATTTGATATTAAACGTAGAGGGCTGAAAATTCGCATACATAATCTCCACAACATATATGTTACAAATCACGAATAATATAACTAGTTTGATATATTAAAATGCCTATAAATTTAAAAGATTCATCAAAACTCGCCAAATGTCAGCGATTTCCCCAGGTTTTTCAGCTCCAGTAGGATTAATATCATACTTAGAGGTCTGGAAATTTGCATACAAAATCTCTACAACATATATGTAACAAAACAAGAATAATATAACTAGATTTTAATAATAAAATGCCTATAAACTTAAAAGAATCTTCAGAATTCGCCCAATGCCTGCGATTCCCCCTCAAACATTTATTATTAAACCTTCACAAATAATTTTCTAAAAACTATTATTTTTGGCTCTAAAGGTCAAACGGATGTTCCTATTAAAAATGGACTGCACCAAATGCCACGGATTTTTAACGATCTAAAACTTTGATTATTTGTTACAAAATTACAAAATTCTGACCTCGACAAAAGATACGTGGTATGGAGATTTTGTACGCAAAAAATAAATCTATTTTGCTATGTGAATTTTCAATATCAAAATCCCTCTACAAGGGCCTCACAGTAGGGGGCCTGGGGGCGGAGCCCCCAGCGAGCCGTAAGGCGAGTCTATATAATTATACAGCCGCATGTGTAACTCACTGACTGACTTAACATAGGGATACAAATTCTGATAGACTTCCTAGTGAGCTAGAAACGTGAAATTTGGCACGAATATTTATTGACTGGTAAACCTACAGGGAAAAGTCTCAAAACAAAAACTTTCCATCCCCAACCCCCCCAAAAAGGGGGAAAAGGGGGAAAATTTTAATAACGGAAAAAGTACTTTTCTTTTTTTGGCTATAGCGGCTAAACTAGAGGTTCTATCGAAAAACGGACTGCACCAAGTGCCACGGATTTTTCACGATCTACAACTTTGTTCCTATGACTTTTTGCCCTATCTCATCTCCTTCACCCTTAGATAGCGCTAGAAATTTTAATTTTCGGAATTTTCCCAAGGTTTTTCAGCTCCAGGAGATTTAATATTATACGTAGAGGGCTGAAAATTGGCATTGATAATCTCTAAGACATATATGTTACAAATCACGAATAATATAACTAGTTTGTAATATTAAAATGCCTAAAAATTAAAAGATTCTTCGAAATACGCCAAATGTCAGCGATTTCCCCAGGTTTTTCAGCTCGAGTAGAATTAATATTACACGTAGAGGGCTGAAAATTGGCATACATAATCTCTACAGCATATATGTTACAAATCACGAATAATATAACTAGCTTTTAAGAGTAAAATGCCTATACATTGAAAATAATCTTCAAAATTCGCCAAATGTCAGCGAATTTACCCATGTTTTTCAGCTCCAGTATATTTGATATTAAACGTAGAGGGCTGAAAATTCGCATACATAATCTCCACAACATATATGTTACAAATCACGAATAATATAACTAGTTTGATATATTAAAATGCCTATAAATTTAAAAGATTCATCAAAACTCGCCAAATGTCAGCGATTTCCCCAGGTTTTTCAGCTCCAGTAGGATTAATATCATACTTAGAGGTCTGGAAATTTGCATACAAAATCTCTACAACATATATGTAACAAAACAAGAATAATATAACTAGATTTTAATAATAAAATGCCTATAAACTTAAAAGAATCTTCAGAATTCGCCCAATGCCTGCGATTCCCCCTCAAACATTTATTATTAAACCTTCACAAATAATTTTCTAAAAACTATTATTTTTGGCTCTAAAGGTCAAACGGATGTTCCTATTAAAAATGGACTGCACCAAATGCCACGGATTTTTAACGATCTAAAACTTTGATTATTTGTTACAAAATTACAAAATTCTGACCTCGACAAAAGATACGTGGTATGGAGATTTTGTACGCAAAAAATAAATCTATTTTGCTATGTGAATTTTCAATATCAAAATCCCTCTACAAGGGCCTCACAGTAGGGGGCCTGGGGGCGGAGCCCCCAGCGAGCCGTAAGGCGAGTCTATATATATATATACCGCATGTGTAACTCACCCATCGGGATACAAATTCAAACCATACTTCCCGATGAGCTAGAAACTTGAAATTTGGCACGAATATTCCTTTGGTTATTAAACCACAGGAAAAATTGTCAAAACAAAACATTTCCACCCCCGACCTCCCCAAACGGGGGAAAACTTGAATTTTTAAGAAAGGACTGAAAACTTGAATTTCGTTTTAGGGCTGTAGCGGCTAAACTAGAGGTCCTATCAAGAGGCGGACTGCACCACGTGCAACGCATTTTTCATGATCTACAACTTTGGTCCTATGACTTTTTGTCCTATCTCGTCTCCTTCACCCTTAGATTGAACTAGATTTTTCAATTTTCATTGATCTTACCTGGGTTTTCCGGCAAGAGTTGACTTGGTATACTACGTAGGCCCGTATAATTTTTTGGGAATATTTATTGGATGGTCATACTAAATATGCAATCCTCAAAACAAACAATTTCAACCCCCCTCACCCCCTAAAAGGGGATGAAATGAGGGAAAACTTGAATTTCGATCAAAGTGCTGTTTGATTTTTGCCTCTGGCGGCTAAAATAAAGGTTCTATTAAAAAACAAAGGTTATTTCCTTAGTTGAAATTAAATTTCCTACAATTTTGGTCATTACGTATTTTTCCTTATATCACCTCCTTCACTCCCAAAATGACCTTTAAAGTTAAAATTCTTATAAAGTTTTCAGTTTATTTTGGGTTTTGATGATTTTTTTGATATTTGTTTTTAGCCTACAGACCTCAAATTTCACAATGAAATAGTAAGTTTGATTTTTTAGGGTTATCAGGGGACATACACAGAATTCACCCCGTTTCAACCCTTAAAATAGCCTTCAAAAGTTAAACTTTTGTTCAATTTTAACATTTCCTCCAGGTTTTCAGCTCCATATGATATAATACTATACTTAGAGGGCTGAAATTTGGCATAAATCAACTCTACAGCATATATGTCACAAATCAGGAATAATATAACTAGTTTGTAATATGAAATTGCAGATAAACTTAAAAAACTTCAAAATTCGCCAAATGTCAGCGATTTTCTAGAGGAATTTCTTCCCGGTTCAAACCATACTTCCCGATTAGCTAGAAACTTGAAATTCGGCATGAATATTTCTTGGATGGTTAATATATAGAAAACATTATCAAAAACGCCATTTTTTATTTTAACCTCCTCAAAAAATTACAAAAAATCGCTAACAAGCTATGTTACAAATCAGCAATAATATTAGTCTTTATTTTTTAATTTTTTAAAAATAATGTTTGTTATGTTGCTTGATGTGGTTGATGTTTAGTCGAAGAATGGCCTAAATTTCCCAATTCGTTCATTTCTGTGACATCAAATGTGCATACTCATTTCTCGCTGTAATGATGTGGAAAAAATCTGTAATACGTTGTTTTTTAAGTTTAATTGGATTTAATTTGATTATTAAAATAGCATTCTTATAAATCTTACTAATTAAAAAGGGAGGAACAGGAAATACCCAACACTAGCCTGATGGGAATATCGGATGTTGGGGTTAGGAGGGGATAGATAAACCCCTCAAAATGGGTTTTTGGGATCTTTTACATAGAAAATGTAAATTATCAGATCCTGGGTTGGATCATTGGATTTAAATTGAAAAACCAACAATTTGGTACTGTGAATAATTGTCCTCTGTCCATTGGTTGCCGAGATATGGATTATGGTAAATACAGTACTTTGTCTCAATGTTTACCGTATAGGAAATAAGTAAAATTCTATATATCGCTTATTTCTCAACAAATCTGAAAAACATTGGTAGATATCTTTATTTAGTTGTTACCTACTGGAATACTGAAAAAAACTTAAATTTTTACATTTCCATGTCAGCTAACCTGCATACTCATTTCCCATATTATTCTTATGGAGAAAATTGGTTTTGACATTTTACTTTTATCTTATACATATTTTTAAATGAATAGGTTTTTGTGAAATATCCCTGGGTTTGAAACCTATTTGCTTTTCCAGAAATTAATCTATTTGCTTTTCCAGAAATTTGATGACTCATTACCCACCCCCTTCTATAAATCCCATAACTAAGAATAATTAATTTTGCTGAGCTTTGTAAACAGTTTATTCGTTTTGTTACTTTCAATACAAACTCTTCGCTTTGGGGCGAAACCTTAGCGAGCCGTAAGGCGAGTCTATATTATATACGACCGCATGTGTAACTCACTCACTCACTCACTCACTCACTCACGTATACAAATTCAAACCATACTTCCCGATGAGCCAGAGACTTGAAATTTGGCACGAATATTCCTTTGGTGGTCAAACCCCAGGAAAAATTGTCAAAACTAAACATTTCCACCCCCAACACCCCCAAAGGGGGGAAAAATAGGGCAACAATTGAAGTTCGAAAAAAGTATTTTTCGTTTTTAGGCTACAGCGGCTTAACCAGAGGTACTATTGAAAAACGGACTGCACCACGTGTCACGGATTTTTCATGATCTACAACTTTGGTCCTGTGACTTTTTGTCCTATCTCGTCTCCTTCACCCTTAGATTGAACTAGATTTTTCAATTTACATAGATCTTCCCTAGTTTTTCCGGCAAGAGTTGACTTGGTATACTACCTGGGCCCCTATAAATTTGCAGGAATATTTACTGGGTGGTCATACTAAATATACAATTCTCAAAACTAACAATTTCAACCCCCCTTACCCCCTAAAAGGGGTTGTAATGGGGGAAAACTTGAATTTCTATAAAAGTACTGTTTGATTTTTGCCTCTGGCGGCTAAAATAAAGGTTCTGTTCAAAAACAAAGGTTATTTCCTTAGTTGAAATTATACTTACTACAATTTTGGTCATTACGTATTTTGCCTTATCTTAACTCCTTTACCCCCAAAATTACCTCTAAAGTTAAAATTCATATACATTTTTCAGTTTATTTTGGGTTTTGATGATTCTTCAATATTTATTTTTAGCTTATAGACCTCAAATTTCACAATTAGATAGTAAGTTTGATCCTTTAGGGTTATCAGGGGACATGCGCAGAATTCACCCCGTTTCAACCCTTAAAATAGCCCTCAAAAGTTAAACTTTTGACATTTCCTCCAGGTTTTCAGCTCCAGATGGTTTAATGTTATACGTAGAGGACTGAAATTTGGCATACATGATCTCTAAAGCATATATGTTACAAATCAGGAATATTGTAACTAGTTTATAATATAAAATTGAATATAAAGTTAAAAAAAATTCAAAATTTGTTAAATGTCAGCGATTTTCTCGAGGTATCTCATCACGGTTCAAACCAAACTTCCCGATTAGCTAGAAACTTTAAATTTGGCATGAGTATTTCTTGGATGGTCAATATACAGGGAAAATATCAAAAACGCCATTTTTTATTTTAACCTCCTCAAAAAAATTACAAAAAATCGCTTACAAGCTATGTTATAAATCAGCAATAATAAAACTTGTTTTTTAATTTTTAAAATAAAGTTTGTTATGTGGCTTAGTTTAGTTGTTGTTTAGTCGAATAATGACCTAAATTTCCCAATTCGTTCATTTCTATGACATCAAACATGCATGCTCATTTCTCACGTTAATGATGTGGAAAAACTGTAATATGTTGATTTTAAGTTTAATTGGATTTGATTTGTTTATTAAAATAGCACTCTTAAACCTTACTAATTCAAAAGAGAGGAACAGGAACTACCCAAAACTAGCCTGATCGGACCATCGGATAATGGGTTTTTGGGATCTTTTACATAGAAAATAAAAATTATCAGATCCTGGGTTGAACCATTAGATTTAAATTGAAAAAACAACAATTTGGTACTGTGAATAATTGTTCTGTCCAGTAATTTGTCTCAATGTTTACCTTATGGGAAATAAATAAAATTCTATATATCGCTTATTTCTCAACAAATCTGAATAAAAATTGGTAGATGTTAGTTGTTACCTGCTGGAATACTGAAAAAACTTGAATTTTTGACATTTCCATGTCAGCGAAAATGCGTACACATTTTTAATATTATTCTTATAAAGAAAATTGGTTTTGACATTTTACTTTTATCTTATTTATCTTTTTATAAATAGGTTTTTGTAACTTGAATGTTTACATTTCCATGTCAGCGAACCTGCATACTCATTTCCCATATTATTCTTTTGGAAAAATTGTTTTTGACATTTTACTTTAGTCTTTTTATAAATAGGTTTTTGTAAAATATCTCAGAAATTGAAACCTATCTGATTTTCCAGGAATTTAATGAATAATTTCAGTAATAATTACCCTTCCCCTTACCATAAACCCCATTGAAACTATTCACCCCAAAACTAGTAATAATTAATTTTGCTGAGCATTTGCTAACAGTTTATTCGTTTTGTTACTTTGAATACAAATTATCCGCTTTGGGACGAGACCCTTTAAGGGGGCCTGGGGGCGGAGCCCCCAGCGAGCCGTAAGGCGAGTCTAAAATATATACAACCACATGTGTAACTGACTCACTCACTCACTCAGGGATACAAATTCTAATTGACTTCCCGATGAGCTGGAAACTTGAAATTTGGCACGAATATTCCTTGGGTGGTAAATATTCTGGAAAAATTCTTAAAATTAAAACTTTCCCACCCCCAACCCCCCCGACAAGGGGGAAAAGAGGGGAAAATTTTAATAACGAAAAAAGTACTTTTCTTTTTTTGGCTGTAGCGGCTAAACTAAAGGTCCTATCGAAAAACGGACTGCACCACGTGTCACTGATTTTTCACGATCTACAACTTTGGTCCTATGACTTTTTGCCCTATCTCGTCTCCTTCACCCCTAGATAGCTCTAGAATTTTTAAATTTCGAAGCTTTTTTCCAGGTTTTCAGCTCCAGGGGATTTAATATTAAACTTAGAGGGCTGAAATTTGGCATACATCAACTCTAAAGCATATATGTTATAAATTAGGAATAATATATCTGGTTTGTAATATTACAATTTCCTTGCTTGTGAAACTGATTAAGGATACGAATTCTTTTCAACTTCCAGATGAGCTAGGAACCTGAAATTTGGCACGCACGTTCCTCAATAATTCAAATGATAATGAAGTACGTGACCAAATCAGATAAGATAATTATTAGGTTATCATCTAATTGTGTGGTTCTTTGATTCAGGTTTACCGCTCTTAAATATAGTTCTATTCTACGTTATCGTGAAAATGCAGGTTTTTTTTGTCTACTTGAAATTTCTCCAATATTTTTCTATGTACAATTTTAATATTAGAACATCCGTCGAAACAAAATATTTGTATTATTTAAACTTAAACATTTTCAACACATCTTTAAATATTGCCTTCATTCCGTGTAGTGCAGTGTTTTAGTACCAGTAACAACTATTATGTTTGTTATTAGTAAAAGAGTAACAAACAAACTCTCTCTATTAATACCCAATTAATATAATGAAGGGTGGTCAGTAAAAAAAATCTTCCAAACTGGTTAGTTTTCACTAATTAGCGATGGCAAATGCCTGAACAAAATCTATATCAAAACATTAAACACAAAACCGTTCTTGATATTTGTATTACTCAGTTATTTTTAAGCGAATATTGTAGAGAACGAATCTTGATTTAATGCCATGTTTTCTGACAAAGATGGTTATCGAAGCAAAAACCTTACTCTTCAGGTAACACAACGTCCAAAACTCAAAGGGTGTTATGTTTGGAGACTAGACAAGCTCTTGTTAGTATTCACTGCCAAACAAACATTGCTTAGAATTAACATAATAATTTTGTTGTATTGTGTTTCCGCCTGGAAATCCGAAATAATTTAAACCACCAGCGTTACTGAAAATGGCATTAAATAAGGTATAGTTCACATCGACGATGGGACTACTCGGTGTCACCGCCCACGTTTAAGCGGAGTCTTTGGCCATTTCTCACCCCATTCAACCCCTACATACAACAAAAAAATGAAGCAAATTATACTAATTTCAAATGTTTGATACTGTTATTTCTAAACAAATACTTTTGCCTAACCCCCTGGCCCCCGGACACTCTCCCCCGTTCAAATAATTAACCTTCCACAACCAACAACCCCCACCACCAAACATCCTCCCGAACCCCAACATACCTTGTGCCGAGAATTCGTACATAGTTTTAATAACTTTCCCTTGCGACTTTTATATCCAAACCCTCCTCACCCGAGGGATTTTTACCACTCAGGTTTATCAGAGGTCATTCGCCGACTTTACCCCGTTTTAACTTTGAAAAGACTTGTCTTAAGTTGAACCTTTAAGTAGTGCAATAGTGGGGCTGCTGGCCCAATCAAACTTTGACAGGCAGTCAATTTTTTGACAGCTACTTCCGGTCACGTGACCGGAAGTGACGTCATCAGCTGTGACGTAGCTGTGACGTGTTTTTGGTGGGTATTTAAAGTTTAAATGCCCTGCTGTGCTGGGTATTTAAATTTTAAATGGCCGGAAGTGTGTCAAGGTCTTTTGGGGGTGTTTTTAAAAAAGATCTTGCATTTTCGGAAAATCCGAAAATGCAAGATAATTTTTGTTTCTTTTTACAAACTGTTGTTTTGTTGATTTTCACGTCTGTTAAAATACCATGTAAAAAATGGAATTGACAAATTAACAAGAAAATATCCTGCTACAAAGTATCCAAATAAAGATGCAATTACATAAACATAAACTTTAAAATATAGCGAATGTTCTTCCTTTTTATCTGTTAGCATTTCCTGAACAAGGTAACCAAAATTGTAACCACATAAAAATGAAAGTAGGCAAATAATAAATTTCGACGGGTTCACAAAAACCAAGTTGTAAAGTAGCGAATTTCTTTCTTCTTCCATTGTTGAATTTTTAGTCGAAACCAATTAATGATAACATTATTGCTTGCGCATCAGAACTAACAGTTGATGAAATTTCATTTACTTGTAGACTTGTAGTAGTTTCATTTGTAGTAGGTAATTGTTCGGAAGTTGGTGTAGATGTAGAAGAAACAGTATTATATTGAAGCTCAGAGTCCATGTGTGCTCGGGTAAAGAGCTGAAGCTTTAATGACGTGTGGTAGCCGTGTCCTACTGTGCATCAGGAGTTGTTGGTGGTGGGGGGTCGTTTGTTTCTTGCACTGAAATGTAGATGGAATCATAACTTTCTGGAGGATGTACTAAAATTTGTTGTATAGAATCTGCATCAATAGGAAAACTTTGCGTTTCAATGCAAAGTCCATCTTTAATAAAAGAAACATATAAAACAGAACTCATGTTTATTTAGATGTTTACTCTGCCGGTTCTACTAGCAAACTGATGTGCCAGTATCGGCGTTGCAACCTCCCTTGACATGTGCAGCTCGGAACATCTGCCCTCCCCCCACCACCATGAGAGACTCCTCGCAATTTTTGGATTTGTAGTGTTAGTTCTAACGTAGGTGTTGTAGGGTGAACATCTCAGTACTAAACAATTGTTTTTAACATTTGGCTTAAAATACTTATTTAACTTTGTACAAGTTACAATATTTTTAAAGATGCTACTTTATTATATTACTTTAATACTTAGCTATAATATTTAGTTAAAGAAATCGAAACTGTAGTTGCGATTAAAATAGAAACATGGTTTCTTAACATTTGCCTTAAAAAGATTTGTAACAAAATATCGTAAGAAAATTTTTACAACATATTTGAATTAATATGTTTGCAAACCCTATCATGCGAGTTTTAAAAGATAAACGAGACCGAGTGGGCCGGGTTTGACCTCGCATGCTTTCGCTTGTTGCCGACCAGTTAGCAATACAACTGGTTGACCTTGCGCCGCACTTTCGCTTGCGGCCGGCCGGCGAATACAGGTCGTCGTCCTTGTTGCATCACCCGGCACACCTGTCCTTGATTGCTTAACACACTCTACACTCTACACTCGACAAGTTATTCTTTCCTTTGCCACCGTCCTAACAACACCTACTTCAATTTCACAATGAACCGCTCCGAGTATACCGAGATTTGGTATAACTGGTTTTCCTATCTTCAACTGCTTGGGGTACGAATTATTCAATCGAACAACAATCGTGATTGGTATGATGTTACAACCACTATTGCTCGAAAACCTTTTCAGCAAGTTTGGAAAAACATTCTTACCGGCACCAAAATTCGCACCGAACCACCCAAAATTCGCACCAAACCACCTATATCACCTGTATCTTCAAACGTACCCCAGCAAAAATTTCATCTAAAAAAACTGAAACTTAACCGAAAATATGAAATCCTAAGACATTTATCTTCTTCTATTTTCATTTTTAATTCTGAAAAAACCAAAATTTATGTCATTGACATTCCCAAAAAAATTCCTATTCCCCTTAACCCTCGACACTTGATAATAAATAAAAAAGGTGCCAAGTTAAACATAAATATTACCGAGTAAAACCTTTTCCCACCTCCAAAGTCCACCCTGGTGGCAAAAAAAAGGCCCTTCTAAGGGCCGACCTAAGACTTTCAAATTTAGGCTTAAGTTTAAGCCTCAACCCTTGGTGACTAACAAGGGGTGGTTTGTGAAAGCCCCTATGGGACTTAGAGGTACACGGACCTCTTGTTAGTCACCAAACGTTAAGGCTTTAGCGAAAGCTCCCCGCTATTGACTCAACCTTTGGGACTTAGAGTTATGTGAACCGCTTGTTAGTCACCAAGGGTTGAGGCTTTAGCGTCCAACCCTTTGTGACTTAGTGGTACACAGACCACTTGTTAGTCACCAAGGGTTGAGGCTTTAGCGAAAGCCCCCCGCTATTGACTCAACCTTTGGGACTTAGAGGTATATGAACCGCTTGTAGTCACCAAGGGTTGAGGCCCTAACTTAAGCCTAAATTTGAAAGTCTTAGGTGGCCCTTAGAAGGGCCGATTTTGCCACCAGGGTGGACTTTGATTGAGGAGGGGAAGGAATATAAGGTTTAATTTAATATATTTATTCTCAATTTTCCACCCTCCGCTGTTACTAGTAAAAATTTTGGATCTGTTGGGACAAGTGGTGGTTTGGTTTTTGGAGTTGTGAGGATATAAATTTTCGTCCTCTCCTCGTTGTAGACATAAATTTTGTTTTCTTCAATTCTGTACAGGCTATATTTTTTGTTTTTCTTTAATTCCTTTAGCCTGATGTTCTTTACTGGTGCGGGATGAATTGTTTGGGGGGTGGGGGTTTCTTTGATTGGTGCGGGTTGAATTTGTTGGGGGGTAGAAGAAGGGTGCAGTCCGCACAACTCCATCCAGTCTTCAGTTAAAATATCGTCACAAATTGGAGCGATCGGAATGTCTTCAATTTGCGGCGTTGATGTTTCTGTAACTGGTGTGGGATTCTGAAATAATTGGGGTTGATCTTCATTAAGAGCATCAGCTATTATTTCGTTAATGGAGGAGGAGAGGACGGGAGAAGTTTGTTTTTTTTGAAGAAAATCGGTCGAAATAGAAGAAAGGTCAATAGATACCGGAATTGTAGTTGGTTTCTGCTGCAGAGGTTTCTGCAGCAGACTCAGGAGAATGGGGGTAGATGAAGAAGATGCAGAGGAGTTCATGTTGATATAAAAAGAATAATAAAATGGATAATATAATGAAATAGGAAAAATGGTTAAAAAACGTGGGAATGGATAGTAACAGCGATGGTGGCGAGTGGCAGAATAACACAAGGCGGGCGAATGGGGTTCTTATAGGCAGCAGACACAACAACCTTGTAGTCAAGGTAGTGAAAGCTGAGGCTAGCGCCCAGGTCCAAGGAGGCCAGACGAAGTTGTGAGAGCGGTGGCTAGCGACCCGGCCAAGGCTACCGGCCCCGGCAGAGCGACACGTTGACCTACTAGTCAAGGCTCGCTAGCGAGGTCGAGTCTCGAGCTCGCTGATATAAGCAAGCGCGCAACGTTTCTCTTTGGCATTACGGTGAAGGTGTAACTGGTCCGCTTACGTGGAGGGTTATGCTGTAACGTAATGTTCGCCATGGTGTGTGGGATGGCTTATGTCAAGCACACACTGCGTTCGGCTATTGTGGGAGAGGCGCCCTCCTATAATAGTCGGTCGCAATGGCAATCCACCTACCTTTCCATTTCCTGCGTGGTTTAATTGTCAGGGTTAATATTACGGTGAGGTGTGTGAGTTCGCTTACGTGATGATCACACCGTAACTGTAATATTAAGTTAGGTGTAATATTATAGGGAGGTGTGTGAGTTCGCTTACGTGATGATCACACCGTAACTGTAATATTACATAGTATAAGATAGAATAGGGGGAACGTTAGGTAGGGGTTAAGATATGATAGGGCGGTGAGGTGTGTGAGTTCGCTTACGTGATGATCACACCGTAACCGCATGCATGATAGCATTTAAGGGGTAGCATAAGTTATAATAAAGTAGTATAGAAATAAAGTAGTAGAATAAGGTAGGGACCCCACGCTTCCCCACCCCCCTTTTTTTTATAATTTTTAAATGACCTTGACCTAGTTTTGATTGTTCTACTTTCGGACTTAGAATTATTTTAAATGACCTATTTTTTAGACTTAGATATTTTAATTTCAAAAGACTTACTTGTTTGACTTATATATTGATTGATTTTAAAACTCTACTTTTGAGACTTAAATATTTTGTTAAAGTTTTAAATAACCTAAGATTTTAGTTTTGTGTTGTATCTTTTATTAAATAATTATTATTTTTAACATTTGGGTTTTTGTAAATGTTTTAATTTCTGTTGATGGTGAGTTTAGTTTTCGCGTTGGTTATTAATATTTTTGAGTTTTTGCGTCATAACTTTTATACCGTTGGTTTAATCAAAAAATGTTACTGGACCTTTTTTGTTTGTCTTTTAATTCCGCTTAATTTGACTACCCGCACGATAGATTTGGAGCATTTTTTGTTATATCCCCCCCCCCTCCCCCCGCGAAACCCCCCCCTCCCCCCCCTCCCCCCCCTCCCCCCCCCTCCCCCCCCTCCCCCCCCCTCCACCCCTCCCCCCCCCTCCCCCCCTCCCCCCCCCTCCCCCCCCCTCCCCCGCGGAAACCCCCCTCCCCCCTCCGGCAAAACCGGTTACTTGATTTCGTCGCCGTTCAACTTTAGAACTGCGTCGCCGTACACGATGGCAGTGGATATAACAAAAATGCTCCAAATCCATCGTGCGGGTAGTCAAATTAAGCGGAATTAAAAGACAAACAAAAAAGGTCCAGTAACATTTTTCGATATAACCAACGGTGTAAAAGTTATAACGCAAAAACTTAAAAAAAATGTACATTTTCTATTATTTTTTACTTCGTATATTTCTTAACTATAAAAATTAGGTCAAGGTCATTTAACTTTAAGCGGAAAAAAGAGAGGAACAGTGTTATTAATTAACACTGTTCCTCTCTTTTTTCCTAAAAGGCAGGGAAAGAAGTTCCGTTAATGTCTATTTTTTATGTGGCAGAATCATATCCATCATCATTATCTGTTTCGTTTTGAAAGTTGATGTAACTAACATCAACCCAAAGATAATGATATCCTTGTTCGAAAGCCATAGTATCAATATATGATTCCACTGTTGAAAACCAATTAGGATCTATTAAAGGGTTGATTGTAACCATGACAGTTTCTAATGTTAAATTTACCCATCTTTCTCCAGTAACAGAAATTGCAAAAAAATTTACATTTTGAAGAAAATGGATTAAATTTAACATAAAATGAACATGTTGTACAGGAGTGCAATGAACATTGTAAGACATCCGGAAAGTTTCCATGCTGATGAGGGAAATGTTGTCTTTTACTTAATCCACGGTTTATATATATGCATTTCCCCCCACCATAGAGTTCTTAAAAAGTGGGTCAAGGTCATCTGAAGATACCCTATGAACGGGGAACAGAGCAGTAAGTGGTTAAACCACAAACTGCTCTGTTCCCCGTCCCTATTTAATTTCTTTTATTGATATGTCTTTATAAACATATAATATATGTTTATAAACACATACATTTAACTTGATATTTAGCAAATGGGAAGAATCCACACAGCTGGCACAATTCTTGCGGTCTTGGTGTTTCCAGTTTGTATCCTATGATTCCAAATCGGTATATCATTTGCCTATGCAACGGTTCTCCCTCTTCGGCTGAAGGAAGAGCCTAAAAAAAAAAAAAAATAGTTTAATGATATTTAATAAAATAATATATTGTAAATAGAAAAGAACAATACTGTTAATGAAAACGTACCCAGTCACATAGGGCACATATTTTCTCGCCATCTGCCAATTGAAACCAAATTTTGGTTTTAAATATACAACGTTTCTTGTGCTCAGTAATGAGCTCGCTTTGCAAGATTTGCGGCAGCGGCTCTGACACCTCCCTAATTTGCCGAAGCATAGGGTTGTCTGAGCAGATCCGCTGCAAACATAACTCGTACAAGGAGCTCATTGTTATGGGCTGACTATGCTCACCTCACAGCCTTAAATACGTACCAATCACCTTGATGGCAAAGGACAACGCCCTCCATTGGGTTAACCAGGTCGCCATAGGAGGCCGCCGCCTTGGACCGACAAACCAGGTCGCCATAGGAGGCCGCCGCCTTGGACCGACAGTATATATAAGGTGTGCTGCAGTCTTGTGGTTATATTTGCCATGGAATCCCTCATGATCTTTGGTGCTGTGCACAACTTTGTTGAAGCCAAAAGAGTACTATGGTACATAAAAACGTATCATAGCAATCTGAATTGCATCAGTGGAGTACTTGAAGCTGTTAAAGCAGACGGTACAAAAATCTGTTGCACTTCGGATTCTATGGATTACGAAGGACTTGAATCATGGGTCCTTTATTATGTACAATTTTGTACAAAACTTTACATCAAAGTTGACACGGACTAAGGGGGTTTTCTAGGAGGAAAGAAAAGAATAGATACCAACAATGCATGTTGGTAGCTATTCTTTTCATTCTTCCGCTAAGATTTAAATGACCTTGACCTCGTTATGGACTTAGAAAATTTTTGTTAAGTTACAATAAACCTTCAAAATAACTAGGTCAAGGTCATCTGAACATACCCTATGAACGGGGAACAGAGCAGTAAGTGGTTAAACCACAAGCTGCTCTGTTCCCCGCTCCTATTTAATTTCTTCTATTGATATGTGTTTATAAACACATACATTTAATATCATATTGCTCCAGAGGAAACCAACCACAAAGATGACAATATTCTTGCGTTATTGGCGTCTTCAATTTGTATCCTACATTTTCAGATGCATGTTTCAGGTATCTGTACAGTTCTTGATCCGGATTCGCACCAGGAAGCCGCTAAAAAAAATATTAATTTAAAGAAAATTAATAAAATAATATATTGTAAATAGAAAAAACAATTCAGTTAATGAAAACGTACCATGTGACATAGGCCGCATATTTTTTTGCCAGCATTTGGCATTTCCCACCAAATTTTAGTTTTAGAAACACACCGTTTTTTGTGCTCATAAATGAGCTCGCCTTGCAAGATTTGCGGCAGCGGCTCTGACACCTCCCTAATTTGCCGAAGCATAGGGTTGTCTGAGCAGATACGCTGCAAACACAACTCGTACAAGGAGCTCATAGTTATGGTCTGGCTATGCAAACCTCAAAGCTTTAAATACGTACCAATCACCTTGATGGCGAAGGTGATTCCCCCTCCCCCGGGTTTCCACTATATATTGAGCGGATAGAATTAATAGTTTGCTACATTTTGAATCAACAAAACGTTATGGAATCTTTCCAAAAATACCCGATTGATCAAAGATTAAGTAGAAACCGAAGGGAACAAAGAAGACAACACAGATTAAGAAAAGCTTTTGAAAAATTAAAATTAGTTGTACCGGAAAGTCAAAAACAAAAAAAAATTAACAGAAAATCTATAGTTCAAAATGCAATAGATTACATTAAAAAATTGGAAGAAGACTTGAAATCACCAACATTTAACTTAGAACAACAAGAATTTGAACAATCCGAACAGACATTTTTACAGGATATAGAAGAATTCCAACAATTTGAACAGAAATTTGTACAGGAAATAGAAGAATATCTTCAAACTTCGCATAATTTAAACCAAGACATTTATGAAATTTTGTATCAACCTTTTGAAACTGTTTCCTTGCCAGTGTTAGAAAGCTTGGATGAATATTTTTTTGACGTCGAAAAGTAGAGGGGGTAAATGGGTGGGGAGCTGTTATAAAGGCAGGGTAAACAGAGTAATCTTTACTTTCTTAGGATCCAGCGCTATGGCAGGCACTTCGTCTTCGTCCAGGTCTTCTTCCTCGTCATCAAGAACATCATCATCATCATCATCTGTTGTTTCTATTGTGAAACAAAAATCTCCTTCTCCAAAAAAATCTTCACCGAAAAAATCTCCTTCTCCAAAAAAATCTTCACCAAAAAAATCTCCTAAGAAAATTTCTGAAAAACTTCAAAAACTTCAAAAATTAAGAAAATCCTGTTTTAAGAAAGAACAATGTGCTCATATTTTAAAAAAAGGAGCGAACAAAGGTGAAAGGTGTGTGAAGTTGTGTAGTGTAGGTGAAAAATTGTGTAATTTGCATAACAAACGTGAACCTTCCGAAAAAGTCAAAATTCAACCTTCTAAAAAAGTCAAAATTGAACCTTCCAAAAGTGAATTGCCAGAAAAAATTGAAAACTATAAAAGAATTAAAATCAACAGATTGAAATTAAACCACAAATATGTTTTTGTAAAAAAGATCAGTAACAGGGATGTTGTTCTTAGATGTTGTGATGAACTCTACTTGCTCAAATTACCAGTAAATCTTCAAATTCCAAATATCAGTAATGTTCATTATTATTTAGTAAGAAAATCTCCATCTGATAAAGTTAAATGGTCAAATTAAACAAAAGACAAAAAAAAAGACAAAAAAAAATGGAGCGGGGGAATAGACCACTTTGTAATTCCAAAAGAATTACTTAGCGGTCTATTCCCCCGCTCATAGGGTATCTTTGAATGACCTTGACCTATTTTCAAAATTTACAATGGAGGGTTAATTTCTTATAAAAGCGAGATAACAAAATGACTTTTTACTTTTTACAATCTAGTCCTAAAAAGAACAATGTTCGTATATTATTAAAAAAGGGTAAAAGATGTGTTGTGTAAATCAAACATTATGCAGTGCGCACAACAAATACCTCATTTTGTTAAAACTGAGAGGTTAGTGTAAAAATGAAATAAAAAAAAATAGGAGCGGGGGAATAGACCACTTTGTAATTCTAAAAGAATTACTTAGCGGTCTATTCCCCCGTTCATAGGGTATTTTTCGGTGACCTTGACCTACTTTTTACACTTATAAATTTTCGCTAACTGCTATTGACCTTGAAAATAAATAGGTCAAGGTCATTCAATAATTAAAAAGAAAATGGAGGTGTACGGTTTTACAGAACCGTACACCTCAGAAACATAACAGAAGAAAAGCTAAATCTGCCTATATATAAATGACCTTGAGACTTAGAAATTTTCGCTAAGTCTTTTTGTTGACCTTGAAAATAACTAGGTCAAGGTCATTCGATAACTAAAAAGAAAATGGGGGTGTACGGTTTTACAGAACCGTACACCCCCGGAAACCTAAAAGAAGAAAAGCTAATTTACAATACAATCTGCCTAGAGTTTAAGAATTAATAAAAAATAAAAAAATAAAGAAATAAAATTTAGTTTAAAAAAAAATAGCTAGACAGCCCAGCGCTGCACATCATGATTACAGTGTGATCATCACGTAAGCGAACTCACACACCTCACCATAAGCGTACAACGCTAAGCTAAAACAAAAATGTTATTTTGAAATAGCAAGTTGCTTAATTAAATTTAGGAAAAAATGTTATACAAATATGTTTTTTATTTCCTAACACTAAAGGAGCCAGTGTCTCGCCATTAGCGACGCAGAACAACTGAGGTCTAGCGAAACTCCGGAGGTAGGCGAACTACCCATCCAGCACGTATAGAGGTTGTAAGTGACCCGCTTTGGTGAGCGTAATCACTACAAAAGCGGTAGCCGGTTTTACCATTATTGGTTTTACCATGCAAAAGATGGAAGGAAAAAAGGAAAGGAAATTGGAATTGAAAGGTGTCCCTAACTAAAAAGGAGTACAAGACAAGAGAGGGAATGCCCTCAACAAGCTTGTTGGAAAAAGGAAATTGGAATAGAAAGGTATTAAAAACATATCATATAACATTCCTAAAAACAAAAATTTTACTTTAAATTTAAACATTCCAGGCAGAAATATATTGTAAGTAAAAGAAAGATTTTAAAATAATACTAACTACCAAACCAGCAAATTAAAAACAAACTACAAACCCTAGGGTATCTACAAGCACAAACAACTACCATGCCTTAAAATTAATCAGTCCTACGTCAAGATGTTATTATACAAATAACACCAAGATATTTTCACCAAACAGCAAAAATGATAAAATGTTCAGGGCGCCTTCTGAACATGTTACCACCTCACTGTCTAGCGAGCAACTGATGCCGAACCACACGCGCAGATCCCGGACCCCAACTCGGCTTGAGGTCATCCCCCCTCCTCGCTTACCCCCTCCCAAACCACAGGACCCTTACTGCGGGTTTGGTTTCCATCATTCTTTTGCCATTGTTCCAACAGGCAACAACATTTCTTTCTTTACTTTACATTGGATTTGTAAATATTTTAAGTGTTAAAACTTCTCAATATTTAATATTTTAGGACTTTGAAAAATTTTCAAACCTATCATTCTTTTGCAACTGTTTAAACAGGCAACAACACTTCTTTCTTTATTTTTACTTTACATTGGACTTGTAAAACTTCCTAATAATTAATACTTTTGGACTTAGAAAAATTTTCAAACATCTGCTTCAACATTTATTTTTACAATATCAAGTTTCTTTTATAATGCCTCCAACAGACAACAATTTTCCTTTTGGATGTACAATTTGTGAAAAAATATATAAAATAGTTGAACCAGAAGACTTAACGGATGACGAAAGTATTTTTGAAAATAGTTTGATTCCAGTAGAAGATACATCTGATGCTACATCCGATGCTACATCCGATGCTACATCCGATGCTACGTCTGATGCTACAAGTGATGAAGAAAATATTTTGGAAGTACCAGTAGCAATAGGCGAAGAAACACCGTTAACACATGTTGTAACAATTAACTATGATCCAGTACAATATATACATGCTCTTGTTCGGCGACGTTTGTTTCCGGCATCGGACATGGAGGAAGATGAAAGCGATAACGATTTGGAAATAACATATTTAAACAACAGCAATGATGATCACACTTACGACGCATAATATATGTATTATTTTGAACTTAAATTATTTGACGTTGGCACTTAGATTTTTTTAAAACTTCCATTATTTGACCTTGAGACTTAGAATTTTTTTTAAAACTTCCATTATTTGACCTTGAGACTTAGATTTTTTCTAAAACTTTCATTATTTGACCTTGACACTTAGATTTTTTTAATACCTGCATTATTTGACACTTAGATGTTTTTTTAAACTTGCATTATTTGACCTTGACACTTAGGAGTTTTGAAATATAAGAAATTTAACTGTTATTAACACTTTTTGTGTTTAATACAGAAAAAAGTGGTGGGGGTAGTCTATAAATAGGGGTAGTTTAAGAGTGGTTCTTATTATTACTGCAACTTTTGTGGAGAGCACACCTACGTCATGTATTACTGCATCAGTTGTGAAGAATCTTTTGAAAATGAAAACTTACTACAAATACACAAAGAAGTGTACCATAACAACGAAACAAGAAACAATGCAGAAGAAGAAGATTTAGAAGAATTAGATCAAATGCTGGCTACCCATCAACAACAACTAAATTCAAGACCAAGTGTTATTCAATACGCACCCGGACCATCTTTGGATGTGGAATTATACGCCCGAGCTTTACCAGGCAGTGTAGTAACTCATTTTAAGATTGACAATGCTCAATTGCAACTAGCACAATTTATATTGAAAGCAAAAACATTAGTAACAGAAACATTGAAGAATGAACTAAGAAGATTAAATTTTATAAAGTTTGGAATATTATTAGATACTGTATTTACAAATGTTCAGAATGAAACATCACCAAGAGGATTTTTAACTAAAAACAAAACCATCATGTTTGCATCGGATATAAGCTCAATTGTGGATGATTGTTTTGAAGAACTTTTAACAAAATTACAAGAACATGAAGGAAGAGGTTCTGGATGGAGTTTGTTAAGTATAACAAGCTTAGATGTGAGAGTTCATAAACATGGATATGGAATGAGAGGTAGTAGTTATATTGCTTTGCCAAGGAAGATTCGAGTAACCAAATCTTGTGTTAATGTACAAAATGAAAATGCTGAATGTTTCAAGTATGCAATGCTTGCAAAATATGTAGAAGATCATGTGGAACGACCGAGTAGAGCATACGATGAGGTTTCATATATGTATAACTTTCAAGGCATGACTTATCCTGTTTCAATTCAAGACATATCAAAATTTGAAAAGAAAAATCCTTTTGCATCTGTAAACATCTTTGGCTTAGATTCATCCAACAATGTCTATCCCTTACGTATAACACCCACCGAACGCAGAGATCATACCGATTTATTATTAATAACAAAAGGTGATATTTCACATTATGTATATATTAAAGATTTCGAAGCTCTAGTTTGCAAACAGTTATCAAAACATAAAGTAGAAAAAACCACTTGTAAAAGATGTTTTTGTTTTGTAAACAAACCATTAAGAAGAGGTGGTTCAGAATGGTTGATGGAACATCAAAATTATGCAATGGAAACTATGAAGTAAGAATTAAATTACCACATCCTAGCAGATCACAAGTAAAATTTGATAAAGTTATCCAACAATACAGAATTCCCGTTGTAGTGTATGCAGATTTTGAATCTTCATTGCTTCCACTTGAACAAGAAGAAGGAGAGGAAATTACAAGCAGAACAAAGTATCAACTTCACAAACCAAACAGCTACTGTTTAATAGTAAAATCCACTCTGCCTGAAGAACATCTTCAAGAATATGGTTTGACATCTACACCAAAGATTTATCGTGGAGAAGAAGCAGCTCGATACTTTGTTGATGATTTATACGACATCGCTGGGAAAGTGGAAGCAATGTATAGCAATGTGGTTCCTATGTCACCTATGACACCGGAAGAAATTTATCTTTATGATTCGACAACAACATGCTATTTGTGTAACAATCAATTTACAGAAACTAAAGTTAAAGTTCGCGACCATGACCATCTGACAGGAGCCTACAGAGGTGCAGCTTGCAACGGATGTAACATCAACTACAAACTACCATCTTTTATTCCCGTGGTTTTTCACAATCTTAGCGGATACGATGGACATTTTATCATTCCCGAATTAGCAAGAGACAACGGTGAAATAGACGTTATAGCACAAACTATGGAAAAAATTTATAAGCTTTTCAAAAAAGGTGGGCAAAATTAAACTTAGATTTGTTGATTCTTTTCGATTTATGCCTTCCAGTCTTATGAAACTTTCTGAAAATTTAAGAAGACAAAATTTAATAGAAACAAGCAAAATTGTACCTGCAGAAAAAATGGATTTGGTTCTTCGGAAAGGAGTTTTCCCGTATGATTACATCGATGGACTACATAAATTTCAAGAAACGTCACTTCCTCCACCAGAAGCTTTCAAAAGTAAACTTACCGATTTGGACATTTCACCTGAAGACTATCAACACGCATGCAGAGTTTGGGACGAATTGGAAATGAACACTCTGGGAGATTATTCTGACTTTTATGTAAAACTTGATGTGACCCTTCTCTGCGATGTGATGGAAGAATTTAGAAACACCTGCTTTGAAGCTTACGGATTAGACCCTCTTCATTCTTATACTTCTCCAGGACTAGCTTGGCAAGCTATGCTAAAAGAAACAAAGTGCAACCTTCAATTATTAACAGATATTGACATGGTGTTGATGATCGAATCGGGCGTTAGAGGTGGATTGACCCAAAGTGTTACTAGACATAAAGCTAACAACAAATATCTTCCAAACTACGATAAAGAAAAACCATCAGTGTTCTTGGGATATTTCGATGCCAACAATTTATACGGATGGGCCATGTCTAATCCACTTCCTTTTGGAAACTTTGAATGGGTTAATCCAGACTCTATTGGTGATATTTCGCAAATTTCAAAAGACGGAGACACCGGATACATATTGGACTGTGACTTTGAATATCCAGAACACTTGCATGATTTTCATTACGATCTTCCGCTCCTTGCAAAAACAGAAGTTTCACCAATTGGCAAACATCCAAAATTAATGATGACTCTTGAAAATAAACAAAGATACGTAGCTCACTTTTGGGTTGTTCAACAAGCACATCCAATTGGGTTTACGTATAACCAAAATTCATAGAGTTTTAAAATTTTCCCAATCTTGCTGGTTAAAACCGTACATTGATTCAAACACCAGAAGAAGAGCAGCTGCAACATCAACATTTCAAAAGGACTTTTTTAAATTAATGAATAATGCGATATTTGGAAAAACATTGGAAAACAAAAGAAAACACAAAAATGTTAATTAATTACAGATCCTATAAAACTAGAAAAACTTGTACAAAAACCAAACTTTGAAACATCCGTTATCATCAATGAAAACCTTGTGGCAGTATCTATGAAGAAGACAAGCGTGAAAATGGATCGTCCGTTGTACGTTGGAATGTCAATCTTGGATATTTCCAAAACCCACATGTACGATTTCCACTACAACAAAATGGTCGCCTTCTACGGTAGAGATAACATCGGAATCGCCTACATGGACACGGACGCT